>CM055406.1:118126526-118141813 GCA_029228625.1 Pseudolycoriella hygida
TGAGACATTAACTCCTCGATAGTTAGTGACGTTAGCTTTCTTGCCAGATTTATGGATCGGAGTTAGATGACCAAGCTTCCAGATATCAGGATAACATAGTTCGGACAGCGACTTCTGGTAGATGGTTGCGAGCGGAACACATATCAAATCAGCACATTCTCGAAGAAACAACGGTGCCATTTTGTCGTGACTATTTATATATAATAATAATCTGCCTTAACAACCCATAAAGGGTTAGGGGCTAGATCATTATTTACTAGTTTCGCTACTTTTTGTGGTTCTACTATTTGAGATCCTTTCATTACCGGAAAGTTTTTACTGTGCCAGTGGTAAGCTGTGCGACAAACCCAGTACCATCCATGAGATGTACTAGGAACGAAACTAGTAGGAGTAGAATACCGGCACCTCCCAACAATGCCTTTCACCGGTAAGCCGTACGATGGCGCTACACTCAACTTCACATGACTTGAACCGATTCAATTAGCTTTGTTTTGTTTACAAATCTAACAATCGGAACAAATCTGTCTGCGGCTGAGTTCGAACCAACGCACTGGCAACTCGATCTCATAGTAGCAAGCAGACGTGTTAACCACTACGCTATCGAGTTGTTGAGCGCAAATACTTAGCGTGTCACAATCTAAATGGGGAAGATCAATAGATCTCGATAGTCTTCCCAGGTCTTCCCCATAAAATAATTAAAAATATGGTTTTCGACAAAATTTGAGCTCTTCGAAAATGTAAGTTTCGGTGCACCGAAAGTGCCAGAAAGAAATTTTCATCAAATGTACGACATTAGTGCTTTTGATACCATAACCTTTTTATGGTCGACATTTTCACATTGGAAGAAATATGTTGAGATTCGAGCGAGGGGTGGCGCACTTCATTTATTCCATTTATTCCCAAAATTTTTTTTGTTGTTTCTGCGAAATATCTGAACCAAACACATCACAAGTTAGACAAATAAGTTCAAAAAAAGGTTTGCACAAATTATAAAGCATTTAAACCGTCTTGAGATTAAATTTTATTTTTTTTGCGAATAAATGGAATAAATGGAATAAATTTATTTATTCCATTTTTCAACAAAAATTCTTTTAAGTTTTTAAAAGAGAGTTTTTTCACTTTTTGGCATATTACTATGGTTTGTCGTGTGCGTTGCCATCAAAATCGAGTCTATTTGAGGTTTTGACGAATTTGAAAAAATTACCATTTATTCCATTTATTCCAATATTTATTCCATTTATTCTCATTTATTCCATTTATTCCCATTTATTCCATTTATTCCCATTTATTTCATTTATTCTATAAACCGCAGAAACGCGTCACCCCTCGGATTCGAGTGATACTTAACTCTGAGGCTACACTGCACTTAGATGTATGAGCTTGGAACGATCAACTTAATCATCCTGGCCATTATGATCATCGCATTTAATTTTTAGGCGATTTCTCGCAGCTCCCAGACAATATACTGCGAAGTTGAAGAAAAGTGTTTAATTGGACAAATCGTGCATTAAAAATGGAGAGAAACTTTAAGAAAGTAATTCTCATCCATTTATTGTGTATAGAAAACATTTTGTAATCATTCCCGATACATGTGAGACCGTTAGTGATAATCAAAGCAAACATTTGAATGGCTTTCATTCATGTTTCCATGGTGATTTCTTTTACTGTGACACAGGACATTTATTCGTTGTTCACAACAACCTCGACTAATAAATCCATGGACGAGTCTAATAAATGGCCTATTACTCTGTTTTCTAAATTTACATCTGCCATATTTAGTTGAGAATGATAAAAAAGTGGTAGTATGCGAGGCATCAAACTATTAAAATATTTTGGGCTACATAAAGGCCACATGAACAAATAATTTATGTAATAAATTATTGGTCGTGTGTCAGACAGCATACATTTCCGTTAAAATGAAAATTTTGCCAGCTATCAACTACCATAAGTTCGCGTCATCGAAATGTTCATTTATGTTTAATTTATCTTTTATTGGATTTTCTTTTTTTTTACAAAACATGTTCTTGATTTATTTATTATCTTTTATTAAGTAGCGATAGCATCATTATGTTTTCACCCTTCCTGTTCGTCCGTCTGTGCACCGTCACAATTATGACGGACGTAACAAATATGACATCACAAAAATGATGTCACACAAATGACGTAATAAATATGACGTCACAAATACGACGTCATAAAAATGACGTCAGAAATATAACCAAAAGTTATTACGTCATAGATATTGTTTTTGTTTCATTCTTCAACAATACACGCTACTTTTCTTTACACAATTTAATGGTTTATTGGATGCTGATCTGGTGGTGGTAGAACTGGAAAAGAACTGGAACGTTGAGGAATAATTATTACTTATGAACTGTGAATACAAGTCGTAACAAATTTATTAATCTCATTCTATGCACACTTGTGCCAACGAAAGCTTGGGAGCTTTGGGAGTTAGTCGGTCATTGACATATTCTAAGTTCGTGCGTCCTTCGCTCCTCCCAATCTTCTTTCATTAACTAGTTCCACTAGACACATTGTTCAGTCTAGTTGTTGTGATTGATGTGAGTTACTATACAACATTACAGAGACACACATTTTAGTCAAACGTCTCAAGAGTTTTCGAGTTTTGAGAAAGCAGACAGACGTACGGCCGGATAAACTGGCTTAGGGAATGCAATCGGTATTGCAAAATACATTTGGGCGAAGGAATTTGATATTTTCGATAATTTTTATTAGTTGCTTTTTGAAAAAAGTTTTACCACGATCTCGCGCTAAATAATGTCAGAATTATAGTGAATACGAAACAGATTTCGATTACTTGCAAAAACTTGCCAAATTTCACATTTAACAACTTTTCTGAGTCTGAGTCAAATAATTGAAGTTTGTTCCTATAGTCACTTTAATAATCTGTAATATACAATAGTCTATCACTGCACCTCACCCCACCTTGCTGCACCTCACTGCATTTGCTGCACCTCACTGCACTTGCTGCACCTCACTGCACTTGCTGTACCTCACTGCACTTGCTGCACTACACTGCCCTCACTGCACCTCACTACACCTCACTGCACCTCACTACACCTAGCTGTACCTCACAGCACCTAGCTGCACCTCACTGCACTATGGTGAACAACGATGCACTTCGGTGCGTTATGGTGCACTGTGATGCGCAACGCTGCACCTTGGTACACTTTGGTGTAAGTAAGTTGTTAAAGAAGTCGAAAAAACGCTGCAAATTATATTTCTCAGACATCAATTGTTTTCTTTAACAATTCGTAGCAGTAGATTGCAATGATACTAACGTCTGTATCTCAGGAGAAATTATTATTCATGAGTAAAGTTTATTGGAGATTTTAATTCACTGGAAAAAAAGCAACCGTAAGGTTCGTAGTAAATACAGGGGCGTTGGCTGTTGAGCGTGGTTGGTAAGGTGTACGCAAGTGTACTTGTACACACAGACAGTGGTAGGAATTTAGTGGAAGATGTACTGTATGAGATTCAGAGTGGCTTTATGCTTCATCGATTTGGAAAAGTTATTCGACCGCGTGCCAAGGTGAAAGTTGTTCAAGGATCTTAACGAGTACGGTATTAATGAGAGTTTGCTGGGAGCCATTAAAATTATTTATTCGAAGCCGCGGTAAGAATTGATGTAGAAATCATCAAGCCTTCCTAGATTAATGGTGACATTTCATAGGGTTGCTCTCTCTCCACTTCATTTCATAGCAGGACAATTTGCAGAAAAATGTTAAAATAGAAGACTTAGTAGCAAAGTTAGCTATCCACGGACCAATCTTCAGGCACACGATTTTGAGTGGTAGTGAAATTTGGTTGGACTGCGGATATCTCTGGAGTTTTCGGATATGAGGTTCTGAGAAATATAGAAAAGGTCAATTCTGAGGGAATGGCGCGATAATCATATCAGGAATGACGTTATTGGTGGAAATTCTAGGGGTTTCTTTGGTGGAAGAGGTGGCAAGGGTCAACCGTATGCGCTGCGGCGCTTACGTTCAAAGAATGGGTAATGACAGGCTACCGAAGAGGATCTTGGACGTACAGGTCCTTTGTTCTAGGCTTAATTGTAGACAAAGGAAAAGGTTTGTAGATTCATCTAAATCAGATTTAGAAGATAGGGGATTTCCACTGGACGAACAAACCATCTCCTTGACTAACGACAGGAAGGCATGGAGGAGGGTTATATACCTTCCCAGAGTTGCGACATAAAGACCTCACACCGAAGGAATGCGCAAAAACATATATGAAAATTTAGGAGATTCTGTTTTAACGATTCTTCCGGGTATCAGTACGACCGGCCGAAGGCTGGGTACCAGAGCTAGTCTTGATATAATTTAGCACGGGATTGTGGTCATACTTTCTTTGAAAAGCATATATGAATAGCTAAATGCAGAAAGGGGTCATCCACCAAATCAAAATATCTCAATAACTATGACACATGGAACTTTCGGTCCAAAGACAAACTTTTTCAGAATGGCGAAGTAAGCAATCTAACCTGGGAGTGGGAGAGGAGAGGTGCCACTTCCAGAAGCATTTTTTTCTATCACAAAAATTCTTCGTCAACCGTTATTTATTATAACAACACGATCACAATGACAGAGCTGTCATTACTTTGACATAATGTATTTACGTTTCCTTTCGCGCCTCTGTTTTACGTATGTACATTAACAGATAAATAGTTACATTAGAGAGTTTGGGCAAAACGACTTATCGCTAAATTTATAACATATATAGACATATAGCTATAAGTTATATGTTTACGCTATAAGTTTACGTTTTAAGTTATAAATATTTATAAGTTGTAAGCTGCAAGCTATGTTTTGAAACTGATCAGTACTTTTTCAGATCAGTTTTAAAACTGATCAGTACTGATTCAGATCAGTTTTCAAACTGATCAGTACTGATGCGTATCAGTTTTAAAACTGAACAGTATTGATGCGTATCAGTTTTAAAACTGATCAGTACTGATCCAGATCAGTTTTCAAACTGATCAGTACTGATGCGTATAAGTTTTAAAACTGAACAGTACTGATGCGTATCAGCTTTAAAACTGATCAGTACTGATCCAGATCAGTTTTCAAACTGATTAGTACTGATGCGTATCAGTTTTAAAACTGATCAATACTGATGCGTATCAGTTTTAAAACTGAACAGTACTGATGCGTATCAGTTTTAAAACTGATCAGTACTGATCCAGATCAGTTCTCAAATTGATCAGTACTGATGCGTATCAGTTTTAAAACTGAACAGTGCTGGTGCGTATCAGTTTTAAAAGTGATCAGTACTGATTCGTATCAGTTTTGAAACCGATTAGTACTGATATCAAAAGCAATACGTATCAGTATTGATAAGTTTCAAAAATGATACGAATCAGTACTGATCAGTTTCAAAACTGATATGAAACAGAACAGTACTGATCAGTTTCAAAACTTATAACTTGCAGCGTATTATTATTAATCGTATGGCTTTCGTACATTTTCTTTTTAACAAAATTCTATTTAATTTACTTCACTGTAATATTTATACTTCTTTTAAATTTCCAAGTTCAAATTTTTTAACCAGTAGATAGCTTCTGTTTTCACTGAATTTAGATCGTTTAAGTCTCCAAGAAATCGTCGACGTTGACACTCGCCCAAAACATGACACATCGTTTGAAAGATTGAGTGGTCACAATCGCAGTATGGAGAATCTGTACATTTGTTGTCTGCAACAGACATGACCACATCGGAATCGACTCAAAATTTTCCATTCCCTCCGTTCCAAATTAAAACCTTCGAGCTTTTCGTGTGGGTCTGCATCTGCAATCAAATATTTGTTTGTGAAGTCGAAGCTGTTGGTCCAATATTGTTAAATTCTGGTGCTTGGACAGCCAAATCACTCCATATTGGGGTACGTGATAACATCCTTGTTGGAGGTAGATTTTCTAATTCAATCGCTATCGCAAGGCGATAGTTTGCAGATTCATTCAAACACTTATGCCATTCTTTACTAGCCGCGTATAACTTATACCTTATAAAAATTTATAACTTACAACGTAAACTTATAACGTAGACTTATAACTTATAACGTAAACATATAACTTATAGCTATACGTATATGTTATCAATTTAGTCGCTTTGCCCAAACTCTCTATTAAAGATTTTCTGCAACCGATTGTCAAAATACGACAAATTTTCTCGCTACGCTCGAAAGGAAAACTTCAGACTTGTGCTGAAAAAATTAATTTTTCAAATTTTGGTGCACAATATATTGTTAATGCAGTGGAATTGTAGCCTACAAAGACAAGGTAGTGTAGAAAACTGACCACTCAAAAACGAGCAGGTAGCTTTTTTTACAATTATTAAAATAAAAAGTCACCGAGTAAGACCTCATTCGCGACACTTGTTCATCCCTCAACAAACGCACAAATTCTCAGGATTTATGGGTTCTTCAAGAATGTGGAATCTACTAGATCACAGCAACAGTCGTATTAAGATTCGGAAGTCGAATAAATGAAAAATATTTTAAAATTTATTTAATACCGAAAACCGGTTAGTGAAAACCGGTCCGGTTTTGCGTTTCCTAAACTGGTTATGGTAGGTTTTTTCTTATGGAAAAAAAAAATTTCTTAGAAAAAATAAAAAAATAAATTGCTTGCTACCGAGTTGTGTCAACGAACTTCACTTTTATATCTAATTAATTTCGTTATTCCCGAAACTTTATTTATAAATGACGTGACCTTAACAGACGAAAATTATTTGATTAAGGAAACTATATGTGTTTCTCGAATAACGTTATTATATATCGAAACAATTTCGTTTGTATAACAACATTAGGGGACAGTGACATCCGTAAAGGGTGTCCGCAATTGCTAGACAGAAATGTAACTTCGAATGTACGTATTGCTGGGAAAGTAATTATATGAGAATTTGATGTATTTGGAGGGCAGTTATATATCTTACACATCAGGAAATCTCATTTATGGAATTAACTTGTTGATATTATGTCCGAAATTGTTGACAGAAACAAATTACCAATATTTCTTCGCCTTTAAACTAAATTTCAAGTAACATGAATAAATAAAAGGTTTTCCGAAAACATATTTTCATGTTGCAGCAAAAATAGTTAAAGTTTCTTAATCTAATTTCGTTACTTATGTCCAAGTCTAAAAATAAATTATTATTTTTATTTGTCACGTAAGTGGTTGTTATGGATACAACTTTTTTCTTACGAAAAGTACTTGCAAATCATGCATCATTAATTGGGTATATTGATTGATTGAAATAAAATTACTTTTCCAATTTTTTCTATGAATAGTTAATTGTTTTCGTAACGATGCAAATTATATCCTTTTGAAGAAACGCTTCTAGTAAACATTGTTACAAGTTTTCGACCCGTGCAAAGTAACGAACTATTGGTTTTGTGTTGGAGTACGTACGTTACATTTCGCAGATAGCGTGACTAAACTATGCGAAAATAGTACACTACGTATTTGCTTCCAAATTGGTTGTTTTGACTCGTAAGAAGGTTGCTGCATGAGCAGTTGTATACCTTGCCTTCGGCTCGGGATACAAACTCTACAGTCGTCAAAAAACAGTTTTGAAAGCTTTTTGCTTAAAAACACCCTCTCGAGTTTGGCTCATTTCACAAAATTGATCCCTCACGTAATGATTTACTTCCGCACTCCCCACTGTAATCTACTATTATACGCTTGCGAGTCGAAAGTCGTTCATTGCATCGAGTTGCATGAACTTTCGACGGCCCCAGCATGTAAGATTCGTTACAAAACTCGGGATAAAAATGAAAAGTCACGCTTTCGTGTGATTATTGACCTCGGCTTCGCCTCGGATCAACAAAATTCACACGAAACCTGACTTTTCAACTTTTCATGCCTAGTTATGTAAATAACTATTCTTACTGATTTAATAAATTGAAATTGTGATGAATGTCGCCTGCGGCTTGTTATGACAAATTATAACTGGTGCAGTAATAATCGTCCTGACATTACTTGTAACACAAACTACTATTTTCTACAAAAGTAAAATCTTCAAGCAGTTCTTAGTTCAATCCAAATTTCGTTTCAATTGTACCAAACGTTTTTATTATTTCCAACTGCACTTTCCAGCAACAAGCTGTTGATAATAACAAATTTTCACGCTGATATCAAAGATAACAGTAAGATACAAACTACAAGAGGTAAACAGTAACCACCTCAAATCCAAAGATTTGGATAATCACAGGGTGTTCATTACTCACAATCCATAAATTCGTCGTCAGATGTGTCGCTGTCTATATCTCTTGTCCAATCAATTATATTTTTGTCAACTTTCTTCTCCAGGGTGAAAAAAGCAGTAACGGTGACGTTATTTCACCAAGATTCGCATTCAAGAGGTTTAGATGTTTGTTCTTGTGTATGTGTATGGCTCCGTAAAACTCAATTTTCCAATGGTCTCTTACTTCTTGCACAAGTTTCAGGTCACTGAAATGTATTTCGTGTTTTGAGCTTAATATGTGTTTTCCTACAGCAGTCTTGCTTATCCATTGAGCCGATTTTACGTGTTCATTAAATCTAGTAAATAGTTTCCGTATCGTCATACCAAAGTAAACTCTACCGCAACAGCTACATTGGATTCGGTAGATTTCGGACTTATACAAAACTAATACTGGTGATCCCTAATTAAACCTATCAACTGTTTCAAGGTTCCTACATTTCTATGGACTACCTTCATCTCGTTCGCTTTGAGTAACGGTTTTAGCTTCTTAGTCACTCTCGGGTAGTGCCTAATGCCCACTCTCTTTTTAGTTTCGTTTTTGCTAATAGAAACAGGGTGGTGATCCCTCGGAGAGCTTTGTTCTTTTCATGCTTCTCTATTATCGCTGTTTCACCAAAACCATTTGCTATACCTATGTTGATGATTCTTCTCGTTTCGTATGTGCCATCGAATGGTATGTTGACATGTTGTGTCTTCTGTCATGGAAGGAGTCGCTGGTTATTCTTCTTTTCGTACTCGCCGGTTTCCGGTACACGTTAACTGCTAAGGTTCCATTTACGTTTTCGACCATTACGTTTAAGAAAGGTATCTTTTTATCTCTCTGTGAATTTTACGGCGTTCGGCTTAATATTGTCCATTGTTTCTTCGAATAGTTTTTTATATCTCGAACTTTCTAGCATTACTTACCGCGAAAATGTCGTGAAAATGCCTTCTGTTCTGTTTGCCCTTCGCTTTAGAGTGTAGAGTTGTCTTACAAGAAATTTCACTAAAAAGTCAACTAACCCTACAGAGAGATATATGAAAACGAGGTAGCAGACGAACTAACTCGAGCAGATTCCTCCAACCCCCCAACCCCCAGCCGGGACTAAAACTAGCTCATACAACCCAAAAGAACTAGAAAAACAACCTTCGCTAAACACTGGAAGGAGACTAACTCGCCACAAAATCTAAACGATGCATCTGAATAAACGAAAACAAAATACAAAATTTTTCCTTTACCTAAATAAATCAAACCTCAAGAGGATCACTAGCATCCTCACAGGCCATTGCAAGCGAAAAAAATATATGCCGGCAATGAGCCTGGCCCAGAGACTATTATTCGGGAACAAATTCCCAAAATTCACTAAACTTTCCCAAAATTTCCCAAAAATTCCCAAAATTTCCCGAAAATTCCCGACGAAATTTCCCAAAATTTCCCAAAAATTCCCCAAAATTTCCCGAAAAATCCCGAAATTTCCCAAAAATTTCCCAAAATTTCCCAAAAAAATATAAAAAATTTCCAAATAATAATTTAATAGTAAACTTTTTCCAGACAACTTGAAAATTCGAAATCTCGGATTGTCTCCTCAGCAAAATTTTTAGACCCGTAGGAAGTACGAAGGTCTGATGCGTTTACTACCACGTTTGTTACATTGCGTATTCGAACCCGGGAGTAAGGGAGAAACTTTTTTTGTTGCCTCCAGATGACAAATCAGCGAAAAAAACAATGTCCGTCTGTCGGTCTGTCGGTCCGTCCGTCTGTCGGTCTGTCGGTCTGTCTGTCTGTCTTGATCGATTTTCAAAAACTTTTTTTTTTCCTGAAAGGTTGTCGAAAAATATTTTATGATATTGAATCTGGACACTGTCGGCCCAAGGGCCGCCGAGCTAGGGCCGTTTAAGTGGTTTTTGGTCTTTTGCACAAAACTCGAGTAAATCTTTTCTGATTTTCACAAATTTTTTTTTGTAGGAAAGATCTGGGCATGGCCGACAATTTATGGAAGAAACTTTTTTTAATTTGAGTCCTTGGACTTAGCTAGGGCACTGAAAACGAGTCTCTGCTAGGGCTCTATCTGTTTTTTGTACAGAACTCGAGTAAATCTTTGCCGATTTTCAAAATTTCACACCGACAATTTGTGGAAGAAACATTTTTCGATTTGAGTCTTTGGACTTAGCTAGGGCACTAAAAAAGAGTCTTTGTTAGGGCCCTACGAGTTTTTTGTACATAACTCAAGAGAATCTCTTCCGATTTTCAAAAACTTTTTTTTGTTTGAAAGATCTCGGCACGGCCGACAATTTATAGAAGAATTTTTGCCTGTGCTTAGGGATCAAGTGGGCCTCATGTCGGTCCTAAGGTCGGCCCTAACATAAAAAAATGTTTTTTGCTATGTTGCAGAGCAAATTGAGGGAAACATTTTTGTCTATGGAAGTATGTATCCGAGGCCTCCATTTAAGGCCCTAGGTTGGTCCTAGCCCAAAAAATAGTTTTTTGCTATGTTGTAGACAAAATTGAGGAGAACATTTTTCTCTACTTGGAGGTCAATTTTGTGCGTTCGGAATTTTTTTACACCGTTACTTCGGACGGGTTTTTTAATATTGCCCTACGGGCAATTTTCAATACAGTCTAATGTGAACGCAATATTTACTTAAATACGTTCCAGTCTTTTCGTAACATCAACTCTGTTTGCCACATCTATTCTGATACGTACGGGTACCTTCTATGTTTATTTTTAAATTTCAATCTTTATTAGGCTCCAATACCTTCATTTGGGACTAGCTTGTATTTGTTGCGAAGTGTGATGGCTGAGATATGCACGAGGGCTGCCCTCGTAAAGGCCCTCCTAGCACTCAACAAGAAAGGGGTAGAACAAATGTTTTTCGTATCGGATAATGTAACACAATGGCATTGTTTTCAACCGGTTATGAGCGCTGTCAGGGATTGAAATCAAAATTTCACAAAAAAGTATAAAAAAATTCCCAAATAATAGGCTCTGGCCTGACCTCTAACCCATCTTGTGACAACTGTGGCGAGAAAGAACCAACCACCACAAAAAGACATATAGGATCCTCGGAAACTTCATACTTCCAGAAAACAACGTTTGGAGCGTGTGTCCTAACAAGCCATACAGGCCTAGAAATGAGGCCTAGTGCATTTCCATGTTCTCCTACAAAAATTACACTTTGATCAAAACACTGAATAATTTTTTCGGCATGTTGTGCAAGTAAGCTGATTAAATTCCAAACACATGCTTTTGCCGTCGGTTTTTGTAAAGTGCGACACACTATTTACCTCTTTAATATGAATTCAATTTGTCGTTGAGTGTACACTGATATACGTGAGCGCATTCACGTATTATCAGGTATAAGTGAATCAAAATTAAACAACGTATTTTCAATAAAGATATTGTGGAACTGCAAAATCACTGAGTTACAAAATATATGTTAATAAATACATTTTTGATATTTTTATTGAACGCAATGTATGCTAATAATACACATTTTTATTATTTTTATTGAAATGTATTATGCATTCGAATTCGAGTGATTGTATGAACAAACTTAATAAAAGAAATTAAAATAATTTTTAAACCACCGTAGATTACAATTTACAGTAATTTATACACTTTCGGCACTTTTTGTCACTAGGTGTGGAAATTACACCGTGTGAAAAAGAGAACCACATTTCTCAACACAACGTTTTATGCAACGGTTTGCAAAAAGCTATCTTTTGAATAAAAATTCTACAATTCACTTCTGATCACTGGTTTTACTTTTTAACACTATCAAACGAGTGATAAAACATATGCAAGGGACCCGTACGTATCAGAATAGATGTGGCAAACAGAGTTGATGTTACGAAAAGACTCGAACATATCTAAGAAAATGTCGCCTTAACTCTTAAGTGTATGAAATTACGTCCACATTAAATTGTATTGGAAATTGCCAAGAGGCAATACTGAAAAACCCATCCGACGAAACGGCGTAAAAAAGGCCTTCCGAAAGTACAAAATTGACCACCAAATAGACAAACATCTACGTCTCAATTAGCAAAAAATAATTTTTTTGTCTAGGGCCGACCTAGGGTCCACAGGAGAGGCCTCGGACAAATACTTATATAGACAAAAATATTTCCCTCCATTTTCTCTACAACATAGTAAAAAACCATTTTTTTTGTCTAGGGCCGACCGTAGGATTGACCTAGGGCCATAAGGATATGCCTCGGACACATACTTTCGTGGACAAAAATGTTTCCCTCAATTTGCTCTGCAACATAGCAAAAAAATTTTTTTTTGGTTAAGGCCGACCTTCGGATAGACCTGAGGCTCACTCCAGCCCTAAGCACAGGCACCGGGTTCAAACTTGTTTTTGAATATAATTCGGTACTCGATTACTTCTCAAACAGAAAAAGAATCCAACAAAATCAGTTAGGATTTATCCAACTTACAATCTTTCTAATCTCGAAAGTATACAATTATGTCTTTAAGGAGTTATTTTTGTGGGTTTAAAACACGATGAATAAGTTCCAATTCGGTGTTGCCGCTTTTGCAAGAATGTATGTAAACAAATTGGCCACGTCATGTCATTTGTCAACAAAAACATAAATCGGAAGATTCCCGTTATGATCACAAATTAAATTACATTTTTTGATTATAAAAATTGATTGGAAACTTCACAAAATTTTACAACTTTTTCTAAATAGATAAACGTTTCTAATAAAAACAAAATTCTCGAAAATCCACTAGAAGAAAGCGAAATAATGCTTGCAGAAGCTGGAAGTATTCAAACACTTTTCACACGGTAGAAATTAGCGATTTTTTGTTGGGTACACCATTTTGTTTATTAAAAACATATGCAAAGACCCGTACGTAAAGCCTTCACGTGGAAAGCCTTCATGTGCGAAAAGCCTCGATGTACCAAACTCTTACTATTATCATATATATAATGCGCATCAGAATGCATAGTTAAGTTCTTTTAGAACTATCAGAATTTAAACGACTCTCAGAAATTACCCAAAGTAATGTCGAAAGTACATTTTCTGAACTCTGACACCAATCACGGGTTGTCTAACGTTCTTATCTCTCTGAGTTCTAGAAGTGAATGAATCTCTGGATTGGAACATTGTGTTCGATAACATTTAATTCGCTACAACTTTGCCTTTAGAAGCAACTTTCTATCTGCCATAGTTATTGATATATGAATCATCCCTTCCAATTCTAGAAGTGGCTAAATCTCGGGATTGGGACGTTTCTGGGGAAAACCTTGAAACGCGTGTTCGCTAAAATTTAATTCTCTGGTTAGTTCCATCGGGTCCGTCACCTGGGTAACGATTTTCATCTATTTCACTCTTTCAATGTGATTTACATTAATATGAGACAAAACACATTCGTTCCCCAGGTGACATGGTACCGAAAATGTATGGGCTACCGATGGAACTAGCCCTCTACAACTTTGCTTTTGGAAGCAACTTTCCATCAGTCATAGTTCCTGAGGTATGACTCATCTCTACCAATTCTAGAAATGGCTAAATCTCGGGATTGGGAGGTTTCTGGGGAAAACCCTGAAACACGTCGCTGAAATTAAATTCTCTACAACTTTGCAACTTTCCATCTGTCATAGTTCTTGATGTATGACTCATCCCTCCCAACTCTAGAAGCGGCTAGATCTCATAATCGGGACGTTTCTGGGGAAAACCTAAAACACGTGTTCGCTAAAATTTGATTCTTTACAACTTTGCCTTTGAAAGCAACTTTCTATCTATCATACTTCTTAATATATGAATTATCCCTTCCAATTCTAGAAGTGACTAAATCTGGGGATTGGGACGTTTCTGGGGAAAACCCTGAAACACGTGTTCGCTAAAATTTAGTTCTCTACAGCTTTGTCCCAGAAAGTAGCTTTCTAACTGCTTTAATTCTAGAGATATTTCCGAAACTACCCTATCGAGTTTACTCATCTTTGAACTTGAACCATGAGACAAATGTACCTTTCAGCGAAAAAAAGTTCAGGGTGATCGGTGCAGCCGTTTCGAAAAAAAAGTGGAGACGAACAATTTTTTAAATATTGGATGTGTGGGAGCCCTGAATTTGTAGTAAACGTATAGGACCTTCGTACTTCGTACGGATCCAAAAAGATTCAAAACTCAACAATCAAACGCAGCACAACAAATGATCTTAATTTGATTACATTTGAAATTACTTTTATGAAGCAAAACGATAATTTGTGAGATACTCCACTAGAAAATCTAAAATTTTAAAAAATTAACTGAAGTACTGTCAAAGCCGTCAATCAAAACAATGGATGGTAATGTCGTAAAGATGATGAAAATGAAGATACGGTTGACTCGTACGGTTATTTCAAAAATAAATTGAGTTTTCAGAAAATGAAAGTTTTTTTTCGAAAAAATTGAATTTTCAAGAAATTTAAAGTTTTCGTGTGAAAATCGAAAATTATCAAGAACATAACCAACCAAAGACCCGTACGTATCAGAATAGATGTGGCAAAGAGACTCGAACGTATCTGAATATACAAATAAGCAAACAATCCAACGTTTTCTGTTCTTTTATAACTGTAAGAATTTCAAAAATCCATAAAAATTACCCAAGGTAATGCCAAAGGCCCTAACGAAGTACGTCTCAGACCATTCAAATCTAGAAAAGCTTATATCCAAGGACTAAGTCATTTTCCCCTAATACCCTGAAACGTGTTCGCTCAAATTTAAATCTCTACAACTTCGCCTTTGGAACCAACTTTTTAACTCTCATAGTTCTGAAGATCTGGGTTATCCTGCTTAATTATGGAAGAGGCCATATACTAGTATTGAGCCATATCTCACCAAAACCCTGAAACACGTGTCCGCTTAAATTTAATTCTCTACAACTTTGCCTTTGACTGTAAATCTCCATATTGCATAGTTAAGGAAATATAGACGAAAAACTGTTTTCGTATATGACCAAGAATCTCAATTTCGTCCATTCCATTGGTCCCAGTGCCCAGACCCCTATACCGATTCCCACAAAAAATTTTTCCCAGTGTTGTGACATCAAA
>CM055406.1:118142313-118161470 GCA_029228625.1 Pseudolycoriella hygida
CCGATTCCCACAAAAAATTTTTCCCAGTGTTGTGACATCAAATGCTTTCATTAAACACCAAAATGAGGAATTTCCGTGCTATGCTTGCTGAGATATTTGCAAAAAAGCTTCACCGACCTTCGAAAAACCATGTTTTTGGTCACTTCCTCGACCATATCTCCGGAACCACTTGATCGATTTTGCTCATCTTCGAATCAATGGAGGCATGTACCTTTCAGGGAAAAAAAAGTTTAGGCTGATCGGTTGAGACGCTTGGAAAAAAAGTGGAGACGGACAGACGGACGGACATTTTTTTTATTGCTGATTCGTCATCTCTAGAGGATAATATATGCATCCCCCCCCCCCTCCTACCTCGATCTACCCCATGTTACAATAAAATTGTTTGTAGTAAACGTATAGGACCTTTGTACTTCGTACGGGTCCAATAATGCGAAGAAACAAACGTCGATCTATTCCGAAATTTCTTAACAACAACTAAATTAAACTGCATATCGTTATACATTTTTGGCAAAAACCGAAAGCGGCAACATCAAAACTGGTTGTATTCAGTTTATGGGTTTTAGATTTCAAAGAACTCGCAGAACCCACAAATCGCAAGTTTTGTATAACTTAGAGAATGGATCGATTGTATGTAAGCGAACACGTTGGGCCCTAGTAGAAACTCAGTTTTAGGATCCTGACTAAGTCTAAGGGTTTCTAATCAAAAAATTTTCTTCAATAAAACGGGAGACAGTCCTAGACCATTCGATCAAAAAAAAATTTGAAAATCGGAAGAGATTTACTCGAGTTACGTACAACAAACACATAGAGCCCTTGCAGAGACTCGTTTTTAGTGCCCTAGCTAAGTCCAAGGACTCAAATTCAAAAAAGTTCCTTCTATAAATTGTTGCCCATGCCCAGATCTTTCAAACAAAAACAAATTTATGAAAATTGGAAAAGATTTACTCGAGTTATATACGAAAGACTAAAAACCAGTTAAACGGCCCTAGCTCGGCGGCCCTTGCCCTTGGGCCGAGAGTGCCTAGATTCAATCCCATAAAACATATTTCGATTACCATTCAGGAAAAAAAAAGTTTTTGAAAATCGTTCTTCGTACGGGTCTAAAAATAACCATTTCTGTCTCGTGAAGTGAAATCACTTATCAATTTGAATTTGAAAAACCAACAAGGCTCTTTGAATGAAAATAATCTTAGAAACCAATGCTTTATGCATAAAAGGAACAAAATTATATGAAATAAAGGCATTCAGAACGAGGAGTTCACGGGGACAACATCCCCAGGCGAATCGTTTTCTTTGTATAAAAATGTTCTACAACCAGCGCTTGCGAGCTGGGGTGCGTAACCCACTGGTTGTTAAACACTTATGTAGAACGTAGAATTTAGAAAAGAAATACGATCAATTGTTAGTGCTTGGGGGCTGGAGTGAATGACCCACTAACAAAAGCTCACTTTTCGCAAATTTCATCCCTTTCTTGGGGCGAAAATGAAAGAAATATTTCATCAACATAAATTTCATTCCCTGTGCGAAACACTGTACCTCTCCCCCTCCTTGCTGCACCACTATCATCTGCTGAATAAATTGATCGCTGACGTATTTTGCACCCTGACGCGTTTGGTGTTGCGTCTCGGTACAGTGAATTTCTGAAACATTTCGTGGGTCCCGCACTTTGATGATGTGAATGATTTCGAAGTGCGGGTCCCATGAGTGACATTTTCCACTTTGTAGTTGCAATTGTTACTCTCGTCCCAAATTCTTACCTCGAACTTTACCTTTACTAAAGAATTTTCCATTTTCTCTCCCAGCAATGAAAATGTCTATATCCGACCGAGTAACTGTTATGTATCACACTGGGGAATAGCGAGGTGTAGGGGAGGCACCACAAAACCATTTTAACGAGCGAAGTATTAAAATTTTTCATAAAATTTCCTCACACAAATTTCAATTAATTTATTGTAAACATCTCAAAATTAACGCACATTATTCATTTTAATTTCAGATATCCAAGAGTTTTACGAACTAACGCTGTTGGACGATACTAAAACAATACAACAGAAAACTGTTGAAACACTACAAATAGCCAGCAAATGGGAACAAGAAAATTCTTTAAAAATATCCGATGTGAGTATAATAGTTAAAATGGAGCATGCATTTTCGAGAAAAAAGTATATGAATCGGGGGTTTTAGAGTACTGGGAGCTGCGGGAAAATACGCATTATTCAATAAAGTTCAAAGAAAAGAATTTTTGTTAAAACAACATCAATCATGTAACTTCATTAGTAAACCGTGATGACAATAGTTTGAATTCTTGGTTTGCTAAAGAGTTTACGGAAGTGTACTTATTCAAATAAATAGTTGAAATGAGTCTGTTGGGATCAAAAGTTGGTCTATTCCAACTTTCAAAGTGACGTTTTAAATGTCAAATATTTATAAGAAGATTTTTCGTCTTAGAGTCTTTTTTGCTCAAATACGACAACATTAACGACATACGTTGGACCTTTTCCCTAACAACTCATTTACTTTATAGCTTTCAAAACGTCATTCTGACAGTTAAAATAGGCCGAATTTTGATCCAAATAAACTCGAATACATGATCCACTTCAAAGAAATGCCTTCTTTCAATGTGAATGCTGTCTCCTTATTCCTCAGATAAAGCGTAACCACAAACAGTTATCCCAGTTTATCCTATTCTCTTAGACATAACAAAACACGAACAATAAAATTGATGGAAATAACTCTTGGAACCAATTTCCAAGCTAATGAAGGAGTTCAAGGAAACTCTAAAGAAACTGGGCCGGGAAAATAGGGTATCTATGTATCTATGCACTCCGGAGTAAAAGGAAGTGAGAAATCTGACGAGCTGACGAAGTTTGGCTCTAAGCCAGTCAGCCCCGGGGCAGAACCGTTAATTCCTGAACGGGCACTTGGCAAAAATGGGTATCGTTAGCGATCCCGAATGTACCTGTGATCTAGTGAAGAAACGGCCTATCACATCATTTGTAAATTTCCATGCTACACTTCACTCAGGCGCAGGATCCTGGGTGATTATGAGATGCCAAACCTAGGACACTTGCCTTAGATAGACTCCTAGCTGCAAGCGGCGGCTCGAATTATTTACAGGATGAACAGTTTAAGAAACAAAGGATCAACAGATCCGTGTTTCGATGCCCACCCAACCTGATAAATCTAAAAAAAAACTTCCATCAAAGCAGAGAAACTGTTTTCGACCTAGGCTAATGATGGCGGTCAAAAACCAGTAGTTTAAGATATTTTCAGCTGCTTCCACCATTTCTTTACACAATACGGCAGTGTATATTTATTGAACTAGTGGTTCGAAATACTCAAATGCATCAAAGAACGTAATTCAGGTCGTGGGGTGCGATATCAAAATAAATCTTTAGCCTTCTCAATCATAAAGAGCATTTAATCGCAAGCGAAGCGAACGAATATTTTCTTTTTCGTAATTAATGAAGAACATTGCCGTTTCTAAGTTTGTGGCGCCCTTGGGAGCCAGAAGTTTCGCTCACCTACTACCGCAACTATGGAATCCATGTTCGATGTTTAAGTTTCACGTTTCAAATTAGATTAGATTAGAGTGGGTGGACTGAAGTCCTGCACCTAAGCCTCCAATGGGCCTGTTGTGCATACCCACATGAGATTACCTAAGTTCTGTTGGTACGATTAAGGTAATCTAAAATGTACTTCGGCGGTATGCTCCATATGATGTTGTGTTGTAATATGTATGCACCGATGGTTTTGACTCTGGCCGAAATATATGCAGGACATTTGCAGAGGAAGTGTTCTACTGATTCTATTTCACCACATTGGGCGCAGTAGGGGCTATTGATGACACCGATGGTGAAAAGGTGTTTGTTGAGGCAGTGACCTGTGACGATTCCTGTTATTCTTCTGAGATTTCTTCTACTAAGTGATAGAAGGAATCGGGAGTTACGCACATTGATACTTATGCAATTTTTAGATTGTCTTGCGTGGTCGATAGATTTCCAGTGCTTTTGAAACGTTTTAATTTTCCATTTTGCGATACAGCTCTTGGCAACCGATGGAGGAACTTTGATGAATGGTTCCGGGCCTATAAATTCCTTCATTGCTCCTGATTTTGCCAGGTTATCAGCTATTTCATTGCCCTCGATATTACTGTGGCTTGGGACCCAGGTTAGAGTGAGAGAGTTATTTTGAGCTTATAGCTGTGCCTGCTCTCTACAATCAAGAACTAATGATGAGTAGATTTTATATGACTTAATGCTATCTAGTGCGCTTTGGCTATCTGAGCAAACAAAGATGTTGGAATTTTTGATTTTGTTATCTAGCATCATTTTACAGCATCGTGCGATTCCAAATACTTCAGCTAGAAAAATCGACGTGTACCTCCCTAGACTGAAAGAGTTGGGAATTTGAGTTGTAGAGTTGTAGATACCAGCACCGGCTGCGTCATTGCATTTCGATCCATCTGAGAACCAAGTGTGATCGGCCTGAGCCGGGATGATTGAATTATTAAGCCAGTCTTCCTTGGTGGGGAATAATGTTTTAAAACTATTATCGAAACAATACGTGGGGGTGATAAAATCGGAGGGCATTTCAATACAAGGGTCTTCTTTGACCATTATGTTCCACAGTCTAGCGTGACCGAAGTTTGCATTAACTAGAAGGTTAGATCGTCGCAGTCTCACACAAGTGGCCCTAGCAATAGATTCTATGTGTATGTGTAGTGGTTCGATATTTAGCAGAGCTTCCATGGCTGATGTTGGTGTCGTTTTCAGTGCCCCAGTTATGCTAATTAGGGCTAGTCTTTGAATTTTTGCTAATTGTTTTTGAACAAAGCCTACATTGCAGCGAGGCCACCAGATAAATGCTGCGTAGGAAATTTGTGGTCTGACTATAGCTGTGTATATCCATGCGAGAACTTTAGGGCTGAGACCCCAGTTCCTTCCAAGCGCGCTACGACACATCCACAGCGTTGATATGGA
The DNA here is from genome assembly GCA_029228625.1 of Pseudolycoriella hygida. Classification (NCBI taxonomy): domain Eukaryota; kingdom Metazoa; phylum Arthropoda; class Insecta; order Diptera; family Sciaridae; genus Pseudolycoriella; species Pseudolycoriella hygida. Next base: position 118,147,296 of record CM055406.1, read on the forward strand.
TTTTCGGCTGCGATTTTTCAGGTGAGCATTAAAATTTAATTTCATGTCTAGGTCTAAGCCTAGTACTTTAGCGGAGTCAGACAGTGGGATTTCTTTGCCAAAGATTTTCGGAGCCTTGAATCCTTCGATTTTTACTTTCTTAGTGAATAAGACGAGCTTGGTTTTTTCCGTATTTACTTCTTGTTCGTGCATCAAACACCAATTTTCTATTATTTTGAATGCTGCTTGCATTAGATCACAGAGGGTACTCACAAACAAACCCGTTATGAGCACTGTGAGGTCGTCGGCGAAACTTAAAGAAAAATATTTTGAGTCATTCAGCTTCCTCAAAAGGCTATCTTTTACAAGAATATAAAGAAGTGGTGGGAGTACTCCGCCTTGTGGACATCCTTTACAGATCTTAACTGTAATTTTTATTGAGTTTAATTTAGCAGAAACTATTCTACTATTCAGCATAGCATAAATCCAGCTGGTAGTGGTGTTATCCACATGATGATCTGAACATGCAGATGTTATGGATACGAATGTCATATTACTAAATGCGTTTGACAGATCAACGAAACCACCCAGAGCAAAGTTATCGCATTCAAAGGCTTTTTCAATTTTATTGACGAGATGGTGTAGTGCGCTTTCTGCTGATTTACAGTGCTGATAAGCGTGCTGCATTTGGTGAATGGGAAATTCCTGAAGTATTCCGTCCCTCAAATACCTATCAACTAACTTTTCCAATGTCTTTAGCATGAAAGAAGTAAGACTAATTGGCCGAAAGGATTTCGCTAAGGTGTAGACCGTTTGGCCTAGTTTAGGAATGAATGCTACTCTGACTCCTCTCCAAGCTAGTGGTATATGTATCAAGTTGATGCTGGCAATGAACAGATCATGTAGAGTGTCCAAGATTAGGTGATTACTTTTTTGAAGCATTATTGGGATGATGTTATCTTCTCCGGCAGATTTAATGGGCACAAATGATTCTATAGCCCACTTAATTTTATCTTTGGAGACAATTTTGTGAACAATTTCTGGGTCGCCAACTGACAGGACATTATTGGGAACAGGTAGTGGATCTAATTGATTGTTTGGGGAAGAGCCTGGAAAATGAACGTCTAAAAGATGCTTGAGGGTGGATTCAGCATCGTCTGTGTACTCTCCCGTCGGAAGTTTTAGAGTTCCGATGGCACAGTGTGTGTCTTTGGCTAAGGATTTTACTAAATATGCAGCCGCTGATGAAGAGGTGATCAGTGAATTTGCTTGTTTGACAAGAAATCTTTGATTTTTCCTAATAGCTTTATTGTACGCTTTCTGTGCTGCACGCCTGCAATCAATGTCAGCCAGTCCTCGGCCCTGCTTTGCTTTATTGAATGCAATACGTAATTGTTTCCTAAGTTTTTTGATCTCTGCCGTAAAGAAGTCTGCTGCTCTACCAGGTTTTATATATTTTTCCGGACAGGCTGCGTTGAAGCTTTCTGTAATGGCTACGTTTAGGGATTTGGCGACACTGTCTAGGTCAGCCGCTGAATTTATGGTAGTGTATTTGGGTAGACATGTGGATAGTTGTGCATTGAATTGGTTTCAATCAGTGCATGTCGGATTCCGGAATTTGGTTCGCTCAATGCGGTCCGTTTTTATTTGAAAGGTTATGCATCTATGATCTGATGCTAGGATCTTATTTGTTACTTTCCAATTATTTATAAGGTGAGATATGTGAACTGAGCATAACGAAATGTCGATTACCTCTTGTCTTGTCGCTGTGACAAAGGTTGGTTCGTTGCCTCTGTTTAGAGTGACTAAACTGGAAGTTAGAATGAATTCCAATAGTGAGTCTCCTTGTGGGTTACAATCTGTACTACCCCAAATTTGATGGTGCGCGTTGGCGTCACAACCCATTAAGAGTGGCCAATTGTGGGACTTGCAGTGATTGACTAGGTTTATGAATGCTTGGGTTGGAGGAAGAATGTTTTTGTCGTACGGTAAGTACACTGATGCGACTATTATCTTATGCTCATTTCCGTGTTTGTTAAATTTTAATGAGGCTGCAGTGATGTTTCCACTACAGAATTGTCTCAGAGGGAGAATGTTACAATTTTCGACGTTAGGATACATGTGCGTATTTTCTCTTTGCCTAGGTGGCTAATGATGTTGAATCTACGCGGGTCTAAATTTGCTATTGCGTTCTTTTTGAGGTAAGGCTCTTGAACGAAGATTATAAAAGTATTTGAGTCTAGAGCAATGTTATTCAGTTCGGCAGTTGACGCCTTACGATGCCCTATGTTTATTTGTGCGAAGGATAGTTTATTGTCTTTCATGGTTCGGTGTGAGGTTGACGGCTTAAAAATGCATTACAAAAGTTAGCTTGAATTTTCCATGCCGATTTACAGTCGCCTTCCGATAGGATGTAGAGCGGTGGTAGACTTAAAAGATTATTGGAGAATGAGCTTAGGAAATAATAATCTAGAAGATGCTTTAAGTTTGAATCAGCGCTTGATGATAATAAGATACTATATTTCGGTTTGAGTGGATGTAGGAATATTGAATCACGTTTCAAATTAAGTCTTACATTATAATAGATCGTATCACATCCCATTTTCGTTTTATGCAGCTCACTTTCTTACCTACATTTCAATCGTTCCAAAGGGGACAAAACACATTTTGTATGGAAAAAATTTGTTTTTGTAGTTTAAATAAAGCGGACCAAGGGCTTGATTGTTGAATCCAATGGAATTTCCTAATTTTACTGCATAGGAAATATTTTGTCACCGAGCGCCGCGCCGTAGTATTTACGTACGGTATATGCATAATTACGTACGGTACATGCGTAATTGCGTACGGTATACGCTTAAAATCAGCACACAAACAATAGATTTTTAAAATGCCACCTTGTGTCAAATTATTCAACTTTCAATAAAAATTCAAATGTTGAGCGGACTAAAAAAGGGTATATTTGGACCAAAATAATTTCGAAGCTTCCTCCACTGTAATTTCAAAGAGAAAACTTAAAGATTTGCAAAACAATAATTATTGTTTCCATAAACTTTTTAGACCACGTTCACGTAGTTTGTAACCAGTCGAATTTCGACCCGGAAGTTGGTTACTTTTTCGTTTCATAGTCCTTAGATACCGAATCTGCAAAAAAATTTTGTCCGTCTGTCAACACGATAACTCGAGTAAAGCTTGACCGAGCCGCCGAGCTAAGGCCGTTTAAGTGATTTTTGGTCTTTTGTACATAATTCGAGTAAATCTTTTGCCTGACATTTTTTGGAGGAAACTTTTTTCAATTTTTGGCTCAGCCAGGGCCTAAAAACTGAATCTCTACTAGGCCCCAACGTGTTTTTTCTACATAAATCGGGTAAATCTTATCCGACTTACAAAAACTTTTTTTTTTCTGAAAAATAATTACCAAATTGATTACTGCATCGAATTTGGGCAACATCGGTCAAAAAACTTTGAAGTTACGGTCGCAAAAGTGGTCAAAAACGTGGTTTTTCGAAGGTTGGTGGAACTTTTTGACTTATATCTTAGCGAAATTAGAACGGAAGTCGCACTTCAAGGTTTTGAATTTATTTATTAGGCATATGGATATTTACATCATATATGGCTATTTCTATTACTGTCCCAGGCACATATTTTTATCTGCTTCTCTTTCATTCTTTAAGTGTAAACCATTAAAAAATGAAACAAAAAACGTTACTCTCCACATTACATTTTTGAGACTCATTCAAACGCTGCAGAGTGAAAGAGACAAATATAGTCCAAATGTTGAAGAGTGAAAGAAAATTCATAGATTGCTTGGAATCAGCCATATTACAATTACAATTCAGTCTTATTCTACTTATAACTATGCTCAACATTGTGTCAATTTCTAAGTAATATCTGACGATACCGGGAGGATAGCTTAGCTGACGCCACCTATGACTTCGATGACTTTTTTCGGAAAACTGATGGCACCACTGTGCCATTTTTTTTTTTGTGAAAGTACACAAATATCATCTCTCTCCATATGCGAGTGACGTCACATATTTTTGTGTACCTGAGGTTTCGTTTCGGACATCGAATACCGAAACTACCCAATTTATGAAGCTTGGGTGAACTTAGGGACGTTATATATTCTATAATTTCATGAAAAATTCCCCGTTCCGGGGATCGAGCCCGTGCCTTCCCGGTGGAAGTTCAGTGCGTTCACCACTGAACCACCCGTTTTGAATCAGAAAATCACAAAAATAAATTAGTAGAAATCTGTTGAGTAGTTCGAGCTGTAGTGTCCTTAATGTGATCCAAACTCACGCTACGGGACCCATCACGACTTTTGTTGTTCGTGATCATTTTTTTTGTTTGTTTTACGCCGCACGAGACAAACAAAAATTGCCAGAGTGGGTATGAAAAGTTTGTGGAAGAATGCTAAGTCTCTAGGGTTAGCAACGTCGAGCTCTACCTCTCCTGTCCCTGCATTCACCGCTCACGAATTCAACGTTCACACTGCTGGTCCTGTCTGTGCAGGCAATCCTGTCTCATTCCCAACTATCTCTGAGGCACCGCCATCTGGCCGATCGAAGTTCTCATTTCGAAATGTTACCGAAGATGAAATTGGCAAATCGTTGATGGCGATTAAATCAAATGCAGTTGGCTTAGACAGTGTCCCACTTCCCTTCATTAAATTGACATTGTTTGCTATACTACCGCACATCAAACATATCATAAACTTTACGATCACTAGTTCTTATTGTTCGGATGTATGGCAGATGTCGAGAGTTTTGCCAGTGCATAAAAAAGGACGATTTTTCAACCTGACTGATTTTCGAGGCATTCACATTCTACCAGTTCTTTCCAAGTTACTTGAAATGCTTCTGGCTCAGCAGATAGACAAATTTCGTCTCATGGCCTAAAGACTGCGTTACAATCCGGCTTCAGATCCGCGCACAGCACAACTACCGCCTTACTGAAGATCACATACGACATTAGCTGTGCTTTAGATAAAAAAATGATTGCAATTCTACTGCTTTTGGATTTTTCAAAAGCGTTTGACTCCGTTGACCATGCGCTGATGTGCTCCAAACTTCAATCGCAATTTTATTTCGACACTTCAGCAGTGAGGTTGATATCGAGTTATTTATCGAATCGGAGGCAAGCTGTTGAAATTAATGGAGTGCGTTCCGGCTTTCTACCGATAAACAAAGGCGTGCCGCAAGGTTCTGTGTTGGGGCCTTTGCTGTTTTGTCTCTTTATTAATGATCTGCCCAACTCTGTTAAATATATATTCACACATTTGTATGCTGACGATACGCAACTTTACAATCTCAGAAATAGACCTCGATACTGGAATAAGACAAGTCAATATAGACCTTCAAGCTGTTTGTCAGTGGGCCGATACGAACAGGCTGGAGCTGATGCAGATAAGTCTAAGGCTATCATCATCGGCGTCAAAGACATTAGCAGTGTGCCAAAAGTTCAAATGTTTGGCGTCAACATCGCCTTATCGAAGACGGTCAAGAACCTTGATGATAAATTCACCTGGGCAGACCATGCAGTCAAGATAGCGCAAAGGGTTTTTATCGGCCTCAGAAGTTTGTGGCCAATGTCTAAGCACACGCCGCTTCGGACAAGTGCCATGCTAGCGAAATAACTCCTTTTACCACATCTCGATTATTGCAGCGCTGTGTTCTTCTTTGGCTTAGATGCAACGTCCATGAAAGTTCTCAACGGTTCCGTCAAGTCGATAGTGAGATATGTTTATGGACTTAGGAGATTTGCTAACACAGAGACGCATATGATACTATTTCTCGGATGCTCTCTGGAAGATTCCCTACGCATCCGCGCGATGTGCTACTTGTTTAAATTGGATTGTGCGGGCCAGCCAGTGTACCTCAACAAACTGATGTTCCCAGGAAAATCTGCGAGGTCAATGCAGTTTAAAGTTCCTCGTTACATATTCGCGGCGCTCAGGGACACACTTTTGTGCAAGGAATTACGGACTGGAATTCTATACCTGTGAGAGTCAGAAAAGTGAATTCGGTGAACATTTTTCGCGCTGGTTGTCGCTGTTTAATCGCCGTAGTAACCCGTCAATATATACGTGATTGTTAACTTTCGGTTTTAATAAATGTGATAGCCTCTGGAGTAAGATGAGTAAATTTGCTTTAAGTTTAGTCTGTGTTTGATCCTAATGACGTCATGCCAGTCTGTCTACTTACAATTATCTATTACTATCTTTTCTCGTTATGTATTTCTTTTAAATCTTTAATTATTTTATTATTATTTTTCTTGTTAGTTTTGTGTTAATATTTCAAGTAGCCAATATTATGCGCAATAATTATTGTATAAGGTTCGCCTTGCATAATTGGAAAATAAATAAATGAATGAATGAAAGTAACAGACCACCTTTAATGATCAGGTTTTTGTGCAGTGTTATAAGAAAAAAGAGGTGAACTTTTTTGTCCATGGAAGTATGGGTCAGAGGCCTCTTCTAAGTGCTCTAGGTCTTTTCTAAATTCTGGGCGTATTTTAAGGGTTTGGAGAAATTTTTAACGCCATTGCTTCGTACGGGTTTTTCAATATTGCCCTTTCGGCAATTTCCAGTGCAATTTAGTGTGGACGTAATTTCGTAAACATGAGAGTTAAGGCAATATTTACTCGCTCGAGTCTTTTCGTAACACCAACTCTGTTTACCACATCTATTCTGATACGTACGGGTCCCTTGCATATGTTTAAATAATGATACTGTTGATCCGATGTTATTATCACCAGTTGTTGTATTTCTTACCATTCGCGATCAAAATAATTCGCGTTTTCCCGCAGCTCCATTTGTACATGTGCTATAATTGTCTGCAAAACATCAACACATTTGCCTCAAAGCACTGAATTAATATTTCTACAAAATTATAAATTTGTTTTGAGATGATTTATTCGTTTGTTCTTTTTTAAGACATTTTACGGATTACTTTCTATTGATCTTGTTCTATAAAAGATTCAAAAAGGAATGTAAAACCTGACTTTGAAGCTAATATTTTAGCAATGGTTCATGAAATATTCATTTTTTTCTGTATCGGTGTGATGATACTATAAATAAGCAAGTAGTGGTTGCTTTACAGTGCAGAGCTGCGGATGAATGTATGAATGTGAAATCTAAAGTGGAAAATTCGTTATGAACTCCACTTGAATCTGCAGATATTGTATGGCATGAACGGACATGAGCGTGAAGTAAAATCGCCAAAACAAATTTGGCTATACTTTGCAAATTGATGATTTTTCACACTTTGACGTTTTATCTTGCCAAGACACTTCGCATTTCTGTGATTTATCTTGGAGACACATTATTTCTTCAGGTGCACTGAAGAGGCGTAAACGTCCCAATCAGCCAACTTTGTTCGTCGAATAAAATCATTACTTACGTAATGCATTTCCCTTCGTTGCCTCGTCAACAAATTGGCCGCTTCCAAGCAATACAACAATTTTGATAAATTTATGTTTATTGGCCAAGCAATACAACAATTTATATATATTAATGCAACTCGTACTACATAATGGACAATATAGTGCGAGGTTGGAGAAAAGTCCCAGGGCGGCAGGGATGGATTTAAAATTTTTTGTCATTCTCGACTAAATATGGAAAAACAAAGTATTTTAAGCGAAAAAAGTTCAAAAAATCACTTCCCAAATAAATCATTGATTCAAGTTAAAGTACACCGCATTGATAAAGTATGATCTGAACTGAATGTAAAAATCCAAATGAATGTTTTTGTTTAGAATTTTGTTTTGTTTAAGTACACGAATTGTGCATCAAAAATGGAGACAAACTTTAAAAAAAGTAATTCTCATCCATTTATTGTGCACAGACAACATTTTGCAACTATTCCCAATTAAATGTGAGACCATGAGTGATGATAAAAACAAAAATTTGAATGACTTTCATTCATGTTTTCATGTTGATTTCGTTCACGGTGACACAGGACATTTATTTTCGTTATTCACAATAACCTCGACTAATAAATCCATAATAGTCGACTAGTAAATACCCCCGCCCCTAGGGGCTACGCGGACATTAAGCATTCTTGTCCGCTAGGTCGGAGATTTGCGACATTAATACTAAAATGTATGCAAGGGTGTGCAAAGTTAGATGTAGATGAATAAGAAATGGATTTAGTAGTATTTTAGTAGTTACCATAAGCTTACGCAAATCCAGTTTTCCCCCGTACTACCATTTTCCCGTAAAACCGTTTCCACCGTACTACAGTTTCCCGTGCAACCGTTTCTCCGGTACTACCATTTTCTCCTCATTACTGTTTTCCCCATACAACTGGTTACCCCCTTACTGCTTCTTCCTCCGAGCTGCCCAGCATTTTCACCAATACTGGTGACTTCTACTCACAAAACTCTGAGACTTTGCAAAAGAAACCTATCGTCTAACTCCCATACATTCGAAAATAATTTTAAAGGCATAAAAATTGACCCAATGCCCAACTGCCCGACATTTTCACCAATACTGGTGACTTCTACTAACAAAACTCTGAGACTTTGCCAAAGAAAGCTATCGTCTTGCTCCCATACAATCGAAAATAATTTTAAAACCATAAAAATTGACTACGTGTCCAACTGCCCGACATTTTCACCAATACTGGTGACTTTTACTAACAAAACTCAGAGACTTTGCCGAAGAAACCAATGATCTGCCTCCCACACCTTCCCAAATACTTTTAAAAGCAAAAAATCCAAGATGACGTCACTTTGACAGGTGACAGCCATTTTCATAGGATTCATAAAGATTCTACTCATCAATATCAACAACTTTCCCGAAGAAACCAAACGTGTAACTATTCTAATTCAGAAGACAGCAAAAAATCCAAGATGGCGTCACTTTGACAGCTGGCAGCCATTTTCTTAGGACTAATAAAGGTTCTACTCATCAATGTCAACAACTTTCCCGAAGGAACCAACTGTCCAAAAGAACCAAAAAAAATTTTAAAATTACATCAAGAAAAAATTTCAATCGAAATCTAGGTAGCATAATGGTTTTTTTGGTATAAAAGGCAATGCAAAACCGCATTTTAATTCAGTCCCTTTGGACTCGTCAAGCAGGTCGGACGTATGTTGGTTCACATGGGAATCTTCTTTTGCATTGCCTTTTTTTGAATCATATAAGGCAATGCAAAACGACTCTTTGCTTCAGTTCCTCGGAACTCTTCAAGCAGGTCGGACGTATGTTGGTTCACGCTGGAAATTTGTGACCGACAATTTACAAACAAACAGACAGACAAAGTTTTGACTTTTATAATTAGTAATGTTTTTCACTTGGTGACGCAATGCTATAGTTTCTAGTTATCTTTCTCTAGTTTTGACAAATCATAAGATACCACGTTGAACGTCATAACATTTGCTTATTTTTGTTAAAAAATAAATTCCTCAGTTTTGTTACGTATTAGGGAAGGAGGGAGGGTTCGAGTGATTGTTACAGTGTGTGACAACGACGACGGGGGGGGTGGGGGGTAACTGGCCAAAAATGTGTTACGTAATTTAGGGACGGCCCCTAAATGTATAAATTCTACAAGTGCCTTTTGCTAGTCACTACTTTCTAATTTACTGGAGGGATATTCTCCCCAACGCTCATGTGCCAGTAATTCTGCGAGAATAATATACTTTTTTTAGGGCATGTTGCCCGTTTAACGTTTGTATTTATTCTGATTTTATTTAGTACGATTGCGTCGTATTTATACCCATTTCCAAGGTATCTCGAATCTCGATGTGTTTCAATTCAATTGCACCCTTTGATTGTTTGATTGTTTTCATTTCATAGAGTGAAAACACTCTTCGTTTTGGGATTTAACACTAATGGTGTTGGATTCATAGTTTTTTCGTACGTTTCGTTTTTTCGTAGTCTTTATCATTCACTTGACCTTGTAATGTTTCATCTTTGTGTTAGTCAACGACCTAATACAAAGATGAAACATTGCAATGGATTGAAAGTCGTAAAAATGTGATATATGGTCAATGAAATGCCACAATGTGAAATATGGCCAAAAACTCTTACGAGGAGAAGAAACAAGCGATGCGCGTTGAAATGTTGCCAGATGTACTAGCGCGCGAAAAATTCCAAAATTTGAACATACCAACCCGATCTGATACAGCAATGTCAACTTACGATTTCTCTGCAAAAATAAAATTATCCTTCAGTTGAAGACTGGGTTAGGAGTACACGTTAAAAATGTGGGGGGGGGGGGGGTTCGAAAAAAGCGTTCTATCATATAAACTAAATTGTGTATGGGTCAAAAAACTAATTTTTTGCGTCCCTGTTTCCTATTTAAATAAAGAAATCAGAAGGAATTGGACGCGGCGGTAGATGGGTTGTCGAAAAAATTACAAAATAACCGGATGTCATTTATGAATGGTCTAAATATTATTAGAAGAGAATAAATGGACGATCAACTAAGACTTTCCCGTCGCGTTCCTATTCATGTGACGTTAGGTTATGCAATGTTACTTTACTGAATGCCGGCTATCTATTAGTAGGATCTTCTCTGCAGATATTCTGTAATTTCGATTAAGGAAGTTTTCAGCTAGGGTAGGAGGATGATTCAACGAATTTGTAAGGAAGGGTGTAATGTAATAAAATTGTTCGAAATTCAAATTAAAGTTAAAGGTAAATGGGAGCGATTACAGTTTATGAAAGTGTTGTCTGAAATTTTGTTGCGGCGCTACATTCGAGTTTTCAACAATATATCGTACAACGAGATTCCGACACTTAATGTTGAGATGCAAATTAAAGCACATAAATCACTTTTGAAATGCAAAAGCATTTCCTTTTACTTAACTTGAAAACTCAAATATTATTTAATATGATCGAGTGGTCAAAACTTTAAATCACAACATTCATTACAGATATAATGTTGTCAATTAGTTGGACATACACGTTTTGAACATAGACTATAATATTCCAAACCTTCCAAAGTTCATTCAATTGAATTTATGTTTGCAAAACGTAATTTTGTTTACAAATTTTTGTTGCGAATCGAGGCTTAATGCGTCGCCCCCTCTGATTTCAGAACTTTTGTAACTGGAAGAAAATAGTTTTACCTTAGATGATTAATGCGTCACACTTTTCTGATTTCATAGCTTTTGTAAGCAGACATAAAGACTTGCGTCACACCTCCTCTGTAAGAGGTTTTTTTGCGGATATCAGTACTTTTGTAAGTTTGTAAGCAACTTTTTAGATGTCATAGTTCTAGAGGTATGAATCATCCCTCTGGAATCTAGAAGTGACGTTATCCCGGGATTAGGCCATATTTTCCCAAAACCATGAAACACGTGTACGCTAAAATTTAATTCTCTACAACTTCGCCTTCGGAACCACTTTCTAACTCTCATAGTTCTAGAGATTTGAGTCATCCTGCCTAATTATGGAAGTGACCATACACCAAGATTGGGCCATATTTCTCCAAAACCCTGAAACACGTGTTCGCTTAAATTTAATTCTCTATAACTTCGCCTTTGGAACCAACTTTCTAACTCTCATAGTTCTGGAGATCTGGGCCATCCTGCCAAAAATTGCCACAAAGAAAGAAAGAAAGAAAGGTTTACCAAATTGACTAGTTAAAAATATTCGATTTGAGTCCATTTCCATACAAAATAGCAAAATTGTTTAATTCATATGGCGTGTAATGGCGTGTAAGACTTGCGTCACGGCCCCTTACTACCGTGGGGCCATGATGTCTATTCCGACGTATAGGGAGTGTGGTAATTTTTATATATTCACCGGGTAAATTTCACTCGATTTTGGGAAATTGACTCACGCCAGCTGTTGCTACATTTATACAAAGAAGGAGAGGCGATTCCGCCCTTCTAATTTGGACTTTTGTAAGGAATGCGATTTTGTTAAAAAAAAAATAGGAGCGAAACAATAGTATGAAGTGAAGAGAGTCATGTGTTATTCGCCCATTTTGGTCTTGAAAATTACGCCCTTTCTGTGAAAGTGCTCCCCAGTTGAAACTGCTCAGGTCGGCCTTAGACAAAATAATGGTGTCTTGCTACGTTGTGGAGAAAATTGAGGTGAATATTTACGTCTATTTGGGGATGAATTTTGTGCTTTCAGAAGGGGTTTTTACACCGTTGCTTCGGACGGGTTTTTCAATATTGCCCTATCGGCAATTTCCAATGTAATTTAATGTGGACGTAAGGCAATATTTACTTAAATACCGCATCTATTCTGATACGTACGGGTCCTTTCATATGTTTTATTGTTGCCTTTAATTGTGGTGGTAAGGATGATTGTCTTTCCCAGCTCAATTAGGACAGGTATGCATCCATCCAATGTGTTATTTAACGCCCTAATTTTTCCTTTTGTAAATTTCCATATGGAGGAACCATGATGTTCCATAAACGTTTGAAAAAAAAAGATGAATCTGATGCCTGAAACTCTTTTCTACATATACCTTCTTGTGCCAACAGCGAAAGAAATATCAACTGAAAAAACCAACATTGCAAAAGATATTTAACGAATAGTGTGGGAGTGTACCGGAAAGCCGAATGCATTTACATTCGACTGCCTGATGAATAATTATTTCCGAGACAAACAAACTTTTCAAAGAGACACACACTCCAACCTATTTTGATCCTTTTGTTTAACTATTTCAGAGCGACCGAGGAACAGCATTACTGCCACTTACTCAAGCACTAATTAATTTAAAGGAACAACAGGAAATCGCCGAGATCAATCAAGTATGTTGAGTTCTGTTTGTTTTTCCTTTTTACTATCCATTTTTATCTCTAATGTATTTCGTTATTGTTATTAGTTTAGCTTTTAGCACGCTCCTTATTTATTTGACCACAAATATTTTCCGAGATATAACAAATAAGATTTGAAGATTTCTTGAGTGCAGATAAAAACTGCTGTCAATTTTGTATACACTTCTGTGACAGTGAATTAGTTTTATTGTCAGACTCAATATTTTATTGATTTATTTTGGAAATGAGAATATTTATTGAATTATTTTCTCGTGTAAAACCAATTCAATTTTTTTAATCAACGAAAGTGCTCAACTTGACTATAAAATTGTTTCCTAATGTGCTACCGAATTAATTCTCCGCATGAGGTTGTCAGGGGCACTTTTTTAACATCCGATATTCGAATAAATTACTGCGTCGTTGTGAAGTCGATACAAAAAGCAATTAAAAGGAACATGACTTGCCAAAATGGCAATCTGAGCTTGGGAAAGTAATTTAACAGAAAGGAAATTAATATTTTCATTACACAGACGACGCGACGCCAAGTAATTTCAGAATAAGTGAATTTGTTTACCGGAATGCTCTTCGCACATACGGACGATTAATGCTCGCATTTAACGTTGTTATGAAGCATGAAAAGTGCGAATTGTGTGCCACAATCATAGAAAACACGCGAGAAAATGAAACTCGAAAGAAACAAAACGTTTTTCTCATACAAAATCTGTTAATAATAAAATATCACTTACGAAACAGGTTACGAGAATTAATAAAAAAAACCAACCGTGTACGAGGTATGGCACAAGCTACCGTCATCAGGAAAAATCCTTATAGAAAACTAGCAAATACCCCCGCCCCTAAGGGCTACACGAACATAAGCATTCTTGCCGCTAGGTCGGAGAATTGCGACTTAATTACCTCATGCTAAAATGTATGCGAGGGTGTGCAAAGTTTGATATAGATGAATAAGAAATGGATTTAGTAGTTACCATAAGCTTATGCAAATCTGTTTTTCCACCGTACTACCATTTCCCCACAAAACCGTTTCGCCCAACTACCGTTTGCTATATGTGCAACCATTTTCCACGTGCTACCGTTTCCTATGTACTATCATTACTCCCGTACTATCGTTTTCCCCGTTCTACCGTTTTCCCCGTTCTACCGTTTTCCCCGTTCTACCGTTTGCCCCGTTCTACCGTTTTCCCCGTTCTACCGTTTTCCCCGTTCTACCGTTTTCCCCGTTCTACCGTTTTCCCTGTTCTACCGTTTTCCCCGTTCTACAGTTTTCCCCGTTCTACCGTTTTCCCTGTTCTACCGTTTTCCCCGTACTACCATTTTCCCGTACAAAAGTTTTCCCCGTACAACAGTTTTTCCTGTACTACAATTTCCTCCTCATTACTGTTTTCTCTGTACTACCATTTCACCATACTACCATTTTCCCCGTACTAAAATTTCCTCGGTACTACTGTTTTCCCC
>CM055406.1:118173627-118184677 GCA_029228625.1 Pseudolycoriella hygida
AAAAGTTTCTTCCATAAATTTTCGGCCATGCCCAGATCTTTCAAACAAAAAAAATTTGTGAAAATCAGAAAAGATTTACTCGAGTTATGTGCAAAAGACCAAAAACCACTTAAACGGCCCTAGCTCGGCGGCCCTTGGGCCGACAATGCCCAGATTCAATACCATAAAATATTTTTCGACTACCTTTCAGGAAAAAAAAAGTTTTTGAAAATCGGTCAAGATTTACTCAAGTTATCGTGTTGACGGACAGACAGACAGACAGACGGACATTGTTTTTTTCGGTGATTTGTCATCTGGAGGCAATAAAAAAAGGTTTCCCCTTACTCCCGGGTTCGAATTCGCAATGTAACAAACGTGGTAGGAAACGCATCAGACCTACGTACTTCGTACGGGTCTAATTATTTCGTCGTTGGGTCCGGCATTTGTGACGCAATTTTTTTAACACAACGTAATTTTGTTTTGAAATCAGCGCTGTAATTTTTCAGGAAATTAAAACTTTGAACACAAGGTTCTATTCAAACAAACTGCTACATATTATCAGCGATAGCGTCACCTCAAGCGATATCATTAATTTTGGAAGCAGACTCACGGACTGCGTCACACTCTACCTTTTAAGAGGTTTTTGTTGTGATATCAGTCGTTTTGGAAGTTTTCAGTTGTTGAAAAAATTTCTATTTTTTGAAAAAAATTTTCTCAAAAAAAATTTTTTCTTAGAAAAAAAATTATCCGAAAAAAAATTGCCTTCGAAAAAAATTTTCTACAAAAAAAAGTTCTACAAAAAAATTTTTCACAAAAAAAATTTCTCCGAAAAAAAACTTTTCTCCAAAAAAAATTTTCTCCAAAAAAAATTTTCTCTTAAAAATTTTTCGCCGAAAAAAATTTACTTTCCGGAAATAATTGTTCTCCAACACCTTCGGCTACCATCGGAACACTTCGGCTACCTTCCGAATACTTTGTGTCACCTTCGGCTACCTTAAGCTACCTTCGGAACACTTCGTGTCATCTTCGGCTGCCTTCAGGAAAATTATCTGGTACTGAATGCTGGCAAGTTACAAGCTATTATATTCGTTGAGAACGCTGCGAACGTTATTGCCCCGCCTGTTTTGCTGAATGGTGTCGAAATCCCATTTTCTTCTGTTGTGTTGAATTTAGGGCTGAATATGGACAGGAGGATGTTGTTTAAAGAACACGTGAAGGAGTTGTGCTCAAAAGTATTCTCTAGGTTGCGTAGCCTCTGGCCGAATAGTCATTTGTTTCCGCTTAAGGTTAGGCTGGCGCTGGTTAAGTCGCTGATCGTTCCGTTGTTCACCTACGCCGAATCGGTTTATTCGACGAACTTGCAGGCAGGAGATGTTCAAACCATTGAGCGGGCTTTTTCTGCATGTGTTCGGTTTGTTTATCGGCTGAGGCACTATGATAGTACTCAAGAATTCGATCATAGATTGCTGGGCTGTTCGATATTTGATTATCTGAGGTATCGCCAGTGTGTGTTTCTACACGGTCTTACGATAAGCAAGACCCCCGATTACCTTTATTCTAAATTGCAGCGAGGACAGTCCTCGCGAAATCGATTGCTTATTTTGCCGCGACATACGTCAATTCAATATAATCGTTCCTTCTTTGTACGGACAGTCTCAAGTTATAATTCTCTGCCGGAAAGCTTAAAGAAGCAGAGTTCGATCGTGAACTTCAAGAGGGCGTATTTTGAGTTGCGATAATAGGAGCCTGCCGTATTACCTGGAATTTCTGTTTACGTTTTGTTTTTGTTCTTTGGGATTAAAGCCCGTTATTGAACGCATTGCCAGTAGACCCGTAGGCCCAAAACATCCCGTCCCGGATGCTGTTTTAATTTTAATTTCGATTTTGTTTGAAGAAAGTGTGAATTTTGTTTTATTTTTTCTTTTTTTATTTTGCTTTAATTTTAATTTTAGTTTTAATTTTAATTTTAATTTTAATTTTAGTTATAAGTGTGGCGTGTTAGTGAATTGTTGTCCATCGCTCGTCCGAACATTTGTATAAGGATTTATTTCCTTTTTGTTCGATGAAAAATAAATGATTGATTCGCTCGTCCGAACATTTGTATAAGGATTTATTTCCTTTTTGTTCGATGAAAAATAAATGATTGATTGATTGATTGATTGAAATCAATCGAGCGGTTCTCGAGAAAAAAAAGTAGATATATCGTTGACACACAACACAGGAATTATATTGTCATTACTTTCAAAGCAGATTTTACCATTTTTATATAGAAATTGGTCATCTTTGATTGGCGATATCTCGGCTTGTTTTCAACCGATTTTGATGAGTAAGGGCTTGTTGGAAAGCTGCTGCGACGTAGTTTTGTTTAAGATAATTTGAATGCGGAGGTGGCGAGGGGAAAAAACTCTAAAGTTCGCCTATACATCGTGTCTTGTCCCAAGGATTTTTGTAAGGCGTTTTTTGGGTTTGTGGACGTTTTTTTTGGGTGTGTGGACTGCGTCACGCTCTCCGCTTCCGCTCCGAGCATGATTAAAGAAAATAGACGACCATACACATGGTGTACACAACGATAAGCTTAGCTCTTGTTTTCATTAGTTACCAATCATTGGTAGCAGTCATTTTTATTCAGAATGTTGTACACAACCAGGCCATCTACTGGTGAATACATGAAATTTTAATTTGAATGAAATTTTTATTGAGCGGGAAGTCCTTTATTTATCATTAATATCATATGAATGCATAATAGGGTGGGTCGAAAAAAAAAGATTTTTCTTTCAAAACGCCCACGATGGAAATTTGTTCAGGACAACCCCAGGAACTTTTTGTGGAAGAACTTTTTTTTTGAAATTTATGCGATTTGGTATTGTCGCCCAGCGAATTTCACATTTTGGGAGAGATTGCTCTGTTTGACCCTACTTGAAGACTAACACTGACCAATGTAAGATACAAAAAAACCTTGTGACAAGTATAATATGTAGTATAAACCTATAGCTTTCGGCGCTGAACTCAAACTTTTTATAAAAAGGTTTTTTGGGAGTTAGGCGAATGGTGAAGAATAAATTCAAGCCAGTGTAGTCAGTGGTATTTTAGTCAAAAGTATCAAACTATGAAAAAAATATCAGCAAAAAGTATCGTTATGCATAGCATAATGCTTTTTGGTGTCGAAACAATCAAACGCCGCAGATTCTTGTTATGTTTTGAGTATTTTTGTTATGATAGTAGACTACGCAGTCGCTCCCAACGACTCGTGTCCGGCTACCCGTGGAAGTCGACGCGCCTGATTGGCACTCCGGGGGTTCGATGCCCACAGGAAAGACATATGTTTTTCCTTACCATAAATGATTAGTCTCAGCTATTAGTAACATCTAAATAGCTTTATTGACTATGTAAGAGTTACACAAAATTAATGAAACTTGGCTTCTCATTTAACATAATAATGGATTAGGCGCCTTGCTTTGTGTTCTTGTTCTTGTGTAGTTCTATGTTGAGATGAATTTTCTCCCCCCCCCCCCTCCCTGAGGTTTGTTCCTTCCCTTCTGATATATATTAATGTTCGGAAGAAAATCTGCCCGTAAGGAGAGGATGCTTTTATACTTTTTTCTTGAATACTGTGGAGCCTTCGACTACCTCTGAAACACAGCAAAATTTCTTTATATTTACTGAAATTCATGAGGAAGCCTTGAACCTTGAAAAGCAAGTCCCGTTCGTCGGAGATATAAGCAAAAACGTGTCTGCGACCTTCAAAAAACAAGATTTTGACAACTTATTCGATCGTAACTTCGAAAGTTTTGACCGATTTTGCCCATCGTCAATCTCAACATTGAAACTACCTTTCAGGCATACCTGATTAAAGTAGAGTAACGGGAGTAAATACTCCGGACCCGTGCCTAAAAATGAGGCCCGGGCGGTCATTTTAGAGGGCCCTCTTATGGCTGAAAAAAAGAAAAACGGATCCAAACTTTCAAAATTTCAAACACCTTGATTTAGTAAAAAAACTAGTTAATGGCCTACAAACTTACGGCGTTAGATAAATACCAAATCAACCAATTATTGAAATTCTTACAATAAACCCTACAACCAAAAACTTTTGCCTGCGGCAATTAAGTCGCTCTTCGATTTGCCTAAAGAACAATAGTAAGCAGTCTAAAATTATCGCCGGCGGCGCCGTACCCGATGCGGCTATTAAGCAATTCTTCGAATTACCTAAAAAACGAAGAAAAGCAGACCAAAGTTTTTGCCTGCGACACTTGTCTGATGCGGCGATTTAACAATTCTTCGATTTACCTAAAGAACGAGAACAGGCGGTTCAAAATTTTCGCCTGTTGCGCTTTGCATGAAAACCTTACTTGCACCAGTTGAACAAATTAAAAAAAAAAAAATTGCATGCGGCGGTTGATTCAAAGAAAAGCTTCCAACGCAGTAACAAAATTTTTCTTTGACAGAGTAGAACTTTAACTTTTCTTAAAAACCAGCTTCTTCCATAATTTTCTTGGTTTTTTAACTTATTGGCTCTAGGGAACCTCCAGGTCGGCTTCGGACTTAGTTATCATCTTGAACTATCGTCCTCCATCCCCTTATCGCCTGCCAAGGAGATGGTTTGTTCGCCCAGAGAAAGTCCCCTAACTTATAAATCTGATTTAATTGAATTTATAAACCTTCTCCTTGGTCTACGCCTTGGCCTAACACTCGGGACCTGTGCATCCAAGATCCTTTTAGGTAGCCTTTTATTACCCATCTTTTGAACGTGCCCGAACCAGCGGAGACGACTGACCCTTGCCGCCTCTTCAACTGACGAAATCCCTAAATTTTACCTAGTGTCGTCGTTCCTGATTTGATTATCCCACTGCTCCTTCCTATTAACTTTTGCTATATTCCTCATATCAGAAACCTCCAGGTCATGCACGAGATATCCGCAGTCAACTCAACCGATGTACTGGAAATTGAAGTTGTAAAACGCACACACAATCACACTTGATGGAGTGCTGAATAACACTTGCACACACGCTTCGTTTCATTGATGATAGCCAATGATGAAAAAGTTTTTTTTTCACCTAGTGTACTGCAACATTCAAACAACTCTTCGTTAACCGAAATAATCACATTTCCAAAGACGAAAAAAGAATCTCTCAATCGTTTTAATGTTCTTTCGCTGCTTTTTCTTCCTACTAAATGATTTGAATTTCATAGAAAAAGGAAAAAGTGTGCTTCAGAGAATGGTTTACTAATAGAAGGACGAGGGAGAATATAATTGAAACTGACTGCCATCATTGATAGCATCGCAATAAAAGTGCATTAAAATATTTAATGAAAGAAAATGGTATCATTCCCTCACCAACGGCATTGCATAGTCGTTGGGAAAGGTGTCTTTCAAATATAAACTTCAATTCTCATGTATTTTTTTTTTGCAAAAAAAGAAAAGTATCTGCAGTATTGTTACAATAGTTCAGAGGTTGAGGTTTATGGATTATCTCTTGATTGCATTTTGTAGGAGATGAAATATCGATTCAATTGTTATGCAACAAACTAGTTTACTTATCCCCAATCAGTGAATCGGAGTTAGAAATAATTTTTTAGTTTAACCTTAATACACATGCTGCACTCTATTGTTAAGCTTCGATACCAAATTGCCTCATAATCGAAACTTAAATTCCCTAATCTGTTAGACCCGTACGAAGTATGCGGGGATTATGCGTTTACCACGACGCATTGTCCAGTTGAATTTCGATCATAAAGTAGTTATTGGTAGGTTTTAATATGAGAAAGATAATAAAAAAACTAACAAAAAATCGGTAGAATGGTTGGGACTACATGGTTAATAGAGATGTCCTAGCTCGGGCCACAAGACCGCAGGCGATAGTTTGTCGTTTCTTATGATAAAAAAATGATCAAAAACCACCCGCCTAGAACGATACTAGACTACCTTAATCGAATTAAATGGGATAACCTCTAAAATCTGTATGAATGCACAACAGGCCCATACGGCGGCCTAGGTGCTAGGAATAACCTATCAGTGTTCCTACCCGCTTTATCCTATCCTATCCTTTGATAATTTAAGGCTTATAAGAAGATAAGTACCCACTTTTCACGAGTATTGTTTAAAATTAATGGGGTGTGACTAATTGATTTATTACCTAGAGGAGGGGTGACAACAATGGAGGGGTGAAATTAATGGGTTTTAAGTACTTTTCTTCAGTATGGGACAATAGGGGGAATTTGGCATTAATGGGCAGTGGTGAATAATTTATTACCTTTCGGATGGTGATAACAATAGTCCAAATTCAGATTAATGGCCTGGCTAAATATTTTATTACCTACGGAATGATGATGACAATAGCTCTAATTCAGATTATTGTCATTCAGCTGCAACTTTTTGGCGATAACAATAGTCCAAATTCAGATTAATGGTCTGGCTAAATTATTTTATTATCTACGGGATGATTATGACAATAGTTCTAATTCAGATTATTGCCATCCAGATGTAACTTTTTGGCGTGTACTGTCTAATGCCCTGTAATAAATATTTTGAGGATGACATTTATGGGTCAGAATTAATGGCCTGAATCAGATTGATATTTTATCTTGAATTTGCGCAGCTGCCCGCGGTTTTAGCGATGCTCAAAACATTATAGAGATAACCAAACCCTACGCTGATAAAATGCGGTTATACAAAAATGTTGAGTGAAATTTACAGAAAAGTATTTAGATATAATTAGTCATGACCATTGATTTTCATAACTATTTGACAAAATTCACGTGCATCTGTACCTTAATATCAAATTTTACATATCAAAAATACTCGAGGGGAAAATCCCGTATGATTTTATATCAATATGACAAAAGCCAATTGTATTGGATTCTTTTAAATTATTACCTCACAATTAAATAAAAGACCCACGTGTGCTATTTTAAAATACTTGACCCTAGCTAATAGATTTACTGAAGGGATTTTTGTTAAAAAATTTACACCCCTTACCGCAGAATTCTATAGGAATTTAGATATCGTTTTATAAAAATGATATTTTCTTAGTCATCGTATTTGTTACATGAAAAATTATTGTTAAAGTAGAATTTTGAATAGCCGGTCAATTATTGTCCTTTACATCGATAATTTTATGAAAATCAATTCGTAGTTTTTATTTATAACTCTTTATTAAAACACTTTATTTTTTTGACACATTTATTTTTGGTAAAAGTTATCAGAATTACAGAGAATGATTAAAGTAAGACTATTATTTATGATATAAGACTAGCCCTGATTTGTATAGCTTCAAATGTAAGTTTTCTGCAACCTCAATTTTTTCGTTCCAGGCTTTACCACTCTCCAGGTCCTTTTTCACGGCCAAGACAATGTCTACCGCTTTTCCTATTTCTGTTGCATCCATACAAACTTCACCACTGTTTGCTAGTTCGGTTAATAAAGTTGTGAGGAACGTTTTAATGTAACTGGTTTTCGGTAGACGAATAACACGAGGTTTTTTCTTTTCAGCCTTTTTGAGAGTAGACTCTGGTTCCTTATTTTCCATATCATCGGGTAAATTCTGCGCTGTAGTCACACTTTTTGTAGAGACGGGCGTTCTTTGGTTTCTGAGAGTAGAATTTGATTCCTCATGCTTCCCCGCACCGGGTACATTCTTCTTCGCTGTTGTTACACCTTTGAAAATTGCGAAAATAAAGCGGGCACATGGACACTGGGCTGGACATCTGCGGTGGTTCCTTTTCCTTTTCGAAATTTTAGATTTTTCAGTCATGTTCTGACTCGGTGGTGATTTCATTTTATGTGATTTTTACGTCTCTGCTAGCTTCTTGCTCGACCCCGACTGACTATGAAACTATTGGATCTGTTCTTTTTCACTTATTTTCTCTTTTTCTTCTAAAACCGTCATCATCATCATCAGTACAATCATCATCCGAACTTTCGTTAGACTCTTCGTTTTCGCTCTCTTCACTCTCATTTTCCCTCTCGAATTCATTCTCTTTTTCAGCATTTTCCTGGTCTGCGTGTTTTATTTCCATGTGACGTCTCAGGTTGAAATTATTCGCGAAATTTTGATCACAAATCGTGCAAGTGGTAAACATCTTAGGATATCTGTTACTGACGGCAAGATGTTAGGGCCTTCAGTTGTTGTCTTTCTTACGTGTCAGGACCAAATAATCACAATAACAACTTCGTGCTTTCTTACTTTATTGTGTGCCGTGCATTCGACTCAAAGAACGAGTCATCTTCATGGCTAAAAAGTTTACAATAACTTATGAAAACACTGCTGATTTGCAATTAATTAATTAATTCTAAACTTACGCTATCTACTTATATCCAATCACAGTCACTAGTTTTATGTTGACTATAAAATTTTTACTAATTTTATCAATTCAATTTAATCACCGTTTGTTTTTAAATGACTTGTGTATTGTGATAAATAACGAAATGTCAAAGCCGACTAAACATATGATCTCCCGATTCGGTCAACCGATGCCTTGATAATTTGGCCAAAGCGAAAATCCTACAAATGAAACTGAAAACGAGTTTAAAATCGTTCAATACCATCCAGCCACGATTATTCGCACAAATTAAATACCACAAGCCTGGGAATCCAGTTCGGTTGATTGTATCGACTATCAACTCTGCAGCATACAAACTATCAAGGTTTCTGGCAACAATCTTGCGCAAGTCTTTTAAATCAAAGTATTCGGTCAAAAACTCCCAACAATTTGTGAAGATGATGAAACACCACCAACATCAGCGAAGGAAATGTTTTAGTCTCTTTTGATGTTGTGAATTGCTTCGGTAACATTCCAACAAAACTGGCGCTAGAAATAATTGAACGCAATTTCCAAAACATTGAAGACCACACGCCCATCCCGAAAGTAAAATTCATGCAGCTGTTAGATGTATGCCTCAATCACGCAAACTATTTTGTCTATAATGGCAAACACTATAGGCAGAAACGAGGAATGTTCATGGGCTCGTCGTTAGCCCCGATATTGGTCGAATTAGTAATCGAAGAATTTGTTGATCGCGCGCTGGAAGAGTTGAAGTTGAAGCCAGATTTTTGGTCAACATACGTCGATGATCACCTCACTTCCGTCCAACGCGAAATGGTGCAAATTCTGAAAGACACATTGAATTCGTATGATGAAAATGTACAATTCACAGTGGAAATTGAAGACGGAAACACGAAATCAATTATTTTTTTGGATTTAACAGTTTACAACGAGGCTCCGAAATTAAAAACGAATTGGTACCACAAAGCGATAGCGTCCAATCGTATCTTGAACTTCCACTCGAAACACCCAAAAAAGATGGTCCGAAACGTCGCAACATCATTTATCAGAAGAGTCCTATCGGTGAGTCATAAATCTTTTCAAGGACAAAATTTGAATCGAGTTAAGGAGATTTTGCAGAAGAACAGCTTCCCTGACAAGATAATTGATAACATGATCGACGAGGTGCAAAACAAATACAAGTTTGGGAGCGTCAACCAAGGTAAAAGCTACCCGTTTCTCGATGTCACCAAAACTGAACAGCGTAGAGGCCCAGCAGCAAATTCCACCATGATAGCTCCGAACAACATCAGTCTGAGAGAAATGACCGAAACACCGAAGCCTAAAGTGCCAAAAAACGCTCTCGGATACGCTGGTATTGCTTACATAGATGGAGTATCGAACACATTAAAAGGCCAATTGAAACAACACGCACCGGATCTCAAAATTGCTTTCCGGCCGGTTGGGAAGGTAGCTAACGTGTTCACAAACATGAAAGAAAAATTGGACACGGGACAGAATTCGAATTCCATTCGATGCAATCAGTGCGGCTGCCTGTACATTGGTGAGAGTTCACGCTGTTTATGTGAACGTTGTTCCCAGCATGCCAAAGACGTAGATAATCGTGACAAGAAGCCCAAGAAAACCGCTCTGGTCGCACACGTAGTGGCTACGAATCATGAGTTTGACTTTGCCACAGCAAAAGTACTCAAAAAAGTTCGCGCAAGAGGTTTATTAAAAATACATGAAGCGAATCACATTTTGTTGAACGAAGGCAACACGGTAAACTTCAAAAAAGACGCGAAACACGTCTCACCGGTGTTCTATAATTTGATCAAAAACAAAATGTTGGACAAAAAAGTGAAAACAAAAAACACATTGAACCTGACAACATTGGATGAAACATCAAAAAGTGAACGGACGAACGAATCGGGAGATCATATGTTTAGTCGGCTTTGACATTTCGTTATTTATCACAATACACAAGTCATTTAAAAACAAACGGTGATTAAATTGAATTGATAAAATTAGTAAAAATTTTATAGTCAACATAAAACTAGTGACTGTGATTGGATATAAGTAGATAGCGTAAGTTTAGAATTAATTAATTAATTGCAAATCAGCAGTGTTTTCATAAGTTATTGTAAACTTTTTAGCCATGAAGATGACTCGTTCTTTGAGTCGAATGCACGGCACACAATAAAGTAAGAAAGCACGAAGTTGTTATTGTGATTATTTGGTCCTGACACGTAAGAAAGACAACAACTGAAGGCCCTAACATCTTGCCGTCAGTAACAGATATCCTAAGATGTTTACCACTTGCACGATTTGTGATCAAAATTTCGCGAATAATTTCAACCTGAGACGTCACATGGAAATAAAACACGCAGACCAGGAAAATGCTGAAAAAGAGAATGAATTCGAGAGTGAAAATGAGAGTGAAGAGAGCGAAAACGAAGAGTCTAACGAAAGTTCGGATGATGATGATGATGATGACGATGATGATGATGATGATGACGACGACGAAAACTTCACATACGACGAGGTCCGGGCAATTCTTCGTTACGGTTTTAGAAGAAAAAGAGAAAATAAGTGAAAAAGAACAGATCCAATAGTTTCATAGTCAGTCGGGGTCGAGCAAGAAGCTAGCAGAGACGTAAAAATAACATAAAATGAAATCACCACCGAGTCAGAACATGACTGAAAAATCTAAAATTTTGAAAAGGAAAAGGAACCACCGCAGATGTCCAGCCCCGTGTCCATGTGCCCGCTTTATTTTCGCAATTTTCAAAGGTGTAACAACACCGAAGAA
>CM055406.1:118185547-118205990 GCA_029228625.1 Pseudolycoriella hygida
ATTAATCTGAATTTGGACTATTGTTATCGCCAAAAAGTTGCAGCTGAATGACAATAATCTGAATTAGAGCTATTGTCATCATCATTCCGTAGGTAATAAAATATTTAGCCAGGCCATTAATCTGAATTTGGACTATTGTTATCACCATCCGAAAGGTAATAAATTATTCACCACTGCCCATTAATGCCAAATTTCCCCTATTGTCCCATACTGAAGAAAAGTACTCAAAACCCATTAATTTCACCCCTCCATTGTTGTCACCCCTCCTCTAGGTAATAAATCAATTAGTCACACCCCATTAATTTTAAACAATACTCGTGAAAAGTGGGTACTTATCTTCTCTTATATGGAGTTTCGGAGGGTCGGTATGGTAGGTTGATTAGGTTTTCAGTGGAAGATGGATATTGTGGAGGATACAAAGAGAAATTACTCTGGCGAATTTCCACCGTGATCAAACCAAGTTGATCACGTCCATACATTTTTGACATATTTCAAGATAACATAGTAAACATTTTCCAAGCTTCTTTACCGACATGGTCAATGGTCAGGACCATGCAACGGGTATGATCTACTAAGATCAATAAATTTGCATTATCGGCAAAGTAGTGCCATATTTGCACTCAGAGCGAAGTTAGTAACGTTTATAAACATGACTAAAAAGTGAAAAAACTTCATTGACATTATCGACATTTGAATGAAGGAGTGCATACAGCAATAGAGTGAGGATTCAGTTGTATGTCGAATCTTATTCAGCTACGAAAAAAATGGATGGCGCCACCGACAGGAGTACTTTAGTTTTATATTAATCCGTATTCAGCTATGAAAATAAGCGGATGACGCCACCGACAGGCGGCTACTATTGCCTGATGAAAAGTGATGCAAACCAGTCTCTATTGCTGGTGAAGTTCACATGTGACGATTTTGACAGATTTTATATGAAAGAAGTGTCAAAATTCTCACCAGTACAACTTAAAAAAAATAGCTGAACGCGCTCTAAAACCTATCGAAAAATAGCTGCACGCGCTCAAGGTTGATAATTATGAAATGTCGGTAAAGGCGGCTACAGTTTCAGCACTATGACTCTAATTACCGGTATTTTCAGATCTTCCGCAGACCATACCCGTTGGAACCATGACAAATTATGCTGACCGACGTGCTAGAGTAGGTATAGAGGGTTCAAAGAGGAGTTAGTTAGAGAAAGTTGTTTTACATCGTTGCTTCGGACTAACGTTGTATGAAATCACACGGGCCTGTGTAGCTTAAGTTTTGTTTAATCGTTTTGCATAAAATCATAATTGCGTCATGCAAGAGTAACTTGGAAACTCGATACAGACCAACACACATGCAGCACCAAGAATTATTCTATTCAAGCATGCAAGTCCTTAATATGGAAATGGAATGGAAATATATACCTTTATGTTTGACTTATTAGCTTATTAGGTTATTCTTTGGGTGTTTTAAAGTTTTATGGGAATAGTATTGTAATATATGCGCCTTGATACAGGGTGCGACGTCGTCCAATTATAGCTCACACATAGTTCAGATGGAATTACCTAATTTTTAACTTCAATACTATTGGACATCGTCTACCAGTGCCTATACTTATGGATATAATTCTATTGAATGTCAGGAAAGGGGCGGTGATAAAATCGATTGAGAGCAGCTTACTTGCTCAATTGATACCAAAAGAATTTTCTAAAAGCGGAACACGGAAAAGATTATTTGTTATCTGTGGTGAGAAAATAGTGAATCCCAACAAGGGCGAAAGTCAGAAGTCACCATTCTCTAAACAACAAAAGGGCAATTCAGGCGAGTAAATCACTATTTCGCTAGGTCAAGAACTCACCCGAATTGTGATAAAACAAAACGTCCATCAAAACACCATCTTCTTATTGCATTTGAGTAGAGAAAACTGGGTTATTCACCAACCACACATGAAAATAACTTTTGAGACCCGTATGATGAGCGCGAAGTTCTTCGAAAATGGGTATTATGCGTTTACCATGACGTTAGCAACCACCCCAATTTCGACCCGGGAGTAGAGGGAGGGAGGATCGATCATGATTCTCAGATGACGAATCAGCAATAAAAAAAATGTCCGTCCGTCACCTTGAGTAAAACTCAACCGATTTTCAAAAACTTTTTTTCCCTGAAAGGTAATCGAAATATCTTTTATGGGATTGTCGGCCCAAAGGCCGCCGAGCTAGGGCCGTTTAAGTGTTTTTTGGTCTTTTGTCGATAACTCGAGTAAATCTTTTACGATTTTCATAAATTTATTTTGGTTGAAAGATCTGGGAGTGGCCGGCAATTTATGGAAGAAACTTTTTTAAATTTGAGTCCTTAGACTTAGCTAGGGCACAAAAACCTAGCCTATGCTAGGGCCATTCGTGTTTTTAGAACCATACGAAGTACGTAGGTCTGATGCGTTTATTACCACGTTTGTTACATTGCGAATTCGAACCCGGGAGTAAGGAGGAAACTTTTTTTGTTGCCTCCAGATGACAAATCAGCGAAAAAAGCAATGTCCGTCTGTCGATCTGTCTGTTGGTCTGTCTGTCTGTCGGTCTGTCTGTCTGTCTGTCTGTCTGTCTGTCTGTCGGTCTGTCTGTCTGTCCGTCAACACAATAAGGTAGTCAAAAAATATTCTATGGTATTGAATCTGGGCACTGTCGGCTCAAGGGCCGCCGAGCTAGGGCCATTTAAGTGGTTTTTGGTCTTTTGCACATTACTCGAGTAAATCTTTTCTGATTTTCATAACTTTTTTTTTGTTTGAAAGATCTGGGCATGGCCGACAATTTATAGAAGAATTTTTGCCTGTGCTTAGGGCTCAAGTGGGCCTCATGTCGGTCCTAACATAAAAAAATGTTTTTTGCTATGTTGCAGAGCAAATTGAGGGAAACATTTTTGTCTATGGAAGTATCCAAGGCCTCTGTTTAAGGCCCTAGGTCAGTACCAAGATCGGCCCTAGCCCAAAAAATAGTTTTTTGCTATGTTGTAGACAAAATTGAGGAGAACATTTTTCTCTATTTGGTGGTCAATTTTGTGCGTTCGGAGAATTTTTTTACATCGTTACTTCGGACGGGTTTTTCAATATTACCCAACGGGCAATTTCCCATACAGTCTAATGTGAACGCAATATTTACTTAAATACGTTCCAGTCTTTTTGTAACATCAACTCTGTTTGCCGCATCTATTCTGATACGTAGGGTCGCTTCTATGTTTTGTACATAACACGAGTAAATCTTTTCCAATTTTCATAATTTTTTTTTGTTTGAAAGATCTGGGCATGGCCGACAAATTGTGGAAAAAACTTTTTCAAATTTGAGTCATTGGACTTAGCTACGGCACTAAAACCGAGTCTATGCTAGGGCCATACGTGTTTTTTGTACATAACTCGAGTAAATCTCTTCCGATTTTCAAATTTTTTTTATCGGAAGGTTTAGGTCTGTCTCCCGTTTTATGGAAGAAAATTTTTTGATTGGAAACCCTTGGACTAAGTCAGGACTCTAAAACTGCGTTTCTACTAGGGCCCAAAGTGTTCGTTTACATAAGGTGGATAAATCCTAACTGATTTTGTCGATTCTTTTTCTATTTGAGAGGTAATCGAGTACCGAATTATATTCCAAAACAAATTTGGACCCGGTGCCTGTGCTTAGGGCTGAAGTAGGCCTTAGGTCTGTCCTAAGGTCGGCCCTAACCAAAGAAAATGTTTTTTGCTATGTTGCAGAGCAAATTGAGAGAAACATTTTTGTCTATAGAAGTATGTGTCCGAGGCATATCCTTATGGCCATAGATCGGTCCTAAAGTCTGCCCTAGACAAAAAAATGGTTTTTCACTATGTTTTGTAGAGAAAATGGAGGGAAATACTTTTGTCTATGTAAGTATTTGTCCGAAGCCTCTCCTGAGGACCCTAGCCAAAAAATTGGTTTTTTGCTATGTTGTAGAAAAAGTTGACATGAATATTTTTGTCTATTTGGAGGTCAATTTTGTGCTTTCGGGAGGGTTCTTTAACACCGTTTCTTCGGACGGGTTTTTCAATATTGCCCTATCGGCAATTTCCAATACAATTTAATGTGGACGTAAGGCAATATTTACTTAAATACGTTCGAGTCTCTTCGTAACATCAACTCTGTTTGCCACATCTATTCTGATACGTAGGGGTCCCTTTCATCTGTTTTAGGTTGCGCTGTCATCGGTTGGCTCAAATCGTAACGTTTTCCGACGGTACATTTTTTCTTCTCTTTTTGACGATCTTGTCGTGATCTAGTAACCGGAAAACTAGCCATAAATATATCGCTGCATTTTGTAAATAAAATCAGATTTGTTAAAACCTCGAATGAGGAAACATCTTTTTTTTTCAATTGTAGAAGACATAATCACTACGAATTGGTGACCCCGACGTGATTTGAATATAAAATATTTCTACTGTTAAAAAATTCGAAAGTTGGCCATTCAATTCTGCACCGGCTGATGCACTCAAACAAAGAAAAGTAGATAAATTCGTAAAGTTCAAAAAAAAAAAAAAAAATGGCAACAATGAGCTATTGCATATGCGCACTATTAGACTTTTTGTGTTTGTTTTCACTGTTTTGTTGACAACAATTACAATTTTTCTATGTTTCTGTGTATGAGTGAGTGGTGTATGAGTAGAGTAGAGTGGAATGGAGTGGAATGGAGTGGAGTGCAGTGCAGTGCAGTGGAGTGGAGTGGAGTGGAGTGTGTATTTTCGAAAATTTCCAAATTTTCCAAATAATTTTTAAAATTTCCAAATTATTTGGAGTATTTGGAAATACGATTTTCCATATCATGAATAACACATCACTATCACACGAAGTATACAACACCAAAACAACACTAATACATCACTTATACATTACTAATACATCACCAAAACAACACTAATCCATAAAAAATACATAAAATTTATCATGTATAGATGTACTGGTGATGTATTAGTGATGTGCTGTTGTTGTACTAGTGATGTACTAGTGATGTACTAATGTTGTGTTAGTGATGTAGATGTAGTGGAATCGCACATGCAGTTCATACATCATGAACACATCAAAAAAACGACACCAAAGCAACAACAACGTATCACTAATACAACAGTTACAACATTCATACATCAAAAATACATCAGAAATACATCAAATATACATAAAAAATACATTGAATATACATCAAATTTTCATAAAACTTACATCAAAAATGTCATTTTGAAAATTAGAATTCTGAAGTACACTCAAAAATGACTGGAAACAAAGTATTCTCTCTCTGCCGTTCTTAGGACACTATTTCGAGCATGCTTTTAGGACCATCCTCCAAGAAATCTTCGGGTCCATTTTTTTTCTTCTTGATATGCCCCTCGTCCAACTTCACGGAACCACCTCCCCACCCCTTTTTGATGGACGCTATTTATGAACAGCTACTTAGTACTGTATTTTCTAGCAAAAAATACACAAAGTAGTGAAAAGGAATTCACGAAATCATGATGAATTGTGTGCCTTATTAAAACAAACGACCTCGACATTCATAAAGCTTTGTTCTATGAATTTGTTGAAAAAACTACACAACATTGTGTATACGTATATCATTTTATTGCTGCTAATGAAAGCGTTCTCGTCCTTTTTTTCATGGCATCATTTATGCGAACGGTTCTTTCAGTACTCATGTCACGCGTCTATCACATTTTTTACTTGCGTTACTAATTTTATAGTTTCAGATAAGAGACAATTTCTTATTGGAAACTCAGCCGTTAAAAGTTTACTTGAATTTCAATAACTTTTTTGCGATGTTAATTGTGTACCCTCTCAAGTACATGTGTTACAAGAAAAAAATCCTGCTTGCTCATGCATATTAAGTTAGATTAACATACTTTCCTATAGACTTCCACACGAACAAATGTATTGATCGGTTAACGTTTTTGCACGGTTTCAGAAAATGTATTCAATGTAACATTAAGCATTCATTAAACTGAATTGGCGAGCATAATGCTGTTTTAGTGCTTGACATGCACAGTCTTTAATGAACAATTCAAAGTGTCGATATCTTAAAGCTTGGAGAAACATTGCTCCAGTGGAAAATGAAATTTCAATCATAAATTCAATATATTTTACAACTAAAAGCTTTAACAGAAAATGGTTCACTTGCATTAACTGGCAGAAGAATTATCGAACATAATTTTACGAAGAGTTGCTTTGAACGAAACCCGAGAGAGTAACTATGTGTATAAAGATGAAATGTGCAGACAATTTTCTTAGATATTGCCATGTACGTCTCATGCGATAAATTCTATTAGTTTGAATAAGAAAACGGCGATTTTACCTGGAAGTTATTGAACTTGCTTTAAATATGGGGTAGACATTGTCAAGATTGCCTCTGACATCGCTGAAGCTTTTGATGTTTATCTTGAAACGAAAATTGTTAATTTATAAGATGAAGTAAACTTGTAGAAAGAGTCGTTACTTTTGAGGTATGGACAGACGCACCGATAATATTTCAAAATTGTGTTCGTGTTCGGATAAACGGAATAAAATACATAAGAACCACACGAACATAACAGATAAACTATTTTCATTTACATGCTTTGGGGACGAAAATTGAGGGTTTTCTGAATATATTTCTTTTGCAATTTCGTCCCATTGCGTGTCATATTATATACGTATCTCTTCCGAATGGTTGATTTGAGTCAATTTCGCATGTGGTGTGCCAATTATGCTAATTATGTTTTATTGGAAAGCTTTTTTATTGGTAAATTGAAGAAATAAACGACTTCCAAGTCTTTTTGACTATATTAATGAGATAATAAAGCACCGGTCCTTCGAAAATGGATTTGTTTTTAGTTCGTAATGAATTATTAGCGGTATGAGAAGTCTTATTGTATACAAATGTTGGAAGAGTACAAGTTCTAAAACTTCCTCAGTCAATGTTTAGCTTTTCAGACTATGAGTAATGTAATGTTTTACATGCATAGTACTCCCTAAATATTGCGTCACACCTAGGACATCCTCTATTTCCCAAAAACGTTTCTTTCAAAAAGCGTCACACATAAGAGGCCAAGTAGTACGCACACTCAAAATCACTAATTTTTTTACCCCCTCCTTTCGGAAACCTCCTCCCCTTTTTTAGATTTATCAGTTTGGGACGATCGCCTAGGCGATCTTGAAACACAGATCCTAGGATCCTTTGTTTCCTTCCCGGTCATCATTTAAATCGTCACGCGAGCCTTGCTGTCGCCACCAAAAATCTGACAAGTGTGGCAGGTCCCAGATTAGCGATTCGGGATGGTCCCATGAAATATTCCTCGAAGATCTTACGCCTCAGCTGAAGGTACCTGGGGCATTCACAAATTAAGTGTATACCCCAGAGCCTAAAGTAAGGTAATTTCAACTGGGGAGCACTTTCACAGAAAGGACGTAATTTTCAAGACCAAAATGGGCGAAAAGTAAACATAGTGTGCAGAATCTACTTCGCGTTTCTGAATCATTTCTCGTTTTTCTCGTTTTCAGCCATTTCCTGTTGGCAAACTACTTCTTCATTGTCCTTCTTTCCTCTCAATTATAATTTTTTTCCTGATTTCAAGTGGATTTCCTGGTGTCCGATTTTTCGGCCGAAAAACTCTCCGGTATTCTAGATACTACATTATTTGCACACCTAGCAAAGGATGCTGTTCCGATACAATTAATAAACCATTGTCATTGGTATAGGAAAGTGGCGATAGAATGTAACCAAAGAAGTTAATTTTGAAACCAGGGAATCTCCGATGATTCACCGTGGAATCATTGATGATTCGCCGTGGAATCATTGATGATTCACCGGGGAATCATTGATGATGATTAACCGGGGAATCACTGATTATGATTAACCGGAAAATCACTGATGATGATTAACCGGGGAATCACTGATGATAATTAACCGGTGAATCACTGATGATTCGCCGGGGAATCACTGATAATTCACCGGGGAATCACTAATAATTCACCGGGGATACACTGATGATGATTAACCGGGGAATCACTGATGATGATTAACCGTAAAATCACTGATGATGAATAACCGTGGAATCACTGATGATGATTAACCGGTGAATCACTGATGATTCGCCGGGGAATCACTGATGATTCACCGGGGAATCACTGATGATTCACCGGGGAATCACTGATGATTCACCGGGGAATCACTCATGATTCACCGCAGAACCACTGATGACAATTAACCGGGCAATCACTGATGATTCACCGGGGAAACACTGATTATTCACCGGAGAAACACTGATGATTCACCGGTGAAACATTGATGATTCACTGAGGAATCACTGATGATTCAACGGGGGATCACTGATGATCACTGATGATTCACCATGGAAATAACCCATGATGCACAGCGAAATCGAAGTTGATTCACAGAGGAATCACCGAGGATTTACCGGGGAATCACTGATCATTCACCAATGAATCACTGATAATTCACCGGTGAATCATCGATGATTACACGGTGAATCATCGGTGATTACACTGTGAAAAATCTGTGATTCAACGGTGAATTATTGGTGGTTCTCTGGTGAATTATCGGTGAATCTCTGGTGAATCATTAGTGATTGCCCGGTGAAGGGTAAACATAAAGTAGCTATTGCTAACTAATCGTTGCTGTACAGTTTTCAGGTTACTTGTTCTACGATGTAGTGAACCCATCCTATTGGTGTCGCTACTAAGGAAGCACCAAGAAGTGTTCAATTGGACGATCATTCTCCAGCTCCACATTCATAGATTTTTACACGATTTTTGTATTCTTCATCGAGTTTATAAAAAGAGGCTGGGGAGGACGAGAAGGGCGTTGGAAGACTTCAGTGGGCGTTTGGTGCCCTTTTCCTCCTCCAATATATGTTATTTTAGGTTCTGGTATACCCCTTTCCTCACCCAATCCACAAGAGCATTCGGTGGTTCGCCGCACCCAGTCATTTAGCGCTTGCGCACACAACGACTTGGGTATTAGCAAGTAGGGCTCGGCTTCAATTGATATAGTCGTGGAGCCCATTCTTGCAAGTTCATCCGCCCTTTTGTTCCCCTCCACACCAGAGTGCCCAGGTACCCAAAGCAGCGTGATCCGTTTGCTCGAAGCCACATCGTTCAGATACTCCTTGCACTCTTTGATCAGCCTAGTGGTCACCACGGGCGATACGAGTGTCCCGATCACTTCCTTACTATCCCAAAAGATGAGGACGTTCTCTCCCTGCGTCCCCGTTAGCAGTGCTTCTCGAGCTCCCATTAGTAGCGCGAAAGTTTCTACCTGGAGAACACTGGTGGTTCCTCCCCTTAAGCACGCAAGAAATTTTCAAAATACAAACTTCTCTCATGTCCACAGGTCGGTCTGACCTACGGATCGGGACTAATGATCCAAAAACATTCTGAAAGACATAGACAACATAGACAAAAATATTTCTCTCCATTTTTTTCCCTCCAAATTTTCTTGTCAGGACAGACCTGAGGCCCACTTCAGCCATAAGCACAGGCACCGGGTCCAAATTTGTTTTTGAATATAATTCGGTACTCGATTACCTCTCAAATAGAAAAAGAATCAACAAAATCAGTTAGGATTTATCCAACTTATGTAAACGAACACGTTGGGCCCTAGTAGAAACTCAGTTTTAGGGTCCTGACCAAGGTTTTCTACTCAAAAAATTCTCTTCCATAAAACGGGAGACAGACCTAAACCTTTCGATCAAAAAAAATTTGAAAATCGGAAGAGATTTACTTGAGTTATGTACCAAAAACATGTAGAGCGCTAGCAGAAACTGGTTTTTAGTGCCCTAGCTATTACCTAGGGCCTAATCTCAATAAAGTTTCTTCTACTAATTGTTGGCCTTTATAGACCTGTCGACTAAAAAAACAATTATGAAAATCGGAAAAGATTTACGCGAGTTATGTACAAAAAACACGTATGGCCCTAGCATAGACTTGGTTTTAGTGCCCTAGGTAAGTCCAAGGACTCAAATCCAAAAAATTTTCTTCTGTCGGTCATACCCAGATATTTCAAACAAAGAAAAATTTATGAAAATCGGAAAAGATTTACTCGAGTTATCTAGAAAAGACCAAAAACTACTTAAACGGCCCTAGCTCGGCGGCCCTTGGGTAGAGCAAAGGGTGGAAAAACACACAGGAGAAGAATCGTAAGACTGTGCAACGGTTTATTTAAACTCGTTCTACCGAAAAACCGAGTGCACAAAGTACAAGTACGTGAAAAGAGATATAAAAAAGTTACAAAGGCTTATGATTCAAAAGAAAACCCTTTGATAAGGAAAAATTTTAATTCGCTGATAATCCTCACAAAATTTCTTCCAACTCTCAGAACATCAAATAAAATCATTGAAAACCGTAAAGTGAATCGTTAGAAATACTCAGCGAATCTTTGAAAATTCCTTAGAAATCCTCTGAGAATTTTCTTGTTGTTCGTTTAAATGTAGATGGCAGCGGCAGCCTGGTGTCAAGTTGAAAGATAAGACATTCCTTGGCCGGTTGTCCGGCCAAATTTCTTTTTATATTTTCAATGGGTAGCCATGAAGGACTTTTTTTAAGTTTTGACTTGGGAATCCGTCACAAGCAAAACTTTACTTCATCTTAGTTGGGGGAAAAGTCTATCATGGAATCACCGTATTTAATACGAAATTTATGAACCTATTTTTTCACGAAGATGAAAGAATCGGACACTCGCCATTGAAATTGGAAGCTCCTTCTATTGTATTTTGGTGTAAACTAGTGATGTAAACGGTGTGGTAATGCAGTTTATGGCCCAATTGTTTAACAAACGTTGTACATGTAAATAGTTGTGCCAGCATCACATTTTGACCCCAGGCTGCCATCCCGGATTTGATTACTGCATCACCACCTTGAAATGTGAAAAGCGAACTGTAGAATTACTCAATTCTGCTAACCATTGCTCAAACAATTGGCATCATTGATACAGCCAAACAGTAAGCTCCATACGAAATACAATGCCATTACAGTGCAAACTACCCTACTTATATAGTGAAGTTTTGGCGATGATGTGTCGTCAGAAATGTTGTGATTGTTTCCGTCATCTATCTGTGGATGGCGGAAACGTCGTTGATGTTCGGGTAAATATAGATGCTGTTGTTGTTTGATGTTTGTGTGATGATGTTGTGTTACAGAGCCAATAAGTGAGCGCATGAAATAAAATTTGATTCTCGTTTGATTCATAAAAATTGCTGATGACACGTCATTTCAGGTCAGATCTTAAATCATTTTTTTTTTTGACTGACATCAGCTCAATTTTCACGTCATTTTAAAAATTGATTTGAAATAACCTGAATTGAAATTTTGTAATAAAGTAAACACAATAGTGAATAGAAACTTTATGATCAATAATTTCGAAATCTTTAATGAAGTAAGTGACGTTACAACGGCTTATTTTTTGACTACTTCCTGTTATATCTTTTTCATGCTTTCGCCCTGCAATTTGAGTTTTTCGGCCCTGGTATGAAGCATGAAAAACTTGATTCGTCACTCGCTAAGGAACCTTCAGTCTGCTCCCTTATATCGCACATCACGTTGGACCATGCTACATAATTCATTACTTCGGCTTGTTGCTCAAAAAAACACTCGTGAGTTTGGCTCTTATAGACCATTCTTAACGAAAATAGGTGGCACCACATTCTATACACGTGACATTTGAAGCAGACTAACTCATTTGAGAATTTTAACCTTTGGAACAGACTATCTTTAGTTCATGATATCGTCTTTACAAGGATATTTTTGATGTCGTACTTTTCGTTCAGAATGGTCTATAAGAGCCAAATTCACGAGTGTTTTTTGAGCAACAAACCGAAGTAATGAATCATATAGCAGTGTCCTATCTATAATGTTTTATAACACTCGGAGTTATAATATCCATATTATAGCCCTCAAACTGAAGTTTGATTCCTTTGATAAAATATCGTATAACACATTGGCTGTAATTTGAGATCTCGTGTCGACCTTCCCAGATAAGAAATCTTAAATTACAGCCCTTGTGTTATAATATACTGTTATAATAATAGCGTATGGTATTGTTCAGCCGAGAGGACACTTTTTTAAGTGACAGATTCGGCTACCATTGCTGCTATAGCTAGTGAAAGTACTTTTACATGGTATTGTAATGACCTAGCACTAGGGACCACATGCTTAACGTGAATTCCGAACCACGCCTTCTAAGTATTTTTACACTCTGAAGGATTTCTTGTGTGACAGCTCTTCACACACAACTACACCAGATTTGAACCGATTCAGCCAGCTGTGTATTTATGTACACGTCTGACAACCGATTTTTTTTCTGTTGCGTGTGAGTTTTGAACCATCACACTGGCAACTCAATCAAATATTGGAAAGCAAACGAGCTAACCATTACGCCATTGTGTTGTTTCCTACCCATGCGAAAGTTGGATTTTACGTAAAAATTTACGGAAAATGTACCGACAATGTGCCATCATGTAATGGACCATTTTCGAAGGGGGCATATTGACATGTAATGATCAACTTTCGCATGGGGCAAGTAGTAAATACACATACAGTGGCAGGCCCTATTCTTGGAAAATCGTATTTCCAAAAATCTCCAAAAATTGTCCAAAAAATACTTTGGAAAAATTTTGAAATTATTTGGAAAATTTGGAAATACGATTTTCCACAAATAGGCCCTCTACAGTGGCATGACGCAGTCCTCTCTTTCACGGCCTACCTTCACTTTATTAACGTTTTAATGCTCAACGAAGAATGTAATCATGTTCATGTTTAAGCATCGGGAAGCTTTTATGTTTAGTAAGGGCAAATGTCAAAAAAGAACATATGCAAAGCACTCGCAAGTATCAGAATAGATGTGGCAAACAGAGTTGATGTTACGAAAAGACTCAAACGTATTGAAGTAAATATTGCCTTAATTCTTAAGTGTATGAAATTACGTCCACATTAAATTGTATTGGAAATTGCCGAGAGGGCAATATTGAAAAAGCCGTACGAAGAAACGATGTAAAAAAGGCCTTCCGGAAGTACAAAATTGACACCCAAATAGACAAAAATGTTCATCTCAATTTTTTCTACAACATAGCAAAAAACGATTTCTTTTTTCTAGGACCGACCTAGGGACCTCCATTTTTTCTACAACATATTCAAAAACAATTTTTTTGTCTAGGGCAGACTTAAGGACCGACCTCCGGTCTCGTTATCGCGGTGACGGACGGACGGACGGACATATTTTTTATTGCTGATTCGTCATCTAAGGACCATAATCGATGCTCCCGCCTACTCCCCGGTCGAAATTGGGATGTTATAAACGTCGTGGTAAACGCATAAGAGCCCTTTTCGAAAGACCTCGTTCTTCGTACGGGTGTAATAAATTGGTCCTACATCCTTTCGTTGAGAATTCTAAATGCGAAAGAGAGCGTCCGATAAAAATGATACTTCTCCAGAGTAACTTTTCTTAAAAAAGGCTATATAAAATCATTGTTTTTTCATCTAGTAGTTGAGCTACTTTTTTGAGATTCCTTAGTTTCTTTAACAAACTTTTCGCTAGAAGATAAGTCTGAACTTTCAGCCAAGACACTTGGTGCCGAGATTAAGATGTAGCAAGTACGTTACATCGTATTAGTTTATAATTTGACACTTGGCTGCGTACTTGAACCCATAATCTGCGAATAAATAAGGCAGCTTAGTGGTGAGCATCTGTTTTTACGAAAGAGTAGAAGGCAGTTACATCTATACATCATAAAAGTTTCAACTCGGCACCAGGCTGCGTCCTTGAGCTATGACACTTTGAATGCAGGGGACAGCAGCAGCCTGGTGCCGAATCGAAACTTATGTGTGAACTCACTCCACCTCCACTTTAGTAAGTACGGTAAGAACAGATGCTCAGCACGAGGCTGCCTTCTTTATTCCTAATTTTGATCTCAAGTAGGCACCCTGGTGTCGACTTCGATGGTATTACTAACTAATAACCTCACTTGTTCTTCCAGTTAGGCGTAGTCAGAATTTCAGCACCAGGTTGAAAGGTTTTACCTTTCTTCAGACGCCCTCTTAAGTTTTAGAGATCGGTAATCGGCATTTCGAAAAATGATCAGTGGATATTTATCTGTTTAAATAAATTGCGCAAACATACCTTGATTCAATAATCAGTTATGTACACCATAGAATCTTGAAGAAGGGAACGATCTTGTCAACAGAATGAATCTACTCTTCTGGGCCGAACGGCTCATTATTTTCTGACCGTTCAGTCCACTTTATTGCCCGTGGAGCGTGATAATTCAGCTGGTGTTGACATCGGAACACCATTTCAATGTTAGCTTAATACACAATTCATCGTGTGCTTAAGATATTGGCTGCAGCAATCATTTATTTTTACGAAGTGACTATTCGCCAGCGCCGGCGAATAGCCAGAAGATATGAAAATGGCTATACGCCGGCGCCGGCGAATAGTCAGAAAATATGAAAATGGCTATTCGCAAGCGCACTTCACAAAATGTTACGATACTCTTAGGAAACGAAACTAGAGGAGTTATCCTTTTATGAAACGTCACAAGAAAAACCACTAAAAATATTGCTAAAATCGTGAATGCAATAAGAAACTTGGTGACAAGTGAAATAACGGCCAAAGATCATGTGATTTTGTAACGAAGAAAATACGAAACTAGGGAATTTGTCCTTTTACGAAATTCAGGAAACCTAAGTGGATAACAAAACTGACTTTGCGCTTTAAGAAAACATCATGGAAACCTAGGAAACTTGTCCTTTTACGAATTTTCCCGAAAACTACGTCGCTAAAGAAACTAGTAAACTATCGCTTTAAGGAAACGTCACGAAGACTTAGGAATTTTTTCTTTTACGAAATGCCACGAAACCTTGGTGGGTAACGAAACTAGGGACTTTGCGCATTAAGGAAACCTAGGGAATTCGTCCTTTTACGAATTGTATCTAAATATAGGTCACTAACGAAACTAGTGAACTTACGCTCTAAGGAAACCTCATGAAGACCTAGGAATTTTTCCTTTTACAAAATGCCTCGAAACTTAGGTGAATAACGAAATTAGTAACAAAACATACAAAAATGACTAATAGCACTAATCATGAAAAAATTGAGTTCAGGCCAGACAACATTTTCATGTGTGGTTGCTATTCGATAGCGCCGGCGAACAGCCACTTTCATATCTTCTGACTACCCGAGTAAAAAAAACCATGTGATTTGAGACTGAAATTGAGACTGTTTTTGTGTATGGCACTGAGTACTGTATTTTCGAACGTTTTAGACTGTTTTGAGACCGTCGTCATCATCAAAAATGATGAGTATGCTCATTTTTGCCTCAATTAATAGACATTTTTCTGGTGTTTGAGACTGTTGAGACTGATGAGTATGCTCATTTTAAGACTATTTGAGACTGTTGAGTATACTCATTTTGAGACTATTTGAGACTGTTGAGTATACTCATTTTGAGACTATTTCACACTGTTGAGTGTGTTCATTTTAATGCTATTTGAGATTCTTGAGTATGCTAATTTTGAATTGCAGTTTGAGACGCTTTTTGCCGCCAATGAGACTGAAACTTTTTCATTTTGTTCGTAGATGCCGCCACGTACTATTTTCTTCACAATTCGCGATTAATCTGAAATTATATTAGAAAGTTTTTTTTTTACTTACTTTTTCTGGTCACCCATCTAAGTACTAACCGCGCCGAATGATGCTTAACTTTGCTTGTGGACCGCCAACGACGTAACTCATGTTGCTAAATTGTACATGCGTATTTGCAGTCTTATTTTGAACCGTTGTTACGAAAGGATATGAGACTGTTGAGTGTACTAATTTTCGACAAAAATATTTGTGAAAAATATTATTAAAAAATTACAGTCTCAAAAGCCTCAATAAAACTGTGAAAAATATTTTTGTCGAAAATGAGTACACTCAACAGTCTCATTGGGTAAGAAAATATTTTTCACATTTGAGCATGCTCAACAGTCTCAAAAGCCTCAAATTGTAAAAAATATTTTTGTCGAAAATGAGTACAGTCAACAGTCTCATTGGCTAAAAAAAATATTTTTCACAGTTGAGCATGCTCAACAGTCTGAAAAGCCTCAATGCGATTGTGAAAAATATTTTTGTCGAAAATGAGTACACTCAACAGTCTCATCGGCTAAAAAAAATATTTTTCACAATTGAGCATGCTGAACAGCCTAAAAAAGTCTCGAAATAGCGATCTCAAATAGTCTAAGTGAGTGTGCTCATGCTCAATGACCTCAGTCAGTATAAATCTAAAAAAAATTTAAAATGAGTGTACTCACTGGTCTCATTAATGATGATTTTATAAAAAAAAGCGAAATTGAGAACTTCTGAGTTTTTTTCAACAATTGAGACTGCTTTGAGGCTGTGAGTACACTCAATTTTAGTACTTACTGAGACTGCCATTTTCACTCGAGTATTCGCCGACGCCTGCGAATAGCCATTTTCATATCTTCTGAGTATTCGCCGACGCCGGCGAATAGCCATTTTCATATCTTCTGACTATTCGCCGACGCCGAATCATAGTCATATCTTCTGACTATTCAGCGGCGTCGGCGAATAGCCATTATCATATCTTCTGACTATTCGCCGGCGCCGGCGAATAGCCACTTTCATATCTTCTGACTATTCGCCGGCGCCGGCGAATAGCCAATTTCATATCTTCTGACTATTTGCCGGCGCCGGCGAATAGCCATTTTCATATCTTCTGACTATTCGGCGGCGCCGGCGAATAGCCATTTTCATATCTTCTGACTATTCAGCGGCGTCGGCGAATAGCCATTTTCATATCTTCTGACTATTCGGCGGCGCCTGCGAATAGCATCTACCTAGTTTTTATTTTGCTTAACTTTTCTAAATATCTTGTAATGTAATGTAGTTATTTACACTTTTGATTCAAAATCACAACAGAATTCCGGTCAAACAAATTAAATTCAGGTTTTCTTATCAGGTCAAATTCAGGTAACAGGTCAGCTGAAATGACCCGACCTGATATTCTCAGGATGACCTGATCCGATTTTCATAAGTGCATGAACGTTAGTAACATTTTCGATATTTTTTCTTTGATACCAAATAGCAATGAATGAATTTCGATAGAGCTGAAATCTTTTAAATTGAAACAGACAGTCAAGGGATACTAAACGATGCGCTAAAAAAATCATAAAAAATCGCAATTGTATCCCATTTGAATCTAAATTTCGTAATGTAATCCGATTCTGAACCGCTTTGAAGTGGGAGGATTGATTGATAAAGAATTGTAAAACAAAAAGAAATCATTTCAAATTTGTCTGAAGCAGGAAATTAAACCGCAACGATTACAATAGGAATATACGTTTTATTTTATCGTGAAAAAAAATGGTAAAAATAACATTTGGAAAATCCCTTTCGACATGAGCTGAGAAACGTTGTGAAACTTATAATTTGAGTAACGAAACCATAAGCAAAACAGATTTTCACACAGTTTTAATGAAAAATAAATGATACCATCCTTGATAAATAAACACGCACGTACACACGCACACACATTATCACAGAAAGAAAAACAAAAACATAACACGATTAAAATGTAGGAAAGGCGCTTCAATAATCTGAATATCAATCATCAATATAGAAATGTGATGACTCATTTATTAACGATGACTCAACCGAATCACCCTTACACAAATCATTTCTTAATTTCTTAACAGTGAAAGTGCAATACTCCCAAGACATTTAGAAATTTTAATTCGCAGGAAAATGTACAGTTGGCTTAACCGACTCAC
Organism: Pseudolycoriella hygida; assembly: GCA_029228625.1. NCBI lineage: Eukaryota > Metazoa > Arthropoda > Insecta > Diptera > Sciaridae > Pseudolycoriella > Pseudolycoriella hygida. Next base: position 118,203,337 of record CM055406.1, read on the forward strand.
ATTGAACGCTAGGTTCATTTGCAAAATTTTTTCCATACCTTGACAAATGTAAAAGACTCGTGGTGAAGTACCGTTTAATGGGGTCGTCACACTCAGAGGGGGAGGGGGAGGCAACGAAAACGTGACGAAACAACGAAAACGGTGTCTGCATGGAACGTGACGTCACGTTTTGTTCCAATAAAAAGGAAACATTTTTATTAGACATTCAAAACATAAACTTCGTTGACCCGTAGGAAACCAGTTCAATCGATTCTGGTTGCAAGGATCCCCGTTCTATTAAATTACTGGGTTATTTTGACCGAAGTATTTACAAGAAACCCAAAATTACTAAGATGACACTCACCGAACGGCTTCTGGACATATATTTCCAGGTAGGGGAGGGGGAATCGAAAATGTGATGTCATATTTTAGGGTGTGTTAGTCAAACGTGTCAAAATCGAGAAAAAAGTATGACGTAATATGTGTACGACCCCTAATTCGGGACCTGCCTGTTTCAAAGCTGCGAAATATTTCGCTCTTCCTATTGATATCTTAATGTTGTCACGGGAGTTGATATGTACGTTTCATATAATATTCTGCAAAAGGGTAGTGCATCACAAATATCAACGTCCTCATTGAATATGAGAGAAACGTAAAAGCACGAATGAATTGAGTTAATTTTTTTCGCTGTACCGCACAAACACACTCGCTCTCATCTAATTTTAAATGTTTGTCTGATAGCAACGAGTTCGTGCATATAAGTAATGTAAATAAATTCTTAACAAGTTGAATATAATGAGGAGTTTCAAAATGAGGAACTCAGCGAGAGAGTCATTGTTTTATAACAAAAAAAAAAAAACTCAGAGAATGTTAGCAAATATTTCTACGAGTTTCAACATGAAAATTTCTGTGAACGACAAAAAACTATTATTGAATTTTGTCATAGAGATGAGCGGGTCGACCATTTTTCGAAATCCGACCCGGACCGAACCCGACCCGATAAAATTTTTCGAAACCCGAAACCAGAATTGTTTCAAAACTCGACCCGGAACGAACCCGACCCGATTAAAATTTTCGAAACCCGAACTGTTTCAAAGCCCGACCCGGACCGAACCCGATCCGATAAAATTTTTCAAGACCCGAAACCCGAACTGTTTCAAAACCCGACCCGTACCGAACCAGACACTCAAGTTTTTCGAAACTCACAACCCAAATTACTTCGAAACAAAAATTATTTGAAGGCCCGACGTCTGCATTTTTCACGGACCTTAGACTGAAACAAAATTCGTGTAATGTAAGACGAGTTTTGAAAAATATAAAAAGTCAATAAAGGATCGGAACCTGAATAAAATGATACAACAACCCGACCCGGATCGAACCCGACCCGATAAAATTTTTTTAAACCCGAAACCCATGAACCCAAAAAAAAACAATTCGGTTCGGGTTCGGGTCGGGTTTTTCGAAGTTTCGGGCAACCCGCTCATCTCTATTTTGTCACTCACTCAGTTTTTCCTGTTGAAATTCGCTCAATTTATTCGCTAATTTTCTCTCAATTTATTTTTACTTATGGCAGCAGACCAGAGCCCATGAACCCGAAAAAAACAATTCGGGTTCGGGTTCGGGTCGGGTTTTTCGAAGTTTCGGGCAACCCGCTCATCTCGATTTTGTCACTCACTCAGTTTTTCCTGTTGAAACTCGCTCAATTTATTCGCTAAGGGGTCGTGCACATATGACGTCACACTTGCTATAAAATCCAAAAAGTCCATAGCTGCAAACTGGTGAGAGATTTTGCTTATAGTACTCCGGCTACCCCCCAAACACACCCCCTATTTGGGGGGGTAGCCAGAGTTCTATAAACAAAATTTGCTGCCCTGACTGAGTTATGACCTTTTTATGGATACTAGTTTTTTATAGCAAGTGTGACGTCATATGTGCACGATCCCTAATTTTCTCTCAATTTATTTTTACTTATGGCGGCAGACCAGAGCCTATTTTCGAGCAAATATTTTCTTCGCAAAATTGTCCTGATTTTCTTGGAATTTTCCGGATTTTTTTGAAAAAAAAAATCAAGAAAATCATGAAAATTTCGAGAAAATCAAGTAAATATTTTCTCGAAAATGGACTCTGCGGCAAGCTGCTGTTGTTTGTTAAATGGCGACTTTTAGTTCAGTTGTTATATGGGCAATTCCACAACCCGTTACCGTTGGAGCCAAAGGGTGTCGCAAAACTAAGCGAATTTTAGCAGAATTTTACAGAAATGTGAGGAATTTTACATAAAAAAACATAGAAGGGACGTATCAGAATAGATGCGGCAAACAGAGTTGATGTTACGAAAAGACTGGAACGTATTTAAGTAAATGTTGCGTTCACATTAGACTGTATTGGAAATTGCCCGTAGGGCAATTTTGAAAAACCCGTCCGAAGTAACGGTGTAAAAACATTCTCCGAACGCACAAAATTGACCTCCAAATAGAGAAAACTGTTCTCCTCAATTTTGTCTACAACATAGCAAAAAACTATTTTTTTGGCTAGGGCCGACCTTAGTACTGACCTAGGGCCTTAAATAGAGGCTTCGGATACATACTTCCACAGACAAAAATGTTTCCCTCAATTTGCTCTGCAACATAGCAAAAAACATTTTTTTATGTTAGGGCCGACCTTAGGACCGACATGAG
>CM055406.1:118206010-118224425 GCA_029228625.1 Pseudolycoriella hygida
AGCAGAGACTCGTTTTTAGTGCCCTAGCTAAGTCCGAGGACTCAAATTAAAAAAAATTTCTTCCATAAATTGTCGGTCATGCCCAGATCTTTCAAACAAAAAAAATTTATGAAAATCAGAAAAGATTTACTCGAGTTATGTGCAAAAGACCAAAAACCACTTAAACGGCGCTAGCTCGGCGGCCCTTGGGCTGACAGTGCGCAGATTCAATACCATAAAATATTTTTCGACTACCTTTCAGGAAAAAAAAAAGTTTTTGAAAATCGGTCAAGATTTACTCAAGTTATCGTGTTGACGGACAGACAGACCGACAGACCGACAGACACCGACAGACGGACATTGTTTTTTTCGCTGATTTGTCATCTGGAGGCAACAAAAAAAGTTTCCCCCTTACTCCCGGGTTCGAATTCGCAATATAACAAACGTGGTAGTAAACGCATCAGACCTACGTACTTCGTACGGGTCTAAAAATTAAGGTGAACTTGACATACGATGGCAGCTTTCAAATCATGTACTTTGACTTAATATATGATTTAGAGCTTTTCGGAAAAGTGAAGTTTGTTCCACACGAAGTACAGCGAGTACAAAATGAATTTCATACGAAATATGCAAATCTTTTGTTTAATAAAAAGGTTTGAATATTTCATATCAGTTTTATTTTGGACGCGCTGTTAAGAGATTCTCGGAAACAGCACCATCTTCTATTATAACTTTTCCAAATTTCGAGCGCTCTTGCGGAATGAATTGTTATATAGTGTTTGCTTAATGAACTCAACAACATTTCATACGATTGTTAAAACGAAATTACACGCTCCCTTTGGTTGTCGCACGTATCTATAAATCTCTATGGATACCAGCAAATATACGTATCCAATGTGCCGATATAGTAGGAGGTATGTTTACTCACAAATACTATTCCAATTTTTAAGCGCATTTCATACGAATTTCTCATTTTCGCGCATCCAGAAATATTTCTCAGATTTTCTTCTATTGTGTGCGTTCTTTTATTATTTCGATGGTTCAGTCTGTTTAACATGTTGGCACATAATATATTATACACAAAATAAAAATGTGTTGTTTCCGAAAACAGAAAATCTGCCTTTTACTCGCTTTTACTTTGGTTAAAATATAAAATTGCTAAAATATTTTTTCAAATAAAACAACAAAAACACGGCTTTAATATTTATTGTGCGAGAGTTTTCGTGTTGAACTTTTTTTTTTTTTTTTTTGGTTGGTGAATGAATCTTTTTCTTAAAGAAATTGAGAAGAATGACCAGTTGTAAATCGGCCGTGTATTACAAAGCGTTGATTTTCATGCTTTCCTTTTTTACGTGCGAACGGAAGTAAACTGTTGAATATTTTCTAGTGTCACTTTTCGGAGATAAATTATTATTGTGCGAGTGTTTTCTTTGGAAATTATTTAATCGGAAAACTTTTTCATTAATAATAAGAATGATGAACTGAATTGTATATTGTGATTACCACACCTGAAAATTATTGTTAGCATTATGTTATTATCATAATTACAAAATATAATTGGTATTGACGTGACATCTTTTTGAATAAATAATTAATGTTATTGTTTCCATTGTCTGTCAGGATGCTAAAAAGGATAATGTAAAATTATTGAAATGTCTTGAAACGGAAATTTTAATCTTGGGACTAAGAACATATGAAAATGTTTGACTTTCGCATAATTGAAGACGTTTTATACAATTGCAAGGGTCTTACTTTCACTTTATCTGGGAATTCCCTTTAGAAAATGTTGGTTTTTTGAAGATGAAATAAAGAAATGTATGAATATTTAAACGAAAAAGGTATACTTTAGAGACTGTAGAAGACGTATGGTTTGTAGATGTGATGTTAACGAGGATGTTAATCGACTCGGTAAATGGTTTGACTGTGTGTAAACTTTTAACTTCATGTAACCAAAGTAAACATACTACCGAAATATATCTACCGTTTTTGCTATAAGCATTACACCTTTTCGATACAGTTCTCTATGCTACGAAACAATGTGCCTCTCTTTTTAGAGAGACAAATTGTCAGTTGATTTAGCAACGCTTAAAACATAAGTTACTCGAGAGTTGTTTTGAATATGAAGTCCTTTAGTGGCCATTCAAGTACGTACGTACGACCCCCGCCTCGGAAACACAAATTGTGCTTCAAGCGAACTCTGGGGGATGAATTTTCAATGACTTTCTTTGCATATAGTAAAAAAAAGTTCGACCAGAGGGCGTACTACTTAGGCTAACCCCCACCTCCCTCTGCACACGTACATGCTTTTCATGAACTCTCCCCCATCCCCCTAGCGAATGGTCCCTTTACATCTTGACGAATTATCCTTTTCATAAAGCTGACGCCGCGCCATTTCAACGCAATCCTTCAGAATAACTTTTCACTTAAAACTCAGTCGAACTCTTGGGGTATATTTCAAAATTATATTCGGCAAAATTATATTTTTGATGTAAGATTAATGTAAGTTTTGTGTATGTTTCATGGAAAATTCATAGAGAATTTATGTAAAATTAATGTACAATTAATGTAGATCATGTAAAAAACGTATGAAGGGATCCGTACGCATCAGAATAGATGCGGCAAACATGATTGATGTTACGAAGAGATTCGAACGTATTTAAACAAACATTGCCTTAACTCTTAAGTGTTTGAAATTACGTCCACATTAAGTTTTATTGGAAATTGCCGAGAGGGCAATATTGAAAAACCCGTCTGAAGAAACGGTGTTAAAGAACCCTTCCGAAAGCACAAAATTGATCTGCTCTGCTTTTTTGGTTAGGACCGACCAGAGGCCTACTTGAGCCCCAAGCACAGGCTCAAATTTGTTTATGAATACAATTCGGTACACGGTTACCTCTCAAATAGAAAAAAAATGAGCAAAATCGGTTAGGATTTGCCAGATTTATGCAAACAAAAACACGTTGGGACTAGTTTCAGGGTCCTGGCTGAGTCCAAGGGCATCTTATCAAAAAACTTTCTTTCATAAAATGTGAGACATTCCTAGACCTTTCGATAAAAATTTTTTTTTTTTAAATCGTAAGAGATTTATACTCGAGTTATGTACAAAAAAAATTTAAGGCCCTAGCAGAGCCTCGTTTTTAGTCCCCTAGCTAAGTCCAAGGGCTCAAAATCAAAAAAGTTTGTTCTACAAATTGTCGGTCATGCCTAGATCTTTCAAACAAAAAAAATTATGAAAACCGGAATAGATTTACTCGAGTTATGTACAAAAGACCAGAAACCACTTAAACGGCCCTAGCTTGGCGGCCCTTGGTTTCAATCTCAGGCCCTAGATTCAATCCCATAAAAGATATTTCGATTACCTTCCAGGGAAAATTAAGTTTTTGAAAATCGGTTGACGGACGGACAACGTTTTTATTGTTGATTCGTCATCTAAGCACCAGGATCGATGCTCATCCTGGGGTGGTTACAAACGTCATGGTAAACGCATAAGACCCCTTTTCGAAGAACTTTGTTCTTCGTACGCGTCTAAAGATTAATAATTGATGTAACAACGATGAATTTTGCTACATTATTTTTCCAAGGTAAAAATTGAGAAAATTCTCGTTTTGGTACAATTACACCCATAGAAGTAATATTTTACTATGGGTGCTGTACCTTCGGCAGATTAAAGTCCACCCGCTTGAATCAACATTTAAAAGCCACTCACAATTCTTCATCCTACTTCCAATTGTTAAACAAAAATCGAAAAACTAAAAGTGCTGATTTCGTCGTTTACGACTCATCAGTACACCTTGCCTTAAGACCATGTGTACATCAGCAACGATGGCCATAGGCGAGTTGACATAGTCTGAGTATCATTCTATGGCCATCGTTGCTGATATACACATTGTCTTAAGACAAGGCGTACTGATGAGTCGTAAACGACGAAATCAGCACTTTTAGTTTTTCGATTTTTGTTTAACAATTGGAAGTAGGATGAAGAATTGTGAGTGGCTTTTAAATGTAATATTTTTCCATCACTTTTACATTCTAAATTAGAATAGTAAATTACGTTCTATGCAGGGAAAATAGTTCATTACATTAGTGAAAAATTTTCTGATATGAGCGGAAATCACGATTGTGTTTTCGAGCAACAAGCTTCGGAAACTGTTTTTGACAGTGTAGAGTTTGCATGTCCGTGCCGAAGTCGAGATATGCAACTGCCCGCGTCAAAAACAGTTTCCGAAGCGAGTTGCTCGAAAATTTACGAGTGAGCTTACGAGTTCACAAAATTGATCTCGAATTAATGAATTGTTTTCATAGCATGGAACGTATGCTACTTTATTCGCTGTTTCATATGGAAAGAAGTTGTCAATACATGTATATTAGGGTGGTCCCAAAATGTATGGAAAAATAAAGCTGTCAAAAAGTGTGGGGCGCCAACGTTCAAGCACGTTTAGTGAAATCAAGGTACTACAACTCAACCCATTTCCACCAAATTTAATTGGTTGCTTTCCTGAGGTCCATAACTTTCATTTAAAACCTTGGAAAGCAATTACCATGCTTATTTCGTAGAGACATTTGCGAAAAAAAATTTGTTATAAGATGGCGCTGATGCTAAACTTTATGATAAAATGGCTACAAACTTCGTTAAATTTAGTGAAGTTTTCTGCCAAATTGACATAATACCCGAACGTCGACAGCGACAATTGCGGTGAAGGGTTTAACTATTACATGACCTATAATGTTGGTACTGACTGACTGACTGACTGGTAATAATGACATTAGTTGTATGTAATGAATTTTGCGGAATGTTATTACATGTGGACACAATGCTATTACATGTGGACACAAATATCGAAAGAACCCTACTTGTAATAGACGGCATTACATGGAGGGAAATATAAATATATTGACATCTTTCCATATGGGACAGCGAATAGTAGTATATTATAATACAAGGGGAGTAATTGTGTAATTATAGTCGAGGCGGGGTTAAATTTCAAGGGGCGTTAGCCCCGAGAATTTTTACCCACCGAGACTATAATTGCGCGATTGTTCCCCTTGTATTATACGATAGTCTTCACATTTGAGCCGATAATTGCTAATTATGCACAAAACATGACAACAAAATTAACATAAATCAAAAATTTCGTATAAAAACACTCTTCGAATTTGTTGCAAAAAATGTCGTCTAGATTAATTTTACGATTTTGTATGCGGTTGTCATAACAACACACGTTTCATTCTCAGCTTTTTTCACAGCCATCAGTGTAGCCTACGTCATCATTAAAGAACCGGGTTATAATAGCGTCATTACAACCCTACTTTTAACAAGAAAGTCGACTATAATCGGCCGATTATAGCCCCAATATTAGTACAATAATTGGGATATTATAGGCTCGAATGTGATAAAGGCATTTACATCATTTTTCCATTATTTCTACATTAATGGAAAATTGATGTAAAAATGATTTTCAATTTCAATGTACAAAAGATGGATGATTAATGTTATAGTTCTAGCTTTTGGTTCATTATTCGAACAATATTTTTGCATTCCAAATTAAAAAATATTTACATAATTTGATTTTTGGTTTTGGAAGTAATAAATAATAATCCGCCGTTACAACCGGTCCGGGTCAGAGGGTAGATCATTTTCTTTTACTAGTTCCGCAATATGTGTGAGCTTTCGCTCGTATGAATCCTTCTTAGAGATCCTTTCGTTACCGAAGTTTTTACTGTGTCAGTGGCACATAAACCTAGTGCCATCTATGATGGTGCGGAAACTAATAGGGCGTAGAATGCCGGTTCGCCCCATCAATGCGTTTTACCGGCAGACATTTTTTGGACCACATGCTTAACGTGAATTCCGAACCACGCCTAACGGTAGCTTGTATTTTACCATTCGGATTTCTTCTGGTGCAAATTATATCTCCGCCTAAAGTCAGACTCAGATATTTGTACACGAAATTCATTGAATATGGGCGGCGTCAAATTTGTCATTCTTTTTTTTTTTGAATTTCAAACTTTTATTGGGCTAGTAGGATTTACAAGTATTTCATAAAGAAAGTATAAATCTAGGGGTAAGTGTTCAGCTATAAAAGCTTTCCATTCTTTGATGCATAGTATAAAATAACAAAAGTTTTTCAAGTGAATAGTTGCAAGGTACTGATATATCAGGATAGGTAGGAGAAAAGGTTTTTGGAAAGATACAAAAAACTCCAAATGAATTATATAATTACGTGATTTCAAACCGCAACAGGCAGCTTACAATTCGCTCGTTGAATGAGCAAATTATAAGCTACTTCTTTGTCGGTTAGAAGAATTGGCGAAAGTCGTTTTCAATACAAGGACTTTATTGACGGGTTAGCAGATGAGTTAGTTCTCTTGATGAAGTTAGATTGGATCTTTTGGATTTGGGTCTTGATAGGAGGAGCGTTATTTTGGCAGTGAAGGTCATAAATGGGGTGATTAAATCGGGTCTTCAATATTATTCTTAGGCACTTATTTTGAATAAGTTGAAATTTGTCAATATGCGTTGCCGTACAATTCGACCAAACCGGGCAAGCGAACACGAGTATCCTTCTGATGATGGACTTGTATATAATGATTTTATTAGCTTGGTTGAGTCGAGATTTTCGACTTAGGAAACAATAGAGGATACCGAGGTATTTGAGTGATTTTTCAACTGCTAAGTCAGTATGCTTTTTAAAATTTGCCGTTTTGCCAATCGTCACGCCTAAGTATTTAATTTTGTGGTTCCAAGGAATGTCAACATCCAGAATTTTAACTTGGGAGGACGGGAGCCATTTAGCAACTTTACCTAGTGAAGTTGGCAGCTTGCGTTTTAGCGGCATTAAGTCTGATCTTCCATTTGTGGCAGTAGTCCAATAGGTGTTGGCTCGCATTGTAGAGTTTAGTCAAGACCTTCTTGGGACTCTTACTTGCGCAGTACACGGCAGTGTCGTCCGCATATAAGCCTTTCTAACAAGCTCATATAATTAGGTCAGATGTGAATATATTGAAAAGGGTCGGGCTCAGTACACTACTTTGGTGGAGTCCAGCGACTATACTATACAAGGGAGAGCTGCTGCTGTTAATGGAAACACTTAATGTCCGTCTAGTCAGAAATGAATTTATAATTTTAACAAGATAAAGAGTGAAATTCATTCTAACCAGCTTGTGAATAAGTGCTCTGTGCCACACGCTATCGAAAGTCTTTTCGATATCGAAGGTGAGCATACCCCCAGAATGCTTCTTAGATAGTGAATTCCGAATAAAGCGGGTCAATCTGAGCAGCTGGTGGTTAGCTGAATGTCCGGGTCTGAAGCCGAATTCTTTATGTGGGAAACAGGCAAAGTCTGCGATGTGGTCATTAAGTCTACTTAGGATGACCTTCTCAAAGATCTTGCTGAGCGAACACAATAGACTTATCGGTCGAAAATTGGAAGGGTCAGAGGTATCTTTCCCAGGGTTAGGAATCGGTATTATTTTTGCAGTTTTCCACTTTTCCGGGAAGTATGATATTTTCGGGCACGCTCTGAGGAGAAACATAATTAAAATGATGCCCTTGGGCGGAAGATGCTTTAAAAGCAAGTTGCTGATTCCATTGTCACCGGGGCTTATTTTAATCTTGAGTTTGCGGATAATCTGCCTAATTTCTTTTGGTGTCGGACACAAGCGGAAAAAAGTAGTTTACGTTTGAGTATGAGTGGTTGACATCGGTTTCCGTCTGGGAGTCACTATGGTCATTGTAAAGTTAGCTTTTGCGAAAATTTGTCATTCTTCTGTGTACGATTCGTCACGGCGCCAAATTCACAACTACCCAAATGCTAGACATTGAAGACAAATCCTATACAGAATTTGTCCCTACCAGGATCGGACCCGGATATTCTTTGTGGAAAGCCAGTAAGTTACCACTGAGCTAACCCGTGATATTCGCTGGAAAAAATATTTTAGTCTAAAAAATTTTCGTCTAGTCATAAAGCCATAACATCCTTCCATAAATCCATTAATGTAAAAATAATGTAAAATTTATGTAACTAATGAAAAAAATTATGTAAACAATGTCAAAATGATGTAAATGCTTTTCTCATTTGAAATGTAAAAATGATGGAAAAATATTGTAGCAAAATCCATCGTTATTACATTAATCATCCATTTTCAATACTAATCTATTTACATTTTACACAAAATTTACATTAATTATCCATGAATTTTCCATGAAACATATACAAAATTTACATTATTGTTACATCAAAAATATAATTTTGCCGAATATAATTCTGAAATATACCCAACTGTTGATGTTTAATGAACTCGACTCTAAGACAAAAAAAATTATGACATTCAAGCGCGAGGTGGTAAATTTCAAACCTCATTCCATTTATTCAACATTTTCGCACGCGGCGCGGCTCAACTATAAAGACGGTTTATTAAAAATAAGTCGCGCTTTTAATTTGGCATGTGTTTAACTGATCACCAAGAAATTAATTTTTGATCACCAGAAAATTCAATTTTGATCACCAGAAAAATAAAACTCTCTTTTTTAGGGCCAGGGGTGTGTCCGACCGTTTCGTAAAAGGAGTAATGTATCTTTAAAGCGGCTAATTCAGCGTAGGCGTAACTGATTTTGCCCCTAATTAAGTTTTATTTTGTATTGGTGATCAAAATTGTATTTTCAGGTGATCAAAAATTATTTTTGGGTGATCGATTATAATACTACCCTTTTAATTTGACTCATTGCGCTCGCGGTTCTTTCGTAGACTATGAACCTGCCGAAAGAAAATCTCATTCAATTCATGTTATGGATCAATCGCTTATTTCACATATTAGCCTCAAAACAGCTGAGGGCGCCCCGAGTTTCAACTTTTCCGTCGGTGACAAGACATTAAATTTGTAAGGAAGAAATTCATTTTTCGTGAATTATTCAATTTGTGTTTTGTATAAAGCGGACCAAGTGAGTTATTTTAAAATAACATTAAATGAACTTCCATCGTCATTCATCTGGTCCGCTTACTTAAATTCGCAAAAAACGATGTTTCCCCATACAAATTTAATGGTTTGTCCCCGACGAAACGGTTGAAACTTATGTAGTATTGCCCGATCAGACGTGAGGCAAGACTTGATCTATTATTATTTTATTGAAAATGTCCAATCCACACCCCCATTTCACCAAATCTCCCCTCAATGTCCAAAAAAAAGAGCTTACAAATGCTGTCGGCGGGAGGGGAGAGGATAACGAGCCTGCGTGACACTAGCGTGACAGGGGGTAGGCTGTGCGAAGAAAATCTGTTTTTTGCTTTACGTTGATTATGTATACCGGCGAGGAAATTTTTTAATCTTCGAGGAGGAAGCTTGCATCCCGATCCGAAGGTGAAGATGTAATCCCCCAGTAAATAAATAAAATTTCCCGCAGATGCATGAGCTTTTTTATTCACCAAACCAACAAATCAACGCAACAAAGTTTAAAACCAACAACTAATGTATTATTTAACGCCCTAAGGAAGATTTTTGTCGCTGCTCAGTTTTTACTTCTAAATACTGCCCCTAGTTCCGCCCCTAACGCCACTGCAGTGCTTATGGGATCGTTCATACCTAACACCACTGGCGTTGCTGTGTTATTATGGGATATGGGGGTCATGGGTCATAATGATGTCTCATTTTTTCTGGGTTTCTTAACCCCCGCCTACCCCATATCTGGCATGTTCCATACAAATAAAGATTTTTTATATGAAGTGTCTGTTTTCTCAGACCCCTGCAGACGTTATTTATGAACGCTTGCTATGTGACTTTACAGCTTCATGTGAGTTTCGCATGAAAATTATGAATATTTTACCTAATATTGGATTTGGATAAACCTTAACTGTAAGAGGTTTTTGTTTGCATGACCAGACAACCTCAAGAAACTTATTATGAAACTCACTGCTGACCACTCTATTTACTATCCATTTTTGTTTACATTTACGTGAACAAAAAATCAAATGATTAATGAGAAAAATTTAATTGTACACTTGCTATGATCATTATATGAAATTTCATGCAAAATTTATCGAGTTTTTTTGTTCGGAATCTGGCGTTTTGTTCGTCTGCGCGAAAAATAGTACACATCACTCGGAGCTAAGACGGTGCTGATTTAGACCACGGTGTTAAAAAGGTCTTTCCTCGGGCTCCGCTGCGCTCCGCCCTTGGATTCGACCTTTTCACCACCTGGGTCTAAATGCACCATTTTAGCTCCTTGTGATGTAATGTACTATTATGTGACCGACAAAAAAAAAGATCAAGTTGCACAGTTCATCTCACAAAAAAAAAAACGTGTAAAAACTAACTTCAAAATACCCAACCTCTGACTTCGTTCAACGACATCAGTTTGTTTTCAAAATTACACCTAATACATTAATATAGAACTTGTGTGCAATATTATGATTAAAGGTACCTGGTACGTGCATTCAATCCATTTCTGCTTTAAAAGTTCTTTCTTTCTGAAACGATGCCATTGCCCTAATTAAATGTTAATAGCTGCGAATCAGGTAATTCGTAAACCATTGTCGTTCCGTCTATTAGCGTTCGTTTAATTTTAAACGACAGGGAAATTTTCTCAGCTTAACTCAACCGCATTGCATAATGCAAAATAAGATGTTAGTACATAATCTGAAACGAATTCGCTTTTCGCAATTATAAAATATAATAAAATATTTAACAGACAGAGCGGACACTTATACATTTTAAGAAGAAATGTTTACCAAAGTCAACAAAGTGTTTGAATTGGCTTTTTAGATCCGGATAAAAGATCCTTGAAATTTGAACGAATTAGAGATGTTAATGAGAAATATTTCTTTTGTGTTTCAAATGAAGTAAAAGAAATTTCCATAAAAATGAGAGTTTTCTTTTATTTCAACTTTTTTTGATGAATTTAGCAAATTTTTGTAGCACCTTAAAGTTTGTAACAAAATCATTATAACGTTTGTTAAAAGCACGTTTCAAATTTTACAGCTAATTTATACACGATCAATGCTAGTACACTTGGAGAATTTTGAATTTGTGCAACTTTCAAAAAGCTTTTATAAGTTTGAAGTCTTACACACAGAGTGTTTTAAATTAATTATGAAGTAAACGCGACATCATTTACCATGTATGTGGTAACGTTTACAAGCCAAAAACATGTTGAATATAGAATTCTCTACGTTGAAGAGCGACATCATTGAACCTGCCTTCTCGTGAGGGCATCAAATTTACATCACGTCAGTTGCTCAGAAATGTTTACTCTGTGATGATCCATTTTCCTTCGCTTCGTCATTCATTCTCCAAATAGCGGATAGTCCCTGCTGGAGATCTACAATATTTCTATGAATGTCATACCTTCATTAAAAAAATGTTTTAGAAAATCAGTAAGGTAGCTTGGCACTTTCGTACCGACATTTTCAAGTGTTTCATAGGGTACAAACGATACATTTTGTTCATTTCATTCAAGCGAACCAAGTGAAAAATTTTAGTGCGAAAATACATTTCTGTATTCTACATTTGTCCCCAACAGTCGGTACGAAAGTGTCCAGTGGAAATGGATCTGCACCATCTGCACAGTTTAGCGATATTTAGCTAATAGTCTTTTCCATTCATAAAGGACAACTGTCAACTTTTGACAACTGTCACATTAGAATTTCGCACCACGTTTTATAATAATGATTAGTTATATTTATGTCATCACTTTTAAAACTTCGAGCCAAAATTCAAATCTGACAGCTGTCAAAAGTTGACAGTTGTACTTACTTCTTTTACGAAGGGAAACGACGTAATGAGTTTTCGTTAGTTCTCCTCACCCTTGCGCAAAGCCACTCAAAATTAAGACGAACTAAAGTTTTGCTTGTGACGCGTCATGACGGATTCCCAAGTCAAAACTTAAAAAAAGTCCTTCATGGCTACCCATTGAAAACATAAAAAGAAATTTGGCCGGACAACCGGCCAAGGAATGTTCTTATCTTTGTAGAAACAAAGTTTACCTCTATAACCTCCCAACTATTTCAGGGGAACATTTCTGTTATAAAGAAATGCAGTAATGTTCCTAAATAGAAATTAACTGTCGATTTGTTGTAGAATTGAAGGGAACATTTTTGACAGGTAACTTTCGGACTCTACTAGGTGCATAAGAAGACCTTCTTCGTCTGAACGTTTTACCTACACATACACATGATATAAAATGTTAGTTTTTCTACGAAGTCGTACGGTGCTTTCGCAACATCTGCTTTCATATAGTAAGTTATAGTTGCGATTTTTGATTCTTTCAGCGATTTATTTTATTTCTTAGCCGATGACTTTTGAGGACGATATTATTACAGATTAGTCTTTATACATGAAACTGCAATATGGATTTCGTTTAGGAAAGAATATTTGTGCACAAATTGTATGAATTGAAATTTTTCATTCATTTCACTTCGTCGACTGAACTGGAGTGGATTTTTCAGAAATTACAATGTTTTCGAATGTGTGGTTACGTTTCGAACGTCAATAAATTCGATTTGTTTCGGTAAAGCACTAAAACTATATTCATACGGTGGTTTTTAGACCAGTGCGAAGCAAACGGACTTTATGAATCGTTTATTTATGATACAATAGACCTTGGAGTTTACGGTAGGGAAATAATTGACCTAGGATCTGAAACTGAAGAAAATTGGGGTGTACATTTTTTAATCTTTCACACCGTTGCTTCAGACAGGCTTCTCGGTATTATCTTTGCCTTTTGGGGATTTTCCAATTCAATTAAATACAGAAGCAATGCGATATTTCATAAAACGTAGAGACAATTCACCTGCAGCATGCTATTCCTCACCATGCAGGTGGCACTCCTGAAGCTTACTAGAGTTTCACTACTTTGATCCACAAGGTATTCCCATCTTTTTCCTGTCGCCCCTTGAGTGAACACCGCTGGTTGAATAGGCTTCCAGCAGGAATGAACCAAATTCTTCCTCTTGAATTCTTTTGGAAAAGCTTCTTTTGTTTATTTTATAAGCTTTTCCGAAAGAAGTCCGGAGGAAGAATTTGGTTATCATGTATTTCGCAGCATCTCTAACCCGAGCTAAGTGTATTTGACTGCGTGGATCATGACATTATAATTCTCAAGCTTCTCTTGATAATTCTCTTGAGTTAGCCGGAATAAGAGGCAACGCGCTTGCGCTTGGCCTCGTGCTTAGCTATCTAACGGATAGGAAGCATTGCATGGAACTTGATAGCACCAAAAGTGCACTTAGGGAAACCAGTATAGGTGTTCCACAAGGAAGTGTTCTTGGCCCATTTCTGTTTCTTATTTACATCAATGATATTTATAGACTTCCCATGTCTGGGACGGCATCACTCTTTGCAGATGACACGGTGGTCTTTTATTCATCTCGGCATCAATCTTTGCAGATGACACAGCGGTCTTTTATTCATCTCAAACGATTAATTCAAATGCAACCAAAATGAACTGTGACATCTTGACCATTCAGGACTACCTAGACCATAAGAAGCTTACTCTTAATGTCAAGAAAACGAAAGCAATGCACTTTAAAGCCAAGAGCACATCTCAAATTGAGGAAGTTACAATTGGTGACAACTCCATTGTAGCTGTAGACGAGTTCAAATATCTTGGCCTTCTACTTGATTCCGGCCTGACTTGAAATGCACACTTAGCGAATCTCTGTAGCAAACTGTCAGCAGTAAGTGGGGTGCTGTGCAAACTTAAAAAGCTACTCCCCAAGTCGGTGTTACTTAAGATTTACCAGCTGCTTGGGGCACAGCGAATAAGACAGCTTTGAAACAGCTTCAGGTCCTGTAGAAGCGTTATCTCAAACATATCAATAGGTTTCCGATTCGCCACCCGACAGTTGACCTATTTCAAACTTACTGTCCAAGAATCCTCAACGTTGATACCATAATAAAGTTTAATGTTTGCTCATTTATATAGAAAGCCATTCATAATTTATCCTATAATATGATCGCATTCGACAGGGCACCTCATAATTATAATACTCGTAATAAACATTTGCTCAGACCCTCAATGGTATCTTCTCAGAGTGGCTCTAAAGCCATTACTGCACACGGTTGTAGACTATACAACTCCCTACCAAAAGTGTTTACACAGTGGAGCTCCAACACATATGTATTAGCAATTACTTTTTATTGTAAAAATTAATTGAGATTTCAAGATGTACAAATAAATAATCAATCAATCAATCACTTTCAAAATGCTAAATTTTTCACTGCAAATTTTTATTTGTTCTATATAGTCTATATCTTATCTATATCCATTTATTTCCATCTTCGATTCGGCTATTTACATCAACGATCCATCTATTTCCATCTTCGATACATCTATTTCCATCTTTGATCCATCTATTTACATCTTCGATTCATCTATTTCCATCTTCGATCCATCTATTTCCATCTTCGATACATCTATTTCCATCTTCGATCCATCTATTTCCATCTTCCATACATCTATTTCCATATTCGATACATCTGTTATGAATTGAATCGCGCGCGTGCATTTCAATTCATAACAGATGGATCGAAGATGGAAACAGATAGATCGAAGATAGAAACAGATAGATCGAAGATGGAAACAGATACATCGAAGATGGTAATAGATGGATCGAAAATGAAAATAGATGAATCAAGGATGTAAATAAATGAATCAAAGATATAAATTTATATCTTTGATACATGTATTTCCGTCTTTGATCTATCTTTGATCCGTCTATTTGCATCTTTGATTCATCTATTTACATCCTTGATCCATCTATTTTCATTTTCGATCCATCTATTACCATCTTCGATCTATCTGTTCCCATCTTCGATCCATCTGTTATGAATTGTAATGTACGCGCGCGATTCAATTCATAACAGATGTATCGAAGATGGAAATAGATGTAAAACAGATGAAAATTCGCAGTGAAAAATTTAGCATTTTAAAATTTAGTAGAGTGAAATACAATCTCCGAGCTGATCTACCAGTTTCGGGGCTGTAAAGCACGAACTGTAATCGGTTTAACTGGTCAAAGGCACCGAGGTGAGGGTGAAGTCTGTACCACGGGGCTTGGGAAAGTCGCAGATGTATGAGTGCACCTGGCCCAGGCACTGATTGAGGTTTCCCACACGGAAAAAAAAAATCACACTTTGGGCCAAATAAAAAGCCTTTAATTTGGCACAACTATTTATTTATTCATTCCAAATAAATAACTTATTTGGTACGAATGATTTTTGATATTTATTCGTGATGAATAAGTATTTATTTGTTACAAATAAATTTAGAACAAATGAATTATTTATTTAGCACGAATAAATTTCGGAACTTATTTGTGACAAATAAGTTATTATTTGGGATAAATAAGTAAATTACTTGTTACAAATGTATTGCGTTAATATTTGTCGCCAGTATTTTTTTTATTTGTTACGAATATTTATTTATTCGCGACAAATGATTGTTCGTTTATTTTTTTTTTCCGTGCATGGCTATTGAACGCGGAGGCTGTGGAGCAAATCGGCGACTGCACCATGACAACAAAACAGTAGAGACTCCTTGATGTCTTGATCCTTACCTTGGATTACCAGAATTAGAAAGGTCGAGGCTCTGCTCGCGCTAACTGGACGTATCCCAATTCCTCGGGCTGAAAGGGGCTGCAAGTCCCACATTAAGGGCTCTTATTGTATATATGGGTCTAAAATGGCGTTTTGTTGCTCAAAAAGATGATTTTCTCAAAAATTCGATGTGAAGTTAAGCATCGGTGTGTCACTTCATCGTTGGGTATTGGGTAACCAACACTTGAACTTTTAGAGGAAAAAAAATGTTCGCCGAAATGAATTTTAAGCCCAACAATGTAGTGTCTTTTTTCGTGTAAGAATCAGAGATCAGATATATGAGCCTTTAATTCAAGGTAGGTCTCAATCGTCAGCCATTAATGTTTCCTTTAGGGTGGACTGCATTTCGAGTTGAACAAATTTTGTCTATAGGCGAAATGGTCGACTTCGACATGATTTTTTGACAAAAAGTTGAATAACTTAGGTCAGAGACTAGTCCTTAACTCAAGGAAGGTCTCAATCGTCAGCCATTAATGTTTCCTTTAGGGTGGACTACATTTCGAGTTGAAGAAATTTTGTCTATAGACGAAATGGTCGATTTCGACATGCTTTTTTGACAAAAAATTGAATAACTTTGGCCAGAGACCAGTCCTCAACTAAAGGTAGGTTGCAATCGTCAGCCCTTAATGTTTCCTTTAGGGTCGACTGCATTTCGAGTTAAACAAATTTTGTCTATAGACTAGAGATGAGCGGGTTGCCCGAAACTTCAAAAAACCCGACCCGAACGCGTCCCGAATCCGAACCCGAATTGATTTTTTTCGGGTTCATTGGTTTCGGGTTTCGAAAATTTTAATCGGGTCGGGTTTGGTGCGGGCCGGGTTTGGAAACAGTTCGGGTTTTGGGTTTCGAAAAATTTTATCGGGTCGGGCTCGGTCCGGGTCGGGTTTTGAAACAGTTCGGGTTTCGGGTTTCGGGTTTCGAAAAATTTTATCGGGTCGGGTTCGGTCCGAGTCGGGTTTCGAAAAATGGTCGACCCGTTCATCTCTACTATAGACGAAATGGTCGATTTCGACATGCTTTTGTAACAAAAAGTTGAGTAACTTTGGCAAGAGACTAGCCCTTAACTCAAGGTAGGTTGCAGTCGTCGCCTTTAGAATGACTCTGGTATAGTCTAAAAACAATTCCAAAATAGCATAAAACACATTTTGACGTGTTTCGACCCAATAAAACATTAGGGGTTGAAACCCATAAGAGCCCTTAATGTGTGACTTGCAGCCCCTTTCAGCCCTTAACTAGCCCCTTTGTTTTTAACACCTTACGCAAAAGAATTACGCAGTGATAGATCGATCAGTTAGAAATTACAGCAGAAAGATCTCATACCGAAAGGTCTATGAAGAGTGATGAATAACATCTTGAAACATTGAGGCGTTAAGTTGGATCGTACGGGTCTACGTAGCCTAATGTCTAAAAGCTAATTCTCGCTTGTTCAATATTTATTTCAAATATACGTTAAAAATGCCGAACATGTGTTTTCATCATTATTCTTTTTACTAGAAAAAAAAAAGAATAAATATAAACAACATTGGAAACTTATTCCGAGTTATTTTCAGGTTCGACACATAAAATGTTACGCATACACAACATAAAATGTTTTAAATGATATTTTTCATGAATTAAGTATATCTGTTGATATTAATGATTAAACAAACTATCTGACGTATCATAACTAATGCAGAATATCATTGTGTGCCTGTTTCAGCCGAATCTCTAAATTTGAATTGATTGGCCTATTTGAAATGGTCGTGTAGAACTTTATCAAAATAAACAGCAATTACTTGTTGAATAAGATCCTTACAAGCGTACAGAAAACGTTTATTTCAAAATCTTTGTTAAATAACATCAAATAAATGTCCCAGCGTAATTACGCGTCATTTTTTATGTTAATTGGGCAAGACATTTCCAAGACATTCAGACAACTTTCTAACAAAGAAACCAAACATTTTTTATTAAAGCATTAGAGGAAAATGGGAAATCTGTTTTGCATTAACTTTTTTTTATTTTGAAAGTTCGACGAAAAAAAGACAAAAAAAAACAAGGAAAGCACGAACAAATAAAAAGAAAATACCATCTAAAAATGTATCCAGCTAGGGAATTGAAAGCTGCAATAACACAAAAAGAAATAATTATGCCATTCATTTATTCATTCAACTTGCTCATTTTAATAGTAACATAGGGCGGACGCCAACGTCAAGAAATTATCATGACGTACGTTGGGGGGAGGGGTAGATGTTCATAGAAACAATTGTTCTTCTCTTGCCACCACTTTTCTTATATTCCGCGGCGATCGCTTCCGGAAAGGTCAGAAAATGTACACCGCCACACCAAAAACGAAATATATCGAGCTGCATTTAGATTTCTATCAACCGTTTTCAACTAATATTAAGAGGAGGCCTGATAAAAACGATGCTTTTCCAGCGAAGCTTTTGTTAAAAAATGTTAATTTCAAAAAAACATCTCAATAGCAAAATAATCTCATCGTTTTTTCATCTAGTAGTTGAGCTACTTTTTTAAGATTGCTCGTTTGAAGATAGGTCTGCACTTTCAGCCAGGACACTTGGTGCCGAAAATTTGAAAATGCCAAAATTCATGAAGTAGCGAGTACATTACGTTGTATAAGTTTATAATTCGACACTTGGCTGCATACTTTGATCCTTTACCTGGGAATATAGAAGGCAGCCTGTTGCAACACCAGGGGCGTGACAGTCTTCTGTTTTTATCTTTGCAAGTAATACTGGACATGAAGTTAGCTGCAGTTGCGACCGAAGCTAACTTCATTGCAAAAAAATCAGCTGATTTCATTCAGAAATTTACCAAAATCAGCTGACTTCATTGAAAAGTTAAAAAATCA
>CM055406.1:118224925-118270426 GCA_029228625.1 Pseudolycoriella hygida
AAATATGCAATGAAAAAACATCGCACAGCATAGAACTGTCAAAATATCTGACACGCTCTTAAGAGCACTTTGCAAAAATGTGAACTGTCAAATTTGCGATGTTTTTTTTAGAATAGAATCCTGCGTGAATAACAAATTATTCAAAATTATATCTCATATACTGTAAGAGGATGACTCTTACACGAATAATAGATGAATCGGAATTCAAAACGTTTGAGTATGAAGGTAGAAAGTTGCTTTGAAAAATCATCGCATTCCAAATTCATTTGCGATGTTTTTTCAGAGCAAATGTGTACCTTCATACTTAAACTTTTTTAATTCTGATTCATCTATTATATGCGTAAGAGTCATCTTCTAACAGTACAAGAGCTACAATTTTGAATAATTTCTGATTTACGCAGGATCCTATTAAAAAAAACATCGCAAATTTGACAGTTAACGTTTTTGCGACCTGCTCTTAAGCAAATATAGACGAAAAACCATCTGCTTTCGTATATTGCCAAGATACTCAATTTTGTTCACTCCACTGGTCCCTGTGCTCAGACCACTTACCCGATTTCTACTAAAATCATTTTTCCAGTTTTGTGAGATCAAATGCTTTCATTTGTCACCAAAATGATAATTTCGGTGCTATACTTGCTGAGAAATTCGCGAAAAAGTTTCACCGACTCTCGAAAATCCATGTCCGACTTCCACTTCTTTGACCACATCTCCGAAACTACTTGCCCGATTTTGCTCATTTTCGAACTTAAGTCGTGAGAGGCATGTACCTTTCAGGGAAAAAAAGTTTAGGCTGATCGGTTGAGCCATTCAGAAAAAAAGTAGAGACGGACGGACAGACGGACATTTTTTATTGCTGATTCTTCATCACTAGACGATAATAAACGTATCCCCGCACCTCCCGGCTCGATCTACCCTATGTTACAATAAAGTTGTTTGTAGTAAACGTATACGACCATTGTACTTCGTACAGGTCCAAAATTTATCATAAAGTGATTTGCATTAGCAGGTGAAGAAGTGAATTTCGAGCTTTTTGAGTTTTGGAAACGACAATTTTGTGAGGGAGTGATTTTCGAATGTATGACACCATTTCTTTTCTATTGTTTTGTCTGTACGACAAAATAAACGAGAATTTCGAAAAGTGTTCGAAATTCTCTCACCCACAGACTTATGTGCGAAAATGTTTGTTTAAATAATGACATATCTATTTCGTGAACAACTTCGACAGGTAGTCCGAGTAATAATTCTTAGCCCTTCGACATCGCATTGCTGTACCGATTCCCATAAACGTTTTTTTAAAGCAATACGACGATAATAGCGAAAATTTAGGGATTTCGTCGGTGGAAGAGGTTCAAAGGATGGATAACGACAGGCTCTGATTTGAGCGATTAGGGTTTGATTGAATGGGTTATGAAGATTTATGGATGATTGGATGTGGTTGATAGGAATGGTTGGATTTTTTTATAATTCTTAAAAACTGTTCGCGCTTTTTGATCACAATTCACTTCAAGTTATGTCTTTCATCAGACATACAGAAGTAAAATTAGGACGATGTTGGTTTAATCCGCGTGCCGTGCATGCAACATGCATGTACTATACATGCATAGCATATACATACATATACAACACACCGAGTACGATTTCATATTGTGTATATTACGCAGCAGTTACAGACGAATGTACGCATCATGTGTATATGGATACGCACAAGCAGTACAAAATACTAGAGCGACGTATAAACTCATTCAGGGTAGGGACTATATTTTAAGAAGTTTTAAGAAGTTTTAATAAATTTTGAAGAATTTTTCGAAAAATTGTAAAGAAATTTTTGAAGAATTTTTAAGAAATGTAGAAAATTTTAAGAAACTAAGATTTTTACAAATTGTTCCTAGTTCACGGTGTTAAGGTATAGTTACATCCAGGCCCGTAGCTGGACCGCCATCACTGGGAGGCGAAACAATTTTTTTTTTAATTTTGTGAAGGAAAATATAAAATTAAAGAAAATTTCAATTACGGAAAAAACTTCCGTAACTACATTGGCATGCGATGCGAATTTTTTGTTTCACTCATCTGCATATCAGAAAGTAAAGAGGAGAGACACAAAAGCCGCTGGGATCTCTTCTCTTCATATGCTTTTACGCTGTTGACTGAAACAAAAAAAAATTCATTACACGCCAACATGCCAATCGCCAAATTCACATTTCTGACATAAAATTTTGAACCAACTGAAGCACTCACACAAACAAACTTTGGATAAAAATTGGTTAAAATTGGCAACAATGACCTGTCACATAAACCCATGAGCACGGTGTTAGGGCCGAATGTCCAAAAATAAATATCCTCAACCAAAATATCCCTGTGGACAAAATATCCCCAGAAAAAATAACCGGACATAATAACCAAAATTTTTTCATTAAAAAAATGGACAAAATATCCCCTCAGACAAAATATCCACACTCAAAAATTAAGAATATTCAATGTGAAGTGTACTTAGCGCCATAGGCCTGCCGCATTTACGTAAGGTCGCCTACGTATGTTCACCATTTCTGAGTAGACATTACATATGGGGATATTTTGTCCGTTTTTTGTGGGAGATTTTGTCTAGGGATATTTTGTCCGGGGATATTTCGTCCGGGGATATTTTGACTGGGGATAATCGGTCCTAAAGCCCATGAGCACAGGTCATTGTTGCCAATTTTATTCACTTGTAATTAAGAATTTATCTAAGTTTGTTTGTGCGAGTGATCCAGCTGGTTCAGAATTTCATGTCGGAAATATGAATTTGTTAATTGCAGCTACCATTTTACTTTGCTTCGGCCCATTGTATAGTGCACCCCTTTCCTTTGAGAAATCGGATTAAAGATGATTTGATGTAATTTTTGTATGAAAGTTCATCGAAAATGGGAAAGCAGTCCTCTTGACATGTTGAAAAACGTATGTTTGTCTTTCAAATAAAATTTATTGGTTCGCCTTACCCTAAACAAACGGAAGTCTCTGTATTAAATAATTAGATCGGCAAATTATGTAATGTCTTACATGAAATTGCTTTTAGGAAGTACGTTATTTGCATAATGTATAGCCCGCCCTTACTAAGCAAATTTCCGTTTTAGATAAATTTAATATCTCACCCATAAAATAAGTCCACAAAAATACATAAATTTCGAATAAAATACTGAAATGGACATAAAAGTTTGGAATTTGAGTATCTTTATCGAACTCGGATAATAGTACGAAT
Organism: Pseudolycoriella hygida; assembly: GCA_029228625.1. Taxonomy (NCBI): domain Eukaryota; kingdom Metazoa; phylum Arthropoda; class Insecta; order Diptera; family Sciaridae; genus Pseudolycoriella; species Pseudolycoriella hygida. Next base: position 118,228,161 of record CM055406.1, read on the forward strand.
AAATAAATAATTTGAAGATTCTCCGCCTTTATATCCTTAAAACAACCTTTGTATGCATTAAACAACTCTCACTCTGTGAAGAACAATAAAACAGACTTGCGTTGGATTCGCCTCACTCCGGAAAAGAATCCCAAAGTCACGCTTGTAAATTTTTGTATCCCGGTAAAATAACGCTAACATTTATCTCATTCATTATTCCTAGTATGAAGTGTGTGCTTTGAAGCATGAAATCAATTCATTGCTTTTGTAAATGCTTTATACATTGAATGTTTCAACGCTCATTTTATTTTGATTTATGGATGGATCATTGTTCGGGCCAAGTAGTGCGAGATTATTTACACTCGCAGGCTTTCGTATTAATCATTCAAATCTGGAGCTTGCGTAAGGGAACTGCTCATCACCTCAATCAATTCACCGGTTTCTGTGTGCAGTACTTGAGTCAGCAATTTTAGACTGAATCTGTCCGCACCTCCCTTGATTGAAAAATAAATCAAAAGTCATTGGCCCCTTTTACAAGAAGTAAGAACAGTCGTCTTATTTTTATCTTGCAAAGCAGCAATCGAAAGAAAATATCTCACGAGTTGAAAATCGGAAAAATGTGCCCGAAAATTGAGTTGAGATCGTCACTTCTTAACATACGGGACATACTAGACATAAAGTAATTGAAAGTCTGCATTCTTAGCCATATATGAAATATGTGCGATTGCAACACCAGCCAACTTCCTTGAGTTCTGTGACAGTGAACCGGTGAATGATTTAATATTCTACCGTTGGTATTGTCCTGTCTCATTGAGTTCTAGATCTGTGAATGCAGCTGCGGCTGGTGCCGACTTATAGAGTATTACACCAAAGTTTTGCTGATAGTTGCACTTTCTTCTAAAGATATTTCTAACATCAAGCTGCTTTCTATGTTCCCAGTTCTAGAATTCAAAGGGGCAGTGGAATATGACCACTTCTAGAATTGGGAGGGATGGCCCATATCTCTGGAACTATAAGAGATAGAAAGCTGATTCCAAAGACAAAGTTGTAGAAAATAAGGTTTTAGAGAACACGTGTCTCCGGATTTTGGGTAAAAAAACCACAATCCTGGGATATGACCACTTCTAGAATTGGGAGGGATGATCCATATCTCTAGAACCATAAGAGGTAGAAAGTTGCTTTCAAAAGCAAAGTTGTAGAGAAAAAAATTTTAGCGAACCCGTGTCTCAGGGTTTTGGGTGAAAATGCCCCAATCCTGGGATATGGCCACTTCTAGAATTGGGAAGAATGGCCCATATCTCTTGAAATATAAGAGGTAGAAAGTTGATTCCAAAGGCAAAGTTGTAGAAAATAAAATTTTAGAGAACATGTGTCTCAGGGTTTTGGGTAAAAATGCCCCAATCCTGGTATATGACCACTTCTAGAATTGGGAGGGATGACCCATATCTCTAGAACTATAAGAGCTGGAAGGTTGCTTCTAAAGGCAAAGTTGTATAGAACAACATTTTAGAGAACAAGTGTTTCAGGGTTTTAGGGGAAAATGGCCCAATCCTTGGATATAACTATTTCTAGATTTGAATGGTCTGTGATGTACCTCGGTAGGGCCTATGACATTACCTTGGGTAATTTCTATGGTTCTTTGAAATTATTATAGTTATAAAAGAACATAAAACGTTGGATTGTTTGCTTATTACCATATTAAGATGCGGTCGAGTCTTTTTGCAAGATTTATTTTATTTGCCACATCTATTCTGTTTGTCCAATCTATTCTGATACGTGCGGGTCTTTGGTTATGTCTTTTAATTTTAAAACGAAAATTTGGTATCTTACGGGGGGATTTCACGAAAAGCGTGCATAGGGGGTTGGGATAGGCTAAAGTATACTCACTCTTGTCGAACGTGGGGGTTAAAAAAATTGGAGCTTAAGAAAAGGCCGTTGTCACTTCAATTTCTAAGTGAACCCAGCAGCGGAACAATGAATGTCCCAATCTGCTGAATAAAATCCGCAGCACATTCTAGAAGACGTCTGTCTCCAGGAGGATGAGGAAAGTAGAATCATAGTATGAGATCATCGCGTATATGAAGCAGAAATATCTACAAATATTCTTTCTTAAAATACATAAAACTATTTGAAAACTTTCTTAAAGTGATACGAACGATAAACGAATCACAATAAAACAAACTCAGTGAATGCGGAATGACAAACAATGAAATTATCATAATTCGATTTTCAAAAGTCGAATATAAGTTCAACTAAAAAATGCTGGATTGGGTAACTATTGTGAGACATTCGCGGCGACGATTTTCCAATTATGTCGGCACTCGACCGATGCGTATGAAAAAACGACGTCGAACACCCCCCTCTCACATCTCATCTGGATCGCCAACGGCTGGATCACATTACTCATGTTGCTGCTCAAGCGTGAGTTACCCAATTTTTATAATCTTAAAAATTGATTCATAGATTTAGAATGTGTGACATTTTAACGGGATATTAATTTAATGTCAGTAATTTAAATGAAAATGTCAGTTAATTCAAATATAATTTATTTATCATTTAAAAAACATTAATAATACACTCATAAATGTATAGGAAAAATTAAAAAAAAAAATCAGTTAAGAAAATTAGAGCGTGTTCATATACAAGTATAAATGGCAAATCAAAAGAGTTCTATTATAACAGAAGTTAATTAAAAAAAACTCTCTATATCAACTCAAAAAAAGTCAGGCTGAAAAATATCAAAGTAAATTTTAAGTCAACAAATCGATGAAATGAATGGAAAGAGTGGATAGCAGTCATAGTGAATGGAGTGGGAGAAAATCGAACGAACAATACGGAGATTCGTTGATCAAAGGCAATAATAAAAGTCAGGCCAAGAGTAAGCCATACCAGTAACCTCCATTGACTGAAGAACGTTTAAGTAATCTAGATCTTAACAAACGACAATAACCAAAAAGAGTACGTGATTCACGAATATCCCTTGGTAATTTATTATAGGTTCGACCCAGCAAATAGCAAGCTACGTTTCCCGAGTTTGGTGCGGACTCTGGGAAGGCTGAGCAATCTTAACGCGGTTGTAGGGTGTCGGATGAGTCATCATCATCATCATCATCATCAAACTTTATAGACCGTCTATACCTTTCGGTGTGGGGTCTCTACGCTACAATCGGCCGATATTTGACCACCCTCCTCCATACCCTCCTATCCCCTGCAAAGGAGATGGTTTGTTCACTCAGAGAAAGTCCCCTAACTTCTAAATCTGATTTAATTGAATCTATAAGCCTTCTCCTTGGCCTACCCCTAGGGCGTACACCCGGGACCTGTGCATTCAAAATCCTCTTTGGTAGCCTGCTACTACCCATCCTCTGAACGTGCCCGTACCACCGCAGCCGACTAACCCTTGACGCCTCTTCCACTGACATAACCCCTAAATTTTCCCTGATGTCGTCGTTTCTGATATGATTATTCAACTGCTCCCTTCTATTAACCTTTGCTATGCTTCTTAGAACCCTCATATCAGAAACATCCAGGCCATGCACAAGGTACCCGTAGTCCACCCAACTTTCACTACCATCTAAAATCGTTGACGTGAAGAATGACCTGTGTAGCTATTCACTTTGTGCCGCTACTTAATTCATTTTTGTTGAAGACATGAGACCTCAACTGACTGGCCACTACGTTTCCCATATTCCTCCTTTCTTCAAATTCCCTAACTAACTTGCCATCCCCTGAAAAAATGCCTCCTAAATATTTAAACTCAGAAATTATAAATTCTAGCTGCTCCCCACTTAAACTACAAACTACCTCTTTCCGAGATTTGTGAACAGGCATAGCCTTAGTTTTGCTTACACTTATCTTCATCATGTCATTGATTGATGAGAAGGTGAACTTGCATACTGAGTACTCATATAAGCCCTTGACAGGTAGTATGGTTGAGCAATAAACAGAAAACAATTGCTCAGTAGAGAAGTTGAATTTATGAGCAACTATTTATGCAGTTCCTTGCAGTGTTTCAAAATTTCTAATCAATGAGACATCAGCACTGCCCCACACACGTACACAATATGTAAGCCTAGAGTGAATCCACGAGAAGTACACCATTTTAAGGATCTTAACAGGTATAAATGACTTCAACTTTCTCATGATCCCAATCTGTCTGGATATTTTATTCAAGAGTCCCGTTATATGACAATTCCAGTTAAGATGCTGGTCAAGGATAACACCCAAATACTTAATTAAGTCAACAGATTCAATCATTTCACCATTAGATTGAATCACTAGCACATGCTTCAAAATATTACTACTTGATTTAAAGTGAACCACATTACTTTTTGCCAGATTGAGTGTCAATTTATTAATATGAAAGTATTCAGAGATAACCCTGAGATCCCCATTTATATTAGATACATTCGCCTTGATACACTTTGAAGATGTAAATATACATGTACCATCAGCAAACAAACTAGGCCGTGATTTCATGATAGTTTGTATAAGTCACTAATAAAAATAAGGAATAATAATGGTCCCAAAACACTTCCTTGAAGAACCCCAATTGTCATAAGTGACCTTTTACTGTCATATTCGTTAATGGACACATATTTGTATCAATCTGTTGGATAAATAGCTTTCAAATAGACCATGAGCCACGCCCCTTATTCCGGCACATGACAATTTCCTCAACAGTAGCCTATGATTAACAGTGTCAAGTGCTTTGGTCAAGTCCAAGTAAAGGTCTGAGACTATTCTCTTTTTATCAACTTCAAGAGAAATTCCATTAACAGTTTCAAAGAGGACAATATGCGTACCACTTTTCGCACGAAATCCATACTGTTTACTATAAAAAAAACCCTGAGAATCATATACATGACTATAAATTAATTTTTCAAAAATCTTGTTAACTGCAGGAAGAATTGAGATAGGTCTAAAATTAGCAACTTTTGTGGAATCGCCAGATTTAACTTATCAGAATATGGAAATTGCAAAAAATATTAGGATAGATTTAAAAGCTAAGCATGAAAACAGACATTTTCAGTAAAACGAACGTTGTCAGTTTAAGTGAAAACGGATGCGAAAATTTTTTTATTGATTTACCGATCAGTAATGAAGTTACTCAAAGGTGAATTCATTTTTATAGTAGAACTTACAGCTTTAACTTCGGTATGATTAACTTCGGTTCATTTATTTAAAGTAAAAACATATTTGGTCCAGTACCCTATATGTGACAACTTTCGTCCGAGCTTTTTGTTTAACAATTTGAATTGCATGAAACGTTTCACTTTTACCAAACGATTCACACAAAAGCTTTCCCCTTAGATAAGCAGTGCTACCGTAATGCGAATAGTTATTTAAATGCTCTAAACAAGTTGAACTGAGAGGAAAGCTTTTGTGTGAGCTTTTTGTTTGATTTTTTGTTTGTGAATCCGACTAAAAATGCTCTCATGGGGTTCAATAATGGCGAAAATATTTTTTGCTGCTATATATTGACGCTTTTAGTGCATTTTGAGTCGCAGCCGCCTATACGAAGTGAAACACAGACATAAAACTTTTTGAAAATTTGGTTTTGTTTGTGTTTTGACAGTTCTCCGTATATCAGCATTTCAAAATCTGAAAACACAAGAGCTTTACGTTGCTTTAGTTCGTCATAACAGTTTGTAATAAATACAGACAGATGTGTAGTGTTACAAAACTGTAGCAAACTGTGCGAAAAGAATTTTCTCTCTTCGGGAATGTTCATCGCAACTACAATGTCTTTATTCAGTGTTGCCACAAAATTGAAATCTGTTTAATTTTGAAATAGACTGTTTCTACATCAGTTAACTGTGTACATACATTTGACCCATTTATTCTAAATTTATTTCAAGATATCGCCAATTTCAATTCAAAAAAGTGACGTCTTTTATGTATACGTTTCTTTATCGGTTTATTAACTGACTTTATGAAAGATGCTTCGAACACAATGTTTCTAATTTTCCCGATGTTTTCATAGAATGTCTTACTTCAGAGAATTGACAGCTACTGTTGATTATAACAGCTACGATCTCATAGAACGTTTTGGTTTTTTTGGCAGGGCGACGATTCTCGTGCCGTTTTTTACTTTTGAATTTGTAACTTACCTACTACCTTACATTACCTACCTTACCCACCTTACCTTACCCACCTTACCTTACCCACCTTACCTATCTAACCTTACCCACTTTACCTTACCTATTTACCACTTTAGGGGTATGCAATTCGAATTCGTAAGTACATGAGTATCGACGCCTTCATGACGTTTATTGCTTTTGATTTGACTCCCAAGACAGAACTAATGTAAAAACGTTCGAATTTTTCGCTCTTAAAACACTCTATTCTTATTTAGGCGAGATCTATCTTTATAAACACATAATTTTCAAGTAACGTTTTTTAAGAGTCATCGTCATCATGCACAAAATACATAAAACTCATTTCCTATATAATTCCTTAGTGTTCAATGTTCGTTTCGTCACTTAGGCAAATCATCAAATCGTTTACATTTAAGGTTAATATTAATCCTTTCATGTAATTTGGAACCAGACTTGACAGCCGAACTAAAAATGTCGGTTGCGGATAAACCGTCGGCACAAACCGGCTAAAAACGGCGGCTGGAAAAGAGTATCTCTAAGTTAGGGTGCAATAGTACCAAAACGAGAATTTTCTCACATTTTGACCATTTTTAAGTTTAAATTCGAAAAAAAAATGTCAAAATCAAGAAAATATTGATTTTTTTTTGTCAAAAAGAGCACAATTTTTAACCGTTTTCAACTCTACTCAAGCTACTCAAGAGACCTAACGGCTGGCGGCTCGGCTGATTGAAAGAGTAGCGGCGGCAGCGTTCATGTCTGTTTGGGACGTTTCGAATGAACTTGAAAATCATTTATGAATAAATACATTTGTTTGAAATTAAAATGTAAATAAACATCAGGAAGACCTTTCTGTGTCAACCAAATCTGTATTACGAGGCACAGTAACGAATGAATCATCATCATCATAGAAGAGATTAAAGGTTCGGTAGGTAAATAGCTAAGATCACAAATATTTATTGGACAGTTGGCTCTACATTCTACAAACACCACCTTATTTACGGTCATAATAAACGTTCGTCTCGAGTCTTTCGCAAAGACTTTTTGTTTGCCTTCACAACAAAATGTGTTTTACAAAAAAAAAAATAATTAAAAGGTTTTTTAGACTCCTACGAAGCATTTGTCTGATACGTTTACCACGACGTTTGTGGTAATTAGTGTAACTTGTCGGGTCTAAATAAGAGAAATCTGCAGAAAAATTTTGTCCGTCCGTTCGCTGTCTGTCCCTCAGTACGATAACTCAAATAAATCTCAAATGATTCAAAAAAAATCCACTGAAAGGTAGTCATGGAGCGTCCGTCGTGCCCTACATGTTTTTTATAAATCCTGTAATTATGATAAATTTTCTTTGTTTCTTCTTTATTTCCATATTTAACAGACGTAATCAAAGCCCTTCGTAATAGTATTCAAGAAAAAATTTCGGGTGTAAGCCTGTCCTTAGGGCACCAGATGATCCATAATTTCCTAACCAAAAAAATGTTCTCCTATATTGTAGATAGAGATGAGCGGGTCGACCATTTTTCGAAACCCGACCCGGACCGAGCCCAACCCGATAAAATTTTTCGAAATCCGAAACCCAAATTGTTTCGAAACCCGACCCAGACCGAACCCGACCCGATAAAAATTTTCGAAACTCGAAACCCGAACTGTTTCAAAACCCGACCCGGATCGAACCAGACACTCAAGTTTTTCGAAACTCACAACCCAAATTACTTTGAAACAAAAATTATTTCAAAGCCCGACGACGTCTGCATTCTTCACGGACCTTGGACTAAAACAAAATTCGTGTAATGTAAGATGATAAAATTTAGACGAGTTTTGTAAAATATAAAAAGTCAATAAAGGATCGGGACCCGAATAAAATGATACAACCACCCGACCCGACAAAATTTTTTTAAACCCGAAACCCGAACTGTTTTTAAACCCGGCCCGCACCGAATCCGACCCAATTAAAATTTTCGAAACCCGAAACCCATGAACCCGAAAAAAACAATTCGGGTTCGGGTTCGGGTCGTGTTTTTTGAAGTTTCGGGCAACCCGCTCATCTCTAATTGTAGAAAAACTCGAGGAGAATATTTTAGACGAATGGCTCTGAGGCCTATTCGGGCACATTTCGGATAATGTATTTCTTTGGACTAGAGGGGAGCGGGCCCAACGAAACCCGATTGGGCTTTTCAATTTATTTTTTCTTCGGGTGTGCCGGGTCGGGTTTACATTTTCGTTTTTTTCGGGTCGGGTCCGGTTTGAAGACTTCACCTAGCGAAACCCGACCCGATCCGAAAAAATAAATTCACTAAATTATTTTCTTAAAATTGAGTTTAAAAAACATTTCAAATGAAATCTTTTTAAAAAAAAAATCGAGTCCGTGTCAGGGTTTCGGCTTCGGTTGGGATCGCTTTTGAATATTTCATTTCGGCACGGATCGGGTCTGATTTTTTATTTGTATTCTGGCTCGGTTCGGATTGGTTTTGAAGTTTTTATTTTAGATCGGGTTCGGTTCGGGTCGGGTTTGAATTTTTATTTTGGTTCGGGTTCGGTTCGGGTCCCATTTGGAAAAAAGGTCGATCCTCACACCTCTACTTCGGATTCGGAATTGCTTTTCAATATTGCCTTTTGAGCAATTTCCGTATTATGTCGCTACACTCAAGATAACCAGCACACGAATAATTTCTAATTAAAGAAAATTTTATTCCTTAAAGGCTTTAGAGGGAATCGTACGGGTCCGCGTAGCATTTGCTTGTATTAACAGACAATCTGTCTTAGTAAGGAAATGAAAGTCCCAAATTATTTATTCTCTGTATGAAAGTAAGATGAAAGAAAATTAAAGTTTGTTTTGGATGTTTCTGTATTTGCAATAAAATTGTTTGTGTTTTTAGTTGTTTCCAGTTTCACAAAATATGAGTTCATTTCCAAATCGAAAGTTAAAAAATTGAAAAAATCGCTGGTGCTTTTAACCATTACCAAGATTTAAAAAGAATTTGTAAACTTTGCACTTCTGCGCAGGTTTGCGCTGTGTTAAAAACTACGCAGAAGTATGCAAAGTTCTTATTTAAATCTCGATCATTGTATGTAACACATATAGAACTTAAGAGCACGTTGTAAAAATATGAACTGTAAAATATGCGATGTTTTTTTAAAAGAGAATTCTGTGTAAATAACAAATTATTGAAAATTATAGCTCATGTACTGTGAGAGGATGACTCTTACACGAATAATAGATGAATCAGAATTCAAAAAGTTTAAATATGAACGTAGAAATTTACTATGAAATAACATCGCAAACGAATTTGGAATGCGATGATTTTTGAGAGCAACTTTTGACCTTCATACTCAAACTTTTTAATTTCTGAATCATCTCTTATTCGTGTAAGAGTCATCCTCTCACAGTACATGAGCTATAATTTTGAGTAATTTCTCATTTACGCAGGATTCTGTTCTAAAAAAAAACATCGCAAATAATTTGACTGTTCACATTTTTGCAACGTGCTCTTAAGAGCGTGTCAGATATTTTGACAGTTCTATATTTTGCGATGTTTTTTCATCGCATATTTCTAAGGCAGTGATCATCAATTTTAAATTCCAAAACATCTACTGTTTGCATAACACATCCCTTTATAAATTCTCTGAATCAGAATATATAATTATTGAGTCTTAGTGTCAAAATTTGATCTAAAAAAACATCGCAAAATACTACGCATAATACGATGCGATGTTTTTTCAGATCAAATTTTGACACTTAGACTCAATAATTATATATTCTCATTCATAGAATCTATAAAGGGATGTGTTATGCAAACAGTAGATGTTTCGGAATTTAAAATTGATGATCACTGCCTTAGAAATATGCAACGAAAAAACATAGCAAAACATAGAACTGTCAAAATGTCTGACACGTTCTTAAGAGTACGTTGCAAAAATGTAAAGTGTCAAATTTGCGATGTTTTTTCAGAACAGTATACGCAGGTATAATAACAAATTATTCAAAATCACAGCTCATGTACTGTACTCTTACACGCATAGTAGATGAATCAAAATTCAAGAAGTTTTTATATGAAGGTCACAAATAGCTCTAAAAAATCATCGCATTCCAAGTTCGTTTGCGATGTTATTTCATAGAAAGCAACTCAACATTATTTAACAGTTACCCGCAGTACGTAACATCGCATACTTTACTTAAACGCATATCGGTCAAACGGGCGCCATTTTTCACACACCGCCAACGTGATAATGAAACTAGTCTAGCCAGTCTCTGAAGGCTCAACAAACTCGATAAGGTGAGAGGAGGTGAATGATTTCACTGACGGTGTCAGCTGTTCAGTTGAAGTCTTTCCAGCGAAAAATTTCTAACTTCATTGAACAAAATTTTATAAAGAGTGTATTAGGAGCGAACTGTCATGATTGGGCACTTATCTATAAAAAAGTCGAGAGCGCGTGTCCACCTCAATTTTTTTTTCATGTTTCGCTGAAATGACTCACAGGAAAATTATTTTTTTTGTATGCTAATGTCAAAGAGCGAGTGGCAAGCACAAGCCTACATTTTTTACTTACAGAAAAAGCAAATTGACGTAGATATCCGCTCTTCTAATGGGTTGATAGAGGTTAGAGGTCGTGAACATATGACGTCACACTTGCTATAAGATCCAAAAAGTCCATAACTGCAAACTGGTCAGAGATTTTGCTTATAGTACTCCGGCTACATCCCAAACACACTTCCTATTTGGGGGGTAGCCAGAGTTCTACAAACAAAATTTGCTGTCCTGACTGAGTTATGACGGTGCCGTCACAAATCTGTGGTCAAAATCATAGATTTTATTGAGGAAGTGGGAATAAAATGTCCTCATTTTGTCCTTTTTGTCCATCCTTTTAGAAAAATTTGTCCTGGCTCAGGAGCTCAGGAGGATATAGGAGTGTACTAAAAACGGTAAAAGCTCTTTTTGACGAAAACAGTGAAAACACAATTTTTTTAAAAAAGTAATGATGCCAAAAATTTGTCCTCAATATGTCCTTAATTATGGACACTTTGTTATGTTAGTAGGGACACTTCCATAGTACAAATACTATAATACTATATTTTTATTGTTCCTGACAGAAACACTAAGAATGCCAAAAATTAGTCCTCAATTTGTCCTTTCAGGATGTACCTTCACAATTTTCAAAAAAGGACGTAAGACTAGACTAAAAATGATAATCTTATCGGCCAAAAATATTTCGAAACCCGAAGTTACTTCAATTTTCCAATTGCATTCTAATTTACAAATTTGTCCTCAATTTGTCCTTTCCAAATATCTTATAATTGTAAAAGAAAAATAATTACAAATCTGTTTTTGACCCATTCGTTTCTTCCCATACATTATTTTTAGTACTAAAAGCTCAAATTAAATTATGAACTAAATAACGTTAAGATTTTCGAATTTTTGAGTCAATAATTATGTCCTCAATTTGTCCTTCTGTCAGGAACAATAAAAAAATAGTATTATAGTATTTGTACTATGGAAGTGTCCCTACTAACATAACAAAGTGTCCATAATTAAGGACATATTGAAAACAAATTTTTGGCATCATTACTTTTTTAAAAAAATTGTGTTTTCACTGTTTTCGTCAAAAAGAGCTTTTACCGTTTTTAGTACACTCCTATATCCTGGCTCCTGAGCCAGGACAAATTTTTCTAAAAGGATGGACAAAAAGGACAAAATAAGGACATTTTATTCCCATTTCCTCAATAAAATCTGTGATTTTGACCACAGATTTGTGACGGCACCAGTTATGACCTTTTTATGGATACTAATTTTTTATAGCAAGTGTGACGTCATATGTGTACGACCCCTCATGACTGTTACTCCGCGGAGTACAACATTCTGAGCGGTTATATTCATCGAAGTAGGTGAAGTCTTCGATTATTGAACAATTTTTGTTAGAGCACGTCGCAAAAATCTGAGCTGTTAAGTTTGCAATGTTTTTTTAGAACAGAATCCTGCGTAAATAATAAATTATTCAAAATTATAGCTCATAAACTGTGAAAGAATGTCCTCTTATACAAATAATAGATAAATCAAAATTCAAAAAGTTGAGTATGAATGTCAAAAGTTGCTTTGAAAAATCATCGCATTCCAATTTTATTTGCGATGTTATTTCAGATCAAATTTGTACCTTCATAATTAAACTTTTTGAATTCTGATTCATCTATTATTTGCGTAAGAGTCATCTTCTCACAGTACATGAGCCATAATTTTGAAAAGTTTGTTATTTACGCAGGATTGTGTTCTAAAAAAACATCGCAAACTTGACAGCTCAGATTTTCGCCGCGTGTTCTTACGATCGGTTACGGTTCGATTTTTATTGAACAACTTTAACATTTAACAAACATCGCATGACGTTGGATTAGAATTGTCCGCCAATCTATTTTCGATTTACAGCAAAAATTTGATAAAGTCTTAAGAGCAGGTCGCAAAAATGTGAACTGTCAAATTTGCGATGTTTTTTTTAGAACAGAATCCTGTGTAAATTACAAAATATTAAAAATTATAGCTCATGTACTATGAGAGAATGACTTTTACGCAAGTAATAGATTAATCAGAATTCAAAAATTTTGAGTATGAAGGTCGAAAATTGCTCTGAAAAATCATCGCATTCCAAGTTCATTTGCGATGTTATTTTAGAGAAGATTTGTACCTTCGTACTTAAATTTTTTGAATTCTGATTCATCCAATATCTGTGTATGAGTCTTACTCTCACATTTCATGAGCTATAATTTTGAATAATTTGTTATTTAGGCTGGATTCTCTTTTAAAAAAACATCGCATACTTGACAGTTCACATTTTGCAACTTCCTCTTAAGCACAGAGTAAATTTCGTATGGGTAAGACGAACTTTTCCCGTTAAACCTTCATCTTTTCAACTCTCCTATCGCGTTTTTTCGAGTGATATTTACAATGCTACGAAATTTATCTTTTCAGAATCAGCGATTCAAAATCGAAGATGAGAAACCAACTCAACAGAAAGAGTCGACAGAAGTGTCGACTGCCGTTCGAAAGTCTGAACCTCCCTCAAAAAAGGTAAATTTAAAGTAAACATTTGAATTTTGCTGCTTTAACCTGTTGGTTGTTCAAAAATAATTAATCAGCTCGTGTTGGTGTGTTGTTAATATGTAGATTGAAATTAATTTTTGTGTTATTTTAATTTTAATTTTACTGCGACCATAATAAAGTTATGTTTATTAACCGTTTTTATTTTGTTTTCATTTTGTTTTATTTTTATAATTGGATTAAAACTTGCATCATCTAAGAACATCTGAAAATTGATGAATCGTTCACGCAATGATATTGATGCTTAAAAGCAAGTTACAGGACCACCTCTGCCGTATAATGGTAAGCGGAAACACGGAGTCGTCTTTTGAATCATGCATGCCGCTCAGTTTCCGGATTCCCTCCCACCCCTCCCACCCCTTGTATCACTGTGAATCAATTTGTGAAACCTCCCTCTTTCTAGAGGCTGTCAATAGTCTGTGAAAGCCACAAAACTCTGATCGCTTCCATGAAAAACTGCTAAGAATAAAAAATTTTATCCACTTTAGTACAGGCGGCTTTGTAAGTTTCGGTACTAAATTTTTTCCCAGAACTTTTGAAGCGGTATTATCGGTAAGCAACCGGTTTAAATGCAAAACTAAAAAACTCAATATCTTCCGAAGGACCCAAGATATCTTTGTTTTCTTTTTTGCTTGAAAGAATGATTTGTTTTTGACATTTCGTGGAACATCTTTTTTTCCGATCTGTTGAATGAATACCTTCCTATTACCGGAAAACTGCAAAAAAACCGCTAACTTTGAGAAGTCACGTCTGACACAATTTTTAATGGATTTTAACGCTTCTATTAAGGATCGGAACAGGTCAGGTCGACCTGATCAGGTTCAGGTCAGGTCACGACCTGATTACTGAACTGAACCTGATTTTGAGTTTCAGGTCCGACCGAGTCTAACCTGAAACCTGAAAAATCTAATCAGTTTGACCTGTAACCTGACCTGAAACCCACAGGTTATATTCAGAAAATATCATTAAACAATGCGGATAGTAAAAATCTTTGCAAAGTATCTACCAGGGCGGATACAGCTTTCGCCCTGACTCACGTTTTCGAAAATTCTCATGTAAAAATCGCGAATCGGGGAGCCGCGACGACCAACATAGATGGATCCGTGCATAACCTACAGTGCATTAAACCACTAATAAAGAACTTACGTAGTTCAAATAGTACTCTAAGTGAATTCTATCGTTGTACGAGGAATGAAATTTTTTTGTCACACATCGAAGAGGGGAGGTGCTAGAGGTAGTGTGACAGGGGGGAGGGGTTCTGAAAAACCTTGATTTATGTGTAACGTGCTTTATGAAAGGCCACAAGAAGAAAAAACTGGACTTTTGAAAAAAAAAACCGTTCTCCCTAAAAGCGGGCGTCCTTTATGGACGACCCCCATATCACTCACAATAAAAAGTCATAAGAGGCCGTTCATAATGGATGTCACGCTTGGAGGGGGGGAGGGGGTGACAGGTGACAGAGGGGGTCGACATCTGCGTGACGTCACGGTTAGTTAACAATAAACTTCCTACTCAAAACTAAAAAAAAAAACGTTTTCATTCTGATCGGAAACTAAAAAAAATAGGTTTTCATATTACTGCCATGTCCTCTTAGCGTGACGTGACGACCGGGGAGGGGGGTATGAGGCTGACGAGACACTAGCGTGACAAGGAAAAAAGCGTGACATCCTTTATGAACGGTTCCTAACTGCATTTAATGAATTGATCACAAAATACTGTATATATACAATGCAATTTCGTTACTAAGCAATGCAATTTCGTCACTATATTTGAGATAAAATAAACGTTTGCTCTAAAATTTTCTCATCCCCTCAGTTCTAAATATTTTTGGTTTCTTGAAAATTTCAGGTAAATAGGTTTCAGGTCACTGGTCCGACCTGAACCGACCCATTGCGATCCTTAGCTTCTATTGTGGTTTTATTCGAAAGTGAGTAACTGGGTCTATCGATTTTAGCTGGCGTAGATTTGACTAGTCTTGGGAACAGAAGATATAAGGTTAGAAGTCAAAGCATGTTTTAAGACAAATTTCTTGAACAAAATGATCTCTAGAATTTTGTAGGTATCTGAAGTAGGTATAGTAGAGCTCTGTAAATTCTTCTCAGATCTAGAACTAGAATTCAAGAAATTTTACAAGAATTTTGTTATTTCCTTCTAGATTTTGGAGGTAACTGAGGTTTTTAGAGGTAAGTTCTCAAAATTCCATTCCACCTGAGTACTCTATATCGATTCCAACTCTACAACTAACAGAAGCCAAGTAGTTTACAAGAATTTTGTTATTCTCTTCTGGGTTTAGGGGGTACCTGAGGTTTGTGGCGGTAAGTTCTCAAAAATGTATTCCTCCTGAGTACGCTCCCAGCTCTAGAACTCACAAACACTGCCTATCTTTTAGAACAATTTTCGTGATATTTTCGTGATTTTCTTGAATATTTCGCGATTTTTTTTCGAAGATTTAGATACCTAGTTTTTTACCAAATCTTCATGATTTTATCGAAATTAATGGAATTTCATCAAACAAATTTTTCACGAAAATTAGAGGAAAAACATATGAAGGGACCCGTACGTATCAGAATAGATGTGGCAAACAGAGTTGATGTTACGAAAAGACTCGAACGTATTAAAGTAAATATTGTCTTACGTCCACATTAAATTGTATTGGAAATTGACGAGAGGGCAATATTGAAAAACCCGTCCGAAGAAACGGTGTAAAAAAGGCCTTCCGAAAGTACAAAATTGACCCCCAAAAAGACAGAAATGTTCTTTTCAATTTTCTCCTCAACGTAGCAAAAAGCCATTTTTTGTCTAGGGCCGGCCTTAGGACCGACCTAGGGTCCTCAAGAGAGGCCTCGGACAAATACTTACATAGACAAAAATATTTCCCTCCATTTTCTCTACAACATGGTGAAAAACCGTTTTTTTGTCTAAGGCAGACCTAAGGACCGACCTAGGGCCATAAGAAAATGCCTCGAACACATACTTTCATAGACAAAATTTTTTTTTGGTTAGGGCCGACACCCGACATGAGGTCCATTTGAGCCCTAAGCATAGGCAAAAGTTTCTTTTATAAATTGACGGTCATGCCTAGATCTTTCAAACAAAAAAATTTTTTTTAAAATCGGAAAAGATTTACTCGAGCTATGTACAAAAAACACGTATAGCCTTAGCATAGACTCGGTTTTAGTGCCCCAGCTAAGTCCAAGGACTTAAATCCAAAAAAGGTTCTTCCATACATTGTCGGTCATGCCCAGATCTTTCAAATAAAAAACTTTTTTTGAAAATCGGAAAAGATTTACTCGAGATATGTGTCGCGGTGACGGACGGACGTATAGACATTTTTTTTATTGATGATTCGTCCTCTAAGGACCATGATCGATGCTCCCCCCTACTCCATGGTCGAAATTGGGGTGGTTACACATAAGAACTTCGTTCTTCGTACGGGTCTAATCATGAAAATTTCACAAAAAGTATCTAAAAGATAGGCAACCGTCCAAAAATGTATGGGAAAAAAATTTTTCGAAAAGTTGGCCAGCCCGTTAAACGTTGCCTAATGTTCCCCGAGAAAAAGTTTGTATAAAATCTGAAGCCATTTAGGCGGTGCTCAAATCGAAAAACTGAAAAATATCGGTAAAAATGTGGTAAATTTGTGTTGTGTCCATTTTAGACAAAACTAATTATTCTGGTCGACTTAAAGAAAAGGTTAGGGCAAGTTTGGTCATTTCGGGTAAGAATAGTCCAGAGAACACGAGTTTTTAGTATATAGATGCGTCCGGACTTCCAAAACATTGACAGGCTCACCAAATGGTAGCACTGGTGGTCGGCAGTGTGGGGATGTGTACGAAAATTTCTGAATATCTGTCCCATCATCTATATACGGAAAATTTAAACATTGGCTAGGACTACATCCCGACCCAAAATGGTAGCAGTGGCTGCCGTGATATAAAGCCCAAGATTTTAATATTGATATAAATCTGGCGCCCACTCGGAAGTATATGAAGTGTTAGACAAAGTATTTCGGAACCTGGATGACGGGCTTGCAGTTAGTGCTATCTTCTTGGACCTAAAAAAGGCTTTCGACTGCGTAAACCATGTGATCCTAGTGCAGAAACTCGAACGGGCGGGTATTAGGGGAGGTCCGCTCGAATTGCTGAAAGATTACTTAGCGAACAGGAAACAATGTGTTGCAATTAGCGGTTCTGTGAGTCCATTGCGAAACATTGGGATTGGTGTTCCCCAAGGAAGTGTCCTGGGCCCCTTGGTGTTCTTAATATACATAAATGACATGTATAGACTCTCTATAATTGGAAAGACATATTTTGGATAACAAACTTTTCTAGGACGCCCATATCTTGCAAATGTGTAGGAAAATGGATTGAGTCTGTGGAGTTCTGTGTAAACTTAAGAGAATATTGCCAAGATCAGTGCTACTGAAGATATATTTTGCCCTGGCGCACTCGTGTCTCTCATACATGCCAGCGGCAGAGATGCCTAAAACACGTAGCCAAGCTTCCTATTCGTTATCCTACCAAAGAGCTATTTCGCCTGCACTTCCCCACCAGCCTTAACGTTCACAGTATTGTTCGCTACGGTGTGTGCACATATGTGTACGATACTATTAAAGAACTCACTCATAGCACTCTTCATTTTTCACGTACTCAGCTCAATTATCAAACGCGCAACAGAACAGACCTTAGAACAATCTTGACTAAAACCAGAGTTGGCTTTAACGCAGTGACCCCACATGGCAGTGCACTATTTAATGCCTTGCCTAGCGAAATGCCGATTTAGACTAGCACTTAAAAACTTTCTGCTTCGTACCCAATTTAAGTAAGGGACATTTTACCCTCCATTTTTCTCGTTATTTCTCTTTCGTTTACATCTCAATACCCCCCATGACTACCACATCCCATTATCTCCTCACTTTCATCAGTCTTATCAGCCTGGTGCACGACAAGTATTATCTGCCTTCTCACTGCCTTCTCTCTCTGTAGGGTCCGGCATTTGTGACGCAAGCTTTTAAAGACACAACGTAATTTTGCTTCAATTTTTTTGCGTATTGAAGCTGACTGCGTCACCCTCCTCTGATTTCAGAACTTGTAACCGGAAGCTAATATTTTTGCGTAAGAAGCTTAATTCGTCACTCTTTCTGATTTCAAAACTTTTGTAAGCAGAGATAAAGACTTGCGTCGCATCTTCTCTGTAACAGTTTTTTTGGCGGATATCAGTACTTTTGTAAGTTTATCTCTCGCCAAAAATCCCTCAAAAGGTCGGTCAATGTGAATACCTCACTCATGTCGAGAATTACCGAAAAATATCAAAAAACCCGATGGAACTGGAAAAGTGCTAAAGAAATCAACAAGAATCCCATCAACCTAGGAAGCTCCATTGCATGACCTGACTCATGTCGAGAATAACCAAAAAATATCAAAAGATTTGAGGGAAGTTGAAGTGCTATAGAAACCCTCCCAATTCTAGAATCCCAGGGATCAGGCCATATTTCCCAAAACCCTGATACAAGTGTTCGCTAAAATTTATTCTCTACAACTGTGCCCTTTCAAGCAACCTTCTATCTCTTTTAGTTTTAGAGTTATTGAGTCATCCCTGAAGCTACCCTCAATATTTCAGCAAAATTGATGGAGCCGTTTCCGAGGTCCCAACAAAGTAAGAAAGCTGCATTACAACGTTTCTGTCGAGATGGTGTGCTAGAACCAAGGTGCTTCGGTCAGTGAAAGCAAATTACAAACAAATTTTAGATTTTTGTGAAAACACCAACTCAGAAACGGGAGAAGCCGGTGTGTTAAGGTTAGAACCTTTCTCAGCCATCTCAAACGATCCGAATCTCTCATTTTGCTGAAAATTACGACTGCCACATGGCATCGAGTTGATACATGCGATTTTGAATTGGATCGTCTCGTCGCACATCGTACGATATTTTACGACATGGAAGACGTGAAGAAACAAAAGTTTAAGGATCTGACACTAGAGCCTTGTGCCGGCGTTTCGTCGGCAGTCTCTAGCCTTTGGACTACATCCTAGACTTGTCCAAAGTTCAGCAAAAATGTAGAGGAGAGTTGTACCTTATCGGCTCTCAAAGATAATTTTTTTCGTAAATGTCACTGGAACAAATTATTTGAGTTGCGCCGACTTAAAATCGATTGTCAGCCGAATGCGGCCGAATTTTCGATTTTAAGACGACCCAACTCAAATGATTTGTTCCAGTGACATTTACAAACAAAATTGTCTTTGAGAGCCGATTAGATACAACTCGCCTCAACATTTTTGCTGAACGTTGGACAAGTGTATGATGTATTCTTAAAGCTAGAGACCCTCTTGAAGATACAGCCGACGAAACGCCTGGGCATGGCTCTATCTGACACTATGAAAGATTCAATAAATGTTGGTGTTTGAAAAAGTTGATACTTTTAATTCCTCGTCGAACCCAACAGAACAAATAGAATCCGCCGCCTCTGGATTTACTAGTGATTTATTAGTGGATAGGTGCATCTGAACGTCCAGAACATTGGCAGACCCACTAAACAGCACAGTTTTCCGGGTTTGCCCCCCAACTTTTCAAAAAAATTTTATTTTGAACAGGCCTATTAGGCAGTGCTCACAAAACCCCAAGGTATTTTACAAGAATTTTCCTTCTGGATTTTGGAGGTATACATTTACAGGTGAGTTCTCAAAATTCCATCATCGGTGAAGGGTAGAGAGAAAAAGACAATAACTGGCCTCCTCCTTGTCTTGGGCACCAAAAAACATTCCCCCTTCAAAGATAACACAAACGAAGCGGGACAGATTCTATATAAAACTTATGATTTGGGTATGATTGAAACACTATGGGATTCGTATTACGTTATAATTTATTGTTGGATAATTAATCGATTACGTGTGAATGTTGTGGCGGTCGAACTGCGAATGAATCGTTCGCCGTTCGTACTTCGTCTGCTGACGAAGTATGAGCATGAAGTTTGCGTCGGGAGACTGAGCAATATATTATGTTTGCGTTAGGGGTAGTGCCCGGGTTACGGGTCACTACAACTCTTCACAGACAAATACTGCGGAAGATTTGTATTTTCGGCCAGCAAATGAGAGCCGAAAATAAAAAAATGTAATCCTTCCGTTGTGGCAGCAAACTTCACAAAGGTTCGAATTTTATTACTTTCACCCTTTGACATCCATATGATTATTGCGTATACACAGAACTGTACTGATTTGTCGTTCGTTTTTTTTTTATTTTCAACCCAAAGTGGGAAGTGTGATTGGTATAGTCTGTAGACGCTGAATTGTCATTAGGTCGAAACAAAAGCTATTCGAGGTTATTCATTTATTGGTACTATCCAATCAAATTATAACGGTGCAGATATACCAGAGTGCCAAGTGTACCATGAATCGCATATTGCAGCAACTCCCATGTTATTTACAACAACCAAGGACAACTGAGACGGCAACCTAATTGATTCTCTTTAAAATCCACTGCAAGTTTCCGCTATTATTTGTTAGCCGGTGCAGTTTATTATTTTTCTTTGCATCCTCTTTACCATAAAACCTATTATTAGTGTTTATAGCTTTGTGCACTGCAGTGTTATTCCTTTTTAATGATGTTTGACAAACTCTCCAGAAAAAAAAAGAAAACTTGAAAAACTTAATGTGCGTTTTGTTACGAGTTCTTCCATTGTTCTGTTCATCGTAAACAACAAGAACTTTAGGATGTTTCAATAAAAATGTACATTTTCTCTCCGTTTAAGTCTTATCTGATTTACTATAATGAGCAGTGGATGTTATTGTGATCGATGAAAATGCATTTTAACAACCTACGTTGCAGACTATAGACAAGATAGAAACGAGTTGTATTTCTTCGTTCATTATCAAAATATTCCCATCAAAAATCTACACAGCTAGCCGAATAGCCGTTCAAATGTTTGCGGCCATTTCAATTATTTTTCATTTAACAATGGGCTACGTTAACGAAATAGAGCGACGCTAATCTCATTGAACATACAAAAAGACTGATCCCAAATAAATTTTGCTTGAACTCATTAATAAATTAACAACGAACAACGTGGTGGGTTATTACTTAGTGACGATGCATGGATCCAAAATTGAATTATTCAGTTTTCAAAAAATGCCGCTAAATTCCCTCCGAGAAAACCAACCGTTTGAATAACTTTTTTAATAATCGCCTGAATGTATGCAAGTCGTTTTATTTTATCGTTGCATGGTGTTTTTTTGTGCTGAATCCAAGAAATTAATAATTCCGTGCAGATTCACAAGTCCATGAAATAACTATTAGGTGATGTTCCGGATGGTTTTCGACCCTTTTGGTGGGCTTTTAAGAATAATAAAATGTTAACAGTGAATGCAAAGTACAACATTGTTCCATCAATTTGGTATCATTGTAGTGTTATAGAGCAGGATGAGAGACTATCGCTTGGTAGTTCCTCATATGTTATGTGAATGAGTAAAATTCAAAAACGAATTCTGTCGGTCGCATAGGTGGTTAGGACTCGAGTAGATGTTTTAAGAACTACGTTAAAAAATCGAACAATTTATTGACCGTTAAGTACATTATTGATGAACCACCAAAGGAATGATTTGACCATTTGGTGTAACAGTCTTTGTTCACTGTCATATATGTTCTCACTTCTAAGAATCTTCTATGTGCCAACAAACATTTTTATGATTTGCACGTCTATTCAAATAGTTTGAGCTACTTTCAATATCGTAAAATGTTATCTTCAATAAAATCGTCAACTCCAACATCATTAAAGATGTCATAAAGAAAAGCAATTCGTAACTGTCGCAGGTAAGTGAATGAACGTTATAACAACGAAGTAACCATTCGATTCAATTTACAGTTATTGCAAGTTGTGTATTTTTTTCAGTTGTTGCAGTTGTATTTTTTTTGTTTTGGTATGAAATACGCGTCTAATAAATATAGCCTTTGCTCTAGAAAATTTCCACTGAATGGTCCATGGCTATTTTGGCAAGTTAATTTTAACAGACGTAAAACCTAATTGTAAGCAATAAATTATTCTACGGCATACCTTCAAAACGTACCGTTTTTTTAGACCCGTATGAAGAACGAAGTTCTTCGAAAAGGGGTCTTATGCGTTTACCACGACGCGACGTTTGTAACCACCTCAATTTCGACCGGACAGTAGGTGGGGAGCATAGATCATGGTCCTTAGATGACGAAACAGCAATAAAAAGAAAATGTCCGTCTGTACGTCAGTCCGTCAATCCGTCCGTCCGTCCGTCACCGCGATAACTTGAGTAAAACTCAACCAATTTTCAAAAACTTTTTTTCTCTGAAAGGTAATCGAAAAACATCGAACCTTTCGATCAAAAAAAAATTTGAAAATCGGACTTCTTGAGATTTACTCGAGTTATGTACAAAAGGCCAAAAACCACTTAAACGGCCCTAGCTCGGCGGCTCTTGGGCCGAAGTGCCCAGATTCAATCCTATAAAAGATTTTTTAATTACCTTTCAGTGTTATTTCTCTGTTTTTAAAAATCGGTTTAGCTTTACTCAAGTTATCGCGGCGACGGATGGACAGACGCGCGGGCGAACATTTTTTATTGCTGATTCGTCATCTAAGGACCACAATCGATGCTCCCCCCTACTCCTCGGTCGAAATTGGGGTGGTTACAAACGTCGTGGTAAACGCATAGGACCCCTTTTCGAAGAATTTCGTTCTTCGAACGGGTCTAAAGAGGCTTTCAAGTCGATGTAGTTATGTTTTTCGCGTTCAGCTTGATCCGCCGCCGATCCACTCTTCACTGACTTCATATTCAGATAAGTTGCTGCAATCGTGTTCACCACTGTTGGATTCCATACTAAAGACTTTGCGATAAGAACAAATTAAATATCAAACAAACTTTGACGTTTTAGCGATAACAATCAAAATCACGACTTTTTCAAAAAAAAAATCTTTAAGGCAAATTATCGGGTCCGGTTAACCTGAAAATTTTAGGTCGTGTCAAAATTGACCTGAAACCAGGTATAGACCTGATAGCAATTTTCAGGTTGACCTGATAATTTTAGTATTTTGGCCCAGTAACCACTCGATTTGAGGGGGAAAGTGGGAGCATGGCCGAATCTGCCGAGTGCCGAAAAAAAATTTGCATCGGTCGACATGATAACTCGAGTAAATCTTGACCAATTTTCAATTTTTTTCGCAAAGGTAATTGCCAAAGGAGTTATGAGACTAGCTAGGTCCGAGGGCTCAAATTCAAAAAAAATTATCCGTTAAAATATTACGCATTCGTTGACCTACCTAACAAAAAAATATTTACAAAATTTGGATAAGGTCAAGTCGAGTTATGTACAGAAAACTAAAAATTGTGTAGGAGCCACTCTTGCATCAAAAATGCTCATCTTGAATTCCAACACTCCTTTTGAATCTACGTTTCAGGTGAAAAAGTTTTGAAAATCGGTCAAGTTTTACTCGAGTTATCGTTTTGACAGATAAACAGACAGACAGGCGGACAAAATATTTGTTTGCAGATTCGTCATCTAAGGACCATGATCGATGCTACTCCTCCTTTTCCCCCTCAAATCGACTGGTTACAAACATAGTGGTAGACGCAAAGGCCTCGTCACTGCGTGTGGGTTCAAAAATAGGGGAAAGAGAAAGATTTTCTCTCTTCGGAAATATTTTCATAGCTCATAATTCGTGCAATATTTTTCTCACGAAAAACGGTACATCCGAATTGAGTCTGTTGGTAGCAAGATAGTGTCCATTCGAACTGTCAAAGTGACGTTTTAAACGTCAAACAAGAAAAAAATTTTTTCGAAATATTGAAAACCTGTTTATTTTTCCTGAATTTTATTAGGGTTATAGAATTGAGAAAAAATAAACAGGTTTTGAGTATTTCTATTTCAAAAAAATTTTTTGTTCGACGTTTAAAACGTCACTTTGACAGTTGGAATCGACCGGGTTTTGCTCCTAACAGATTCAATTATACTCAAATATTTCAGTTCATGTTATTAGATTCAAAACTTGCTCAAAAAACATATGCAAGGGACCCGTACGTATTAGAATAGATGTGGCAAACAGAGTTGATGTTACAAAAAGACTCGAACGTATTGAATTAAATATTGCCTGAACTCTTAAGTGTATGAAATTGCGTCCTCATTAAATTGTATTGGAAATTGCCGAGAGGGCGGCAATATTGAAAACCCCGTCCGAAGAAACGGTGTAAAAATGGCCTTCCAAAAGTGCAAAATTGACCGCCAAACAGACAAAAATGTTCATCTAAATTTTTTCTACAACATCGCAAAAAAACATTTTTTGTCTAGGGCCGACCTAGGGTCCTCAGTAGAGGCCTCGGACAAATACTTACATGGACAAAATATTTCCCTCCATTTTTTCTACACATACCGAAAAACCATTTTGTCTGGGGCAGACCTTAGGACCGACCTAGGGCCATAAGGAAATGTCTCGGAAACACATAATTCCATCGACAAAAATGTTTCCCTCAATTTGCTCTGCAACATAGCAAAAAATAATTTTTTGTTTAAAGCCGACCTTAGGACAGACCTGAAGCCCACTTCAGACCTAAGCACAGGCACCGGGTCCAAATTTGTTTTTGAATATCGGCACTCGATTACCTCTTCCATAAAACGGGAGACAGTCCTAGACCTTTCTATCAAAGAAAAATTTGAGAATCGGTAGAGATTTATTCGAGTTGTGTACAAAAACACGTATGGCCCTAGCAGAGACTCGTTTTTAGTGCCCTTGCTAAGTCGATGGACTCAAATTTAAAATTGCTGATTCGTCATCTAAGGACCGTGATCGATGCTTGCCTCCTACTCTCCGGCCGAAATTGGTGTGGTTACAAACGTCCTGGTAAACGCATAAGACCCCTTCGTTCTTCGTGCGGGTCTAAAAATACTCATACGTTTCAGGTGAAAAATTTTGAAAATCGGTCAAGTTTTACTCGAGTTATCGTTTTGACAGATAAGCAGACAGACAGAAAATTGTTGTCCTTGTCCTCCCTCAATTTAACTGGTTATAAACGTAGTGGTGGACGCAAAGACACTGCGTGTGGGTTTAAAACTAGGGGAAAGAGAAAGATTTTCTCTCTTCGGAAATATTTTGGTAGCTCCATCATTCGTGCATATTTGGCAAATATTTTTCTCACGAAAAACGGTACATTTGAATTGAGTCGGTTGGGAGCAAGACCCGGTCTATTCGAACTGTCAAAGTGACGTTTTAAACATCAAACAAGAAGAAAAATGTTTCGAAATATCCAAAACCTGTTTATTTTTCCATAATTCCATTAGGGTTATAGAATTGAGGAAAAATAAACAGGTTTTAGGTATTTCGAAAAAAAAATTTTGTTTGACGTTTAAAACGTCACTCTGAGAGTTGGAATCGACTCATACAGACTCAATTATACTAAAATAATTCAGTTCATGTCGTTAGATTTAAATCTTGCTCAAAACTTGCTTAATGAGCACTTGCTCCAATGAGTTAGTCTTCGAGGTCTTGACCTAAAAATTCAGGTCAGGTCAATTCAAAGAAAATTCTCTCATCAGGTCAACATGACCTTATTTGTCGTAAACCTTAGCTGCAAATTTGGTCAAACTTACCGCACAGGTCAAAGTCAGAATATTTTACGCTGACAAAGGCATTTAAAAGTAAAGAAATGCTCACTATGATCAATTTCAATACTCGTATTAGAGATCTAAAAAATCTTTAAGAGCAGATAATGTTCATAAACAGATAAACATTCAACGATTAAAATAACATAAGACTCAAAGCAATTATAAGACACACTATTTTCAGTCGTTCACAAAATTCGGTGACAAAGCAAAAATATTTTCATCCACAAACGAATTTATTTGAAAATAAATAAATAACGAATTTCAAATTTTTGTGCGCTCTAAGCCTGTTGCGTACGACGCTAATGTCAAGACCTTTGAAAGAAGGATCGCAGAGAGAAAGAGAGGAGAGTTGAAAAAAAAAGTATGAAGCCAAATGTCAAGCCACGGTCCACACACCTTCCAAAACACTCATACAAAATAACGCGTTCAGTATTTGTTCAGTGTTTTCTCGATTCAATAAAAAAAAGTAATTGTTTGTGTCGGAGTTGATATACGTTTGAAGCATCGAAAATTTAATAACAAATTTCTAAAAAAGACAAATACTTTAATTACAAGTGGTGCATTGTGAAGAAGAAATAATGTAAAATCAAATTCTTGTACACGTCACAAAACTGTAACGAGAAGGGTGTTGTATTCGATGTTCGGCTTAAAAAAAGTGGAATTTGTCACCGCAAAATTTACATATGTGTTAGTTTGTTGGCATTGCTGTCCAGCTAAATTCAAAATAATTATTTAGTTAAAATAAAAAAAAAAGAAATAAAAATGTAAAATAGCAACAAATGCGACACTTTGCACGCAATTCTATTTCAAGCTGATTCACTCAAATGTTTTAAATTTAAAGATGTTGCGCAGGATTTTACAACAATTTCTAACATTCCTATGCACAGCAAGAGTATTTTCAATTAAAAATAAATTTCACTTTGATGGACGAAGGAAATTATGAAAATACTTTGAAAATATTTGGAAAAAGCATGTTTTGTTGCCCAGAAACTTGTAGATGAAACCGGGGCTATCTAATGGGAGTGGTGTTAGAAGTTCACCGTTTCGCTGCGTGACAGTAACAATCAAAAATGTCAGTTAGTAGACAACTTAATGAATTTTGTAATTATGTTGCATTCATACGCTCGAAATGTAGAAAAGAAGATTGATATTCGACGGGTGCATCGGTCAATTTATCGGTTTAGTCGTCCGTAGAAAATCCAAACAACGAAACCATGTGTGCATTTTCGATGCAAATTTACTTTTCTGATAACAAAGTGGCCACTGCGCAAAGGTCGTGGGTTTCCGAACGATGATCATGTTCATGGTTTGGTCGTTTCTTTTATTAGAATCGCTGATTCACCAGATAACAAACAATGTGTTGAGTGGGCGTTCGTTCCCGTTCATAAATTCTATCGAATGGGATTCGAGCTGAATGCCGCAGTCGAATTATTACAACCGGATTTTGTTTAGATCGATACTGTTTTTGCTAGAGATATTTTTGCTAGTGTCTGACACAATACACTCTGACTGCAATTTTTTCAATAAGATTTGTGTGTGCTTGTGAATGTGACTTAAAATGTTGTCCTGTCCCGACCTCTTTTCTCATGTATTCCCAGTTCTAGTCCTCAAGGAAGCAGATTGGTACCAAAATGTAA
The DNA here is from genome assembly GCA_029228625.1 of Pseudolycoriella hygida. Lineage (NCBI taxonomy): Eukaryota > Metazoa > Arthropoda > Insecta > Diptera > Sciaridae > Pseudolycoriella > Pseudolycoriella hygida. Next base: position 118,255,567 of record CM055406.1, read on the forward strand.
AGTGTATTGCTTATCTCGACCCTACCTCAATTTTAGCGCTCTTCGCTTTTCCGTACTACCTAGTGAAAGTCCGTAAGAATGTTATATGAATAATTAACTATATGAACGTCTCTTTCGAGTCTTTTTTAATTCCTTCGATGGTACAGCTTTGCTTCCGACAAAGAAAATGTTTTCCCGTATAACAACGTTTCGAAGACTTTGGCTATTGTCTACAAACATTTGAGTTGAGAGTGCATCAATCATCCGGCAAGAAGTTATGCCTTCTAGTCCTACTCTACTTTACATGCCACATAAATATCAAAGATGTGTCTAGATTAAACCAGTGCGTAGCGCCGATCAAAAATTCTCAGAAGCGGCGAAACGTTTTTTTTTTTTGCTTATTCCCGGCAGCGACGAAAATCGACGCAAAGGGGAATCTGCGGCGGCGCATTTCAGCTCTTTTTTCAGCGGCGCACTTGCGCTAAAAATTTTCAAATTATCTGAAATTATCAAGTTGCTCAATTTCTAGTTAACGCGGCGATGCAAAATGTGCGATGCTTTCTCAGTTCGCGTCGGCAGCGCATTTCTGCGTAGTAAAAAAATTCGGCGGCTCACATTTTTGACACTTTTTTTTAACGGCGTTTGCGCCGCTGCATGGGTCTGGTCAACATTTCTAATAGACAATGAAGAAGAATCAAATGAAAGTGTAGATTACCAGAGCGCGGCTGGAAATAATGTTTTTTTCCCGGTATCCAAATCCGATTTCCCATTTTTTTCCTGGTATCCGTCTAAAATCGATAAAATTTCCCACTGAGTAATTGAGACTTCTCGGTGAAAAATTGAGCTTTCCTGGTGATCAAAATGCGATTTCCCGGTGGCCAAAAGTTATTTCCCGGCGAACAAAATGTTGAGATGTTGCGAGTGGAGCGAGTGAGATTTTTTTTCATACTTTTTAACGAACTTGTTGACATTTCAATCGAAATTTTACAAAGAAAAATTTATGATCCGCGAGCGGAGCGAGCGAGATTTTTTTGAATACTTTTTAAAAAATCGTTGACATGTCAATCAAAATTTTACAAATCGCGAGCGAAGCGAGTGAGATTTTTTTGAACGAAGTCATCAAAATCTCAATCAAATATTTTAAGATTTTATAAAAGACGCAGGCGGAGCTAGCGAAATTTTTCATAATTTTTTTCAACTAACCTTCCATTTTTCAGCCATTTCCCATTTTTTATTTATTTCCCGTTTTTCAGTAATTTCCCATTTTTCATTCATTTCCCATTTTTCAGCAATTTCCATTTTTTATTCATTTCCCGTTTTCTATTTCCCATTTTTCGTCATTTCCCACTTTGAAGCGACTTCCTATTTTTGTCATTTCCCATCCTGAAGCGATTTCCCATTTTTCAGCAATTTCCCACTTTAAAGCTATTTCCCATTTCTTAGTCATTTCCCACTTTGAAGCGATTTCTCATTTTTTAGTCATTTCCCACTTTGAAGCGATTTCCCATTTTTTAGTCATTTCCCATCTTAAAGCGATTTCCCATAACGTAAACCGTTCGAGCTTTGCTAAGGCATATTTCCCGAAACGTGAGCCGCTCGAGCTTCGCTTGAGCATATTTCCCGGCTTCGCTCGAGTGGATTTCCCGGTATCCGGGTTTTCGGCCCCCAAACTGCCCGGTATCCTAGATACCAAGGATACACACTATTTCCAGCTGCGTACCAGGATCTAACTGAAGTCAAGGAAGAGTACCGTCTAAGCCAATTTTGAAGAAAAAAAATTCGACTGGGTGATCTTCAAAAGTACTTGTTCGACAGTCTCTGCCTCGTATTCGAAGAATTCAGGTGTTTTTAGGCTCATAACTTGTCAACCAACATTAGAGCGATGAATATTTTTGAAAATCTCATACAAAAATTCAAGTAAACCTTTTCCGATTTTCATAATTTTTTTTTGTTTGAAAGATCTCGGCATGGCCGACAATTTATGGAAGAAACTTTTTTAAATTTGAGTCCTTGGGCTTAGCTAGGGTACTAAAAACGAGTCTCTGCTAGGGCCCTACATTTTTTTGGACATAACTCGAGTATAAATCTCTTCCGATTTTCAAAAAAAAATTTCATCGAAAGGTCTAGGAATGTCTTACATTTTATGGAAGAAAGTTTTTTGATAAGATGCCCTTGGACTCAGCCAGGACCCTGAAACTAGGCCCAACGTGTTTTTGTTTACATAAATCGGGCAAATTCTAACCGATTTTGTTGATTCTTTTTCTATTTGAGAGGTATCCGTGTACCGAATTATATTCATAAACAAATTTGGGCCTGTGCTTGGGGCTCAAGTGAGCCTCTGGTCGGTCCTAAGGTCGACCCTAACCAAAAAAACATTTTTTTATCATATTGCAGAGCAGATTGAGGGAAGCATTATTGTCTATGGAAGTATGTGTCAGAGGCACTTCCTTATGGCCGTAGGTCGGTCCTAAAGTCGGCCCTTAACAAAAAAATTGTTTTTTGCTATGTTGTAGAAAACATTTTTGTCTATTTGGAGATCAATTTTGTGCTTTCGGGAGGGTTCTTTTACTGCGTTTCTTCGGACGGGTTTTTCAACATTGCCCTATCGGCAATTTCCAGTACAACTTAATCTGGATGTAATTTCAAACACTTAAGAGTTAAGGCAATATTTATTTAAATGCGTTCGAGTCTTTTCGTGACATCAACTCTGTTTGCCACATCTATTCTGATACGTACGGGTCCCTTCCTATGTTTGATATTAGCCCATGAGGCCATTTCTGTAAATTCCCAAAAATGATGTTTCACAACTTAAACTACAAAATATTAAGTCGTGAATAAATGGCCCCTCGGGCTTCGCTTATAATTTACACTTCTTTGTTCATAATTTCATGCTACGAAGATTGGAGTCTTTCCTCTTTTCAGTTTAACTTTTTTACTTTCTTTAATTCATTAGTCAGTAGTTAGAATTCATTTTGAATAATTTTTTCGTTTTAAATTTGTTCATTCGTTCACTAAATAACTGCGGATAACCCGGTCAAAATAAGTCCGCCGGCGGACGCAGAAAAAACAATCGAATAGCGAAAAAATATCTATAAGAAAATCATAGTTGTATGAGTCCATTAAAAAACAGCGCCGCCCGCCGCAGGTCATGAAGAAAGCACCACGGGGGTTTCCCTCTTTACAAATGCTAGTCAAATGAAGTTAGCTACAATTGCGGTCGAGGGTAAACAAATCATTGATGTATTTGCAATGACGTTAGCTTCGATCGCAACTTCAGCTAACTTCATTCGACTAGCATTTGTATAGAGTTATACACTGGGGAAAGCACGGAAGGCTGCGTGCTGGACACAATTAGGCCATTCTCAACGAAAAGTACGACATCTATTATCATCGTAACGTCGATATCATGAACTGAAGATAATCTGCTTCAAATGTCAGAATTCTCAAATAAGTTAGCCTGCTTCAAATCTCAAGGATTGTAGAATTTGCTGCCATCAGTGTTAGGATAGCGATGCTAATCATTAGCACCGCTAGTACCGAACTAAAATAAAAAACATATGCAGGGGACCCGTACGTATCAGAAAAGATGCGACAAACGGAGTTGATGTTACGAAGAGACTCGAACGTATTTAAGTAAATATTGCCTTAACTCTTAAGTGTATGAAATTGCGTCCACAATAAGTTGTATTGGAAATTGCCGATAGGGCAATATTGAAAACGATGGAAAAAAAACCTTTCCGAAAGCACAAAATTAACCCCCATATATAGAAAAATGTTCTACTCAATTTTCTCTACGACATAGAAAAAACCATTTTTTGGGCTAGGGTCGACCTTAGTACTGACCTAGGGCCCTAAGTAGAGGCCTCGGACACACCATTCCATAGCCAAAAGTGTTTCCCTCAATTTTCTCTGCAACATAGCGAAAAAATTTTTTTTTCCTTAGGACCGACATGGCCCACTTGAGCCCTAAGCACAGGCAAAAGTTTCTTTTATAAACTGTCGATCATGCCTAGATATTTCAAACGAAAAAACAATTTTGAAAATCGGAAAAGATTTGCACGAGTTTTGTACAAAAAACACATAGAGCCCTAGTAGAGACTCGATTTTAGTGCCCTACCTAAGTCCAAGGACTCAAATTCAGAAAAGTTTCTTCCATAAGTTGGCTATGCTCAGGTCTTTCAAACAAAAAAAAAATTATGAAAATCAGAAAAGATTTACACGAGTTATGTACAAAAGACCAAAAACCACATTGGCCCTTGGGCCGACCGTGCACAGATTCAATCCTAAAAAAAGATTTTTCAATTACCTTTCCGGGAAAAAAAGTTTTTGAAAATCGGTTAAGTTTTACCCAAGTTTTCGGGGTGAAGGACGGACGCACATTTGTTTTATTGCTGATTCATCATCTAAGGACCATGATCGATGCTCCCCCTACTCTCGGGACGAAATTGGTGTGGTTACAAACGTCGTGGTAAACGCATAAGATCCCTTTTCGAAGAACTTTGTTCTTAGTACGGGTCTAAAAATATTGTGCTACACTTGGGGAATCACGCTCAGGTCTGGCCGCAAACTTTCGCTCTTGTTGGAATTTACTATCTTCTCCCCACTTATAACAATAGTTATTTGGATCACAAGGGATGAAAGTATAAAAATTCAACCCTGTGCGAGAGTTGCTGCCCGCGCAGCAACGAGAACCACTGAAATCGTAATTTTTCACTTCCCAAACTCAAATTTTCAACACAACGAAATTGCTGATGCAATCATCATGTTGCTTTCATCACTTACTTTCGGCTCCCTTTTAAGAACCGAAAATACTTTCGGCCCTCTTTAGAGAACCGAAAATATTTTCGCATCTCTTGGCTTAGTGAGGTCTGCATTTTTTCATTTTCGAAAATAGTGAAATATTCATTTATATCACAAGGCCTACTCGTTTTCGCGTGATGTATTGAGTTTTTCATGCTTGCTAAAATCGAAAGTACTTTGAGATCCTCGTAAGAGGACCGAAAATACTTTAGGTTCCCTAAGCAAGCATGAAAAATAATGTTTCATGCTTCATAGCCGGGCAGAAAATAACATGTCAAACCACGGGGCGAAAGTTAAAACTTTCGTCCCTCAATTTGACATTTTTTTTGTGTCCTGCTATGAAAAACTTGATACTTTACGCAGAAAGGAGTTTTCGGCCTACTCCCTTGTAAAGCTTTGATCGGTCTACAATTCGCGAAATTGCCTAAAACCAATCGTCCAAAACAAACCCATTATAATCTAATTTTCATTCGATTAGCGAAATCAGTTAGCGACGCTAATATTTTTCATTTTAGCGTTAGCCCCGTTGAAAAAAGGCGTTAGCGACTACAGCCCTTGCTGCCATCTATTAAAAACTACATCTATAGCACGCCGTAGGCGCTGGGGCTCAGAGACAGATAATACCGTTTTTTTTTTTAGAAAATTTACCGGTAAAAAACCGGTAAATTTTGAAATGATTAATTCACAGTGTTTTGGTTTAGAAAAATGTGATTTTGGTACTTGGAACCAATAAATGTAAATGTATTTTAGTGCTTTAGAAGCTTCAACTTCTACAGACTTATATTTTTGAAAAATATTACGCAAGAAAAAATCAAGTGTGTTGTCAGACATTTTTCGCCTAACCTTCGGACACAGAAAAGCACAAGACGAGAAAGCTCGTTCGAACTCTATACTAGTTGGTTAGTATTCGTAACATTAAGTCAAATATTCGCCCACGACTACACTTCAAGCTTCCATCAATTTAATTTCCTGTCTGACAATTTTTGAAAAACACGCCTTCGATTGAATTTTTTCAATTTCAGCAGCCTTACTCAGTGCAATCACATTGTACAATAGACTGGGGTCGTTTTACAATTATATTTTTAAATGGAAGTTCACTTGAAAAAAATGAGATTTGCTTAAGAACTTACCGAAAAGTCGCTTCAAATTTATTTATATCGTTAATTTAAGAAATTTGTTCTCAATCCCAAGTCAATCCTCGCTGACTCCTCCCACTGACTGAATCCTTTGTATTTCTACAATTTTTCTTTTTTGTTATGTTGGTAATCGTTAAATTTAGTACATTTTCTGGTACATTTCTTCGAGCGCTAAAGTTTTCGAAAAATTTTTGGTCGTTTTGTATGAAGTTCAAAAATATAAAAAACAAATTTTTGACTCTTTCATTGCGTAGACGTTAATTTTTAAGCGTCATCTGACCACCAAAAATAGACGAGAAAAAAGGACTACACTCTATTCCTGATGTAAGACTGACCGGGACCGTTGATTTCTCCTTTTTTAGTGACATCCACATCAGTTGATTAAAGTGGCTCTGACTACATATCAAAAATCAATGAAGTTATAAGTGAAGAGGAGGGGATGTTCTTTGACATCATTTTCCTGTTTATGCAAACGCGCCAGCAAATTTATTATGACATATTCTACTGTTGTCCGATTCGGAGAGAGAATTTTGAAACTTCAGCGGACATATTGGTGTACGTGCTTTTCTCCTCGTTGGGCGATAGCCCAAAGATGAAAAGTTTCCCTTTCGTATATATACTTCAGAACACCACACAGATTCGTACGCCTTTCTAATATACGCCTTCCCAAAGCATCGACTACAGCTTCGCCGACAGATTAATATTTCGATTTTGTAGTTATGTCAATGTAAACGATACAATGGCAGCGGTGGGGAGAAGACTGGCCCCACGTCGACGTAACGCCTCCTTCTTTTCGCTTTTTTCATTATTTGTATAAAAAAAACATATGCAAAGACCCGTACGTAAAGCCTTCACGTGCGAAAAGTCTCGATGTACCAAACTCTTACTATTATCCTAAATATAATGCGCGTCAGAATGCATAGTCAAGTTCTTTTAGAACTATCAGAATTTAAACGATTCCCAGAAATTACCAGTAATGTCGAAAGCCCTCCCGAAGTACATTTTCTGAACTCTAACACCAATTACGCGTTGTCTGACGTTCTTATCCCTCTGAGTTCCAATCAATATAGTCAGTCAAGTACGGTCCAAAACGTCAATGCGGGCGCACTATTTTAATTTAAAAATATTGATGAAGAAACCGGTATCGCAAATACAGAAAACCGGTAAACGGTTTTCAATCAATACGGTTTTTTACCGGTTGCAATCCCTAGAGACAGAACCTCCACTACCTGTCGGTAAAAGGTTCTTTTATCTGTCCGTAGCCAGTTCCGGGTGACAGTTCTATGTCAAATATTCAATATTTACTATTCAACTTGAAGTTGGTTACAATTTTGACATTTCATTCATAAAAAATTTGCTTACGTTTGCTGTGAAGTCAGTTGCAATTTTCACACTCCATTCATAAAATGAATAGTAAACAATTTTATGAATGAAATGTTAAAATTAGAACCAACTTCATGTGGAATAGTAAATATTGAATATTTGACAAGAAACTGTCATCAGGGTAGCTCTGGAACTTGTCCAAAGATCTTGCAAGTCGTTTTTAATCAGATCATTAGAACAATATTGTAGCACAGAGCGCGAGCAAAAGCGTTAAAGAGAAAAATATAAAGAGAGAGAGAGAGGTAGCGAGCGGATGAACGACAGATAAATGAATGAATTATTCAACTTGAACTCTGAATTAGTGGACTATTCCTCCATCTCGTTTCAATGTCGATCTCATGTAAAAAATTCTACATTGATCGATTTCCATCAAAAAACATTTTCTCCCACAATCTTTATGATTTAGAAAACAGACAATGTGTTGATTTTACAGTGTAATCTGTTGCTTCAATTTATTTGTTTATTTATTCATCGAAAGGAATTCGAAACTTTTTTAAAAAATCAATCAAATTCGTTCACGGCATATGGTTTGAACATTTCATTTTAAAGACCCCAGAGCAGGAATTGATTGAAAATAACTCATGAATAAATGTGCGAAAACTTTTCAATTGAATTGATTCGTTTTACGATAGCCTGGGTTTTTGAGTCACACGATCTCTACCTGGAATACCGCAATGTCCCAATAAGAATTTCAAAGGTAAAATTCACTTGTTTCGACAAATAAGAAATGTTTTTACGAACTTTGTAGCATGAAGAAGATATGTTTCATGTGTGATAAGGAAATACTTATCAGACATAATCGTTAGATATTTTCATTACAACTTACTAGAAATACAGATAAGATAAATGGAACAGATAACAATGCGAAGAATGACTCTTGTCGTGCATAGAATGTCATAAGCTGGTAGAAAATTTTTTCTTTCTATGGAATTTCACTCCCCTTCCACGAAGAAATGTTTAACAATTTGGATCTTTAATGCAAATATTTTTATTTTGTTGTTTTACTTACTGCTGTTACCGCAGTATCATATCAAAAGAACCTAACATATATTTCAATATTTCTAAAATTAACTAGCACACACGAACTAGAAACTCTTAACATCAATATGACGCGAAACATTGAAAATAAAACTTTTTTCAGTTCGTGTTGTGTGTACAGCACAGGCAGACAATTTCAGTATGTTTTATGTAGTATTACAAAGAGGGGCGCGTTTTTCCTTTTTTGTTAAAATATTTGAGTGATTTTCTACGAAGTGAACTAGAAAATGAAGTGAATATTTATCACCTTCCATATCTTTCTTCATCTTTGCTGCATAAATTTTGTTATATTGTTATATCACATTTAAGGCATTGAGATTCTTATGTTGAAGTGAAAAGTTTTACTTTAAATGCAAAAAAAAAATCATTTAACTTTCAAGATGCTATTACCGCATTGATTTCTTGTTACGATGATTCAATTAGCATGTGCACTTTACAGTTCGAAAACATATCGTCACATTGTTTGCGCACTCCCAAATTCGATAGACAAAAGTTAATTTTAATTTAGATTGTGAAAAATGACGATTCGAAATGTTTTTTTTAATTCGATAATGGATTTTTCATTCATGTTAAGTGGTTGCTTCAAAGAGTTTATTCGTTTTTGTGAATCTATTTGGAAAAATACATGTGAATTCGAGATGGTACTCACTAGTAAATCACTAGTAAATCACTAGTGAATCACTAGTAAATCACTAGTAAATCACAGTAAATCAGTAGCTATGATAGCATTGTGTTAATTTCTGATTTTTGTTGTTGAATATACGCGAACAAGATACTTAGATGCAACAAAGCGTGATGCACTCTGAGATTAAAATGTGATTTACTGGATTTAACAACTCAGAAGTGACTCAACCTCATACGAATGTAGAATCGACAAACTTAGATGCTCGAAATTCGATGTTAGCAGTGTCGCAACATAATCTATTTCATAATTCGAATAACAAGTGTTTCATTTTTCGAATTGTAAATACATTTTTATTTTCGTTTTCATCTTCAATTAACAACACATTGTTGTTTTCGTTACTTTAACTTTTTTCCTTCCATTATAGATTTGTATTCAAAAGTAGCTAATGATAAGTGTGCAATGGAATTATTTGGATAGTTAAATGACTTTTCGCTTTTCAATTTAAGAATCAAATTTGTCTGATAATGTTGGAGTTGTCATTTTAATGTCAATTATATTTGTGATCGAAGATAATTTTTTTAGTAAGTTGAAAGTATTTTAAAAGACTGACTAACGCGGTGATACTAAGAAGACTTTGTAGACGAAAAACCGTTTTTTTTTTTTGTTTGTGAAAAAAAAAATTGTTGGCAAAAATGACTAGCAGACGAAAGAAGCGACAACCGGAAACCGGAGGATTTCTGAAGAAAGTATCATCGCTATTCAATTTAGACACGGTAATTATTTTATGATTTTATCGAATTTGTATTTAATCGATTGACTTCATTAAAAACATTGGTTTATGTTTTCGTTTTTAATTACAATTATGTTCTACAAGTAAATATTGAGAAGGTAGAAAAAAGCCGTATGCGAATATCGAATTCAAAATAAACGATAGGAAACGCCCATGTGCGTTGTCAAGTAAATATACGAATGAGAAAATCATTGAATTTCTAGCATTTAGCGAATTGGAATTGCGCCAATACTTTGCTTATTTTAATTATTTTCTTTTTCTCGTTTTTTTTATGCATTCGAACATGAGTTTTTATTTCTATTTGAAGATTATTTATTAATCAATGATTAACTCGCCGTAGTCAAGTGTTAATAATTTTCGATATTTTAGACCCGCACGAGGTGCAAGGGCTTCTTAGTTTTGTGTGGGTGTGCACCTAGTAAGATGCTACGTATTGGATGTGCATGTCGAATGCTCTCCGAAATATTGACACCTGTACTAGCACAAATTTCTATGCTAAAAATCCAATTGATAAATTATGGGTTCCATACAAATCTCATAGAAATGAAAGAGACAACAAATGTATTGTTATCGCATGCCCGTGAACAGTAGTATTTTTTCACTAGATGATGTTATTGTTTCATTGACATTGGATGATAATATTGTCGGCATAACGATATTACTTTCCGCAGATGATAATATTATTAGCAGATGATAACATTATCAGTATGACGACATTATTATCAGCAGATGATAACATTATCAGCGTGACGTTATTATTATCAGCAGATGATAATATTGTCAGTAAGACGATATTATTATCAGCAGATGATAATATTGTCAGCATGACGATATTATTATCAGCAGATGATAATATTCTTAGCATGGCGACGATATTATTATCAGCAGATGATAACATTATTAGCATGACGATATAAGTATCAGCAGATGATAGCATTATCAGCAGATGATAACATTATCAGCATGACGATATTATTATTAGCAGATGATAACATTATAAGCATGACGATATTATTTTCCGCAGATAATATGGTGAGCATGACGATATTATTTTTCGCAGATGATAATATTGTCAGCATGTAGATATTATTATCAGCAGATGATAATATTGTCAGCATGACGATATAATTATCAGCAGATGATAATATTGTCAGCATGACGATATTATTATCAGCAGATGATAATATTCTTAGCATGGCGACGATATTATTATCAGCAGATGATAACATTATTAGCATGACGATATAAGTATCAGCAGATGATAGCATTATCAGCAGATGATAACATTATCAGCATGACGATATTATTATTAGCAGATGATAACATTATAAGCATGACGATATTATTTTCCGCAGATAATATGGTGAGCATGACGATATTATTTTTCGCAGATGATAATAACATGACGATATTATTATCAGCAGAGAAACAGTTGCATATTAATATCTATACCTTGCAAGCTTTAAAACACGGCCCCTATGGGAAAAAATTGGGATACGCCAAATTAGCGTGAGCTTACTAAGAACAATGCTTATCGCTCTACCTAAAACGCATCGTTGTGTCCTAGGTCTGAGATCTTTTCATTTCTCTGATGATACATCAGTTACGTAGTTGCCCAGGAAGAATAAGGTAGTTGCTATTCGCACCCAAAGGAACAATTTCCAATTGGGTTGACGAAATTGTGCGTTTAATTTATTTGGTAAAAGAATCCGGTGCGAATAGTGATATATGATACATATTAAAAGGGTTGAATTCTATTTTCTAAGTTCACAATGACCCATTTAGTGACAGTTGAGGGCTAACCAACCCCGAGGTACCTATTTTACTCTTGATGAGGGCTTACGCTATTAGACTCTGAAACTAACCACTTTGCTGGGAATCGACGCAAAATTCTTTGGTACCGCTGCACCGGTTCAGGAAACCTCGAGTTGTCCAACAAACTCCTTCTCTGTGGCTAATACAGTATTATTGTCCTCTGCAAGATACTATTGTTCGTGGGACATTGCTATTTTGCGTGAAACGACAACATTGACTATTTATTGTCTGCCGTTGAAATGACACACATGCAATGCTTGTGCTCGACTTCACGATTAACACTAAAATAGGCACTTTTAGTCCACTTTTGAATTTTAATTGAAACTTGAATAATTTGACGCAAGATGGCACTATAAAAACCTATTGTTTGTGTGCTGATTTTACGCATATACCGTACGTAATTAAATTACGCATATATCGTACGAAATTCGATTGTAACGCAATGAAAAATTCAAAATTAAACCGCGCTAAAAGTGCTACTGGGACATTCTTCAGAACGTAATTAGTCTCTGCTCTGCTCTGCTCTCTGGAGAGAGTTATAGGGGGAATGCATGTGAACTTGTAGGACATACACTCACACTATATCGCGTCTGAGTTCCAAAGAACTGTGTGTCCTGAGGATCTTCTCCAGTCTCAGAACTAACATTGTATGTAATCATGTTCCAAATTGACTTTAAGACTTAGGGTGAGTTAAAAGATTGAATAATTTGACACAAGGCAGCGCTATAAAAATCTATTGTTTTGTCTTGATTTTACGCATATACCGTACGTAATTACGCATATATCGTACGAAATTCGATTGTGACGCATGTAAAAATTCAAAATTGCACCGCACTAAAAGGATCTACTCTTTTAACATGTAGGAAACGCACGGGTCTGGCAAAATTTTCGTGTGAGTCGGCGTAGCATTCAGTTATCTTTTGTGTTTAGTAAATTTTGCAGAAAAATTATGGGATTTTATTCCAGACTGCTGTTGCGGTGCTATAGATTTTAAGTTACATCAAGTGAACATGAACAACAAGGGAATTTTTAATCAACACGTCATTCTACTCAGGTGACTGAAAGTTTCTCTGAGTAAGAAATCGACATTCTTTTGTGTAGAGTTCAAAAACGTTTCACGAAGCACTATAGTTTGACCTCTCAATCTCATTTTGAACATTCTAAAAACGGAAACTGTTACCGCAGTATAACATCTTGAAATGCCGGTAGAAAACAGGTGACTCACGTTTCATGGGACGTTTAAACATCTTCGGAGCTATTTGTTAGAGATTTTACGATTGAATGTTTGTTAAAGTGGTAAAAAGTGGTTTGAAGTTCATTGCTTGTTGTTCATAGTGGTGCATAGAGGTGCGGGATGTAAACTTCCTACAAGCAAAGAAATTGATACCGATTTTTTCATATAAGTGTCCATGTTCAGTTCATCCTACGTATCACCATAATGGATATCGAAGAATGTGAGGGTCACAGTAGGCTGGAATTCTCTAAAATTCCTGATCATTTCCAATAATAATTTCATAATATGCCATGGGCAAGCTGAACAAATTTCAAAGACTAGCATGTAAAGCGATAACAGGTGCATGTCATTCGGCCCCAACAATAGCCTTAGAAGTGCTTCTTGATTTCACACCCTTACATATTCCAACTAAAACTGAGGCAGACTTTCCAGAAATGCAGTTGAAAATATAAGATACCTGCCACTCGCCAATTTGGCGCAAATCAAAAGAGTTTCTTCCAATAATTCACATGAAGTCCGACTACATAAACCCAGTATTCCAATTCGAAAGTAAATTTGAAACAGTTATCCCTGACAGAATAAAGTTCTCCGATACGGAAATTGCGAGAGTTTTTATACAGACGGCTCTTTAATCAATAATTCAGCCGAACCATCTATTTCCCTAGATATAAACTGTTCCATCTTCCTAGTTGAGCTCTGAAGTAATTTTCACAAGAAACAAGTTCTACAAATAAAACAAAAGAAATATTTTGTTGTATTTGTGGGACTTGTTGGACCAGTACGAAGTACAAAGGTGCCATACGTTTACTACAAACAATTTTATTGTAACATGGGGTAGATCGAGATGGACGTAGGGGGATGCATCTATTATCGTCTAGAGATGACGAATCAGCAATAAAAAAAATGTCCGTCTGACCGTCTCCACTTTTTTTCCCAAACGTCTCAACCGATCAGCCTAAACCTTTTTTCCTTGGTACGTGCCTCCCATGATTCAAGTTTGAAGATGAGCAAAATCGGCCAAGTAGTTCCGGAGATATGGTCGAAGAAATGGAGGTCGGACATGAAATTTTCGAGGGTCGATGAAACTTTTTCGCAAATATCTCAGCAAGTATAGCAAGAAAATTCCTCATTTCGGTGTCAAATGAAAGCATTTCATGTCACAAAACTGGGAAAAAATTTTTGTGGGAATCGGGTCAGGGGCCTCGGCACTGGGACCAATGGAATGGACGAAATTGAGTTTCTTGGCCATGTACGAAAACAGTCTTTCAGTTTTTCGTCTATATTTCCTTAACTATGCAATATGGAGATTTACTGTCAAAGGCGAAGTTGTAGAGAATTAAATTTGAGCGAACATGTGTCTCAGGATTTTGGGGAAATATGGACCAATTCTGGTATGTGGCTACTGCCATAACTGGGCAGGATGACCCGAATCTCCAGAAGAGGACTCCAGAGAGGTAGAAAGCTGCTTCCAAAGGCAAAGTTGTAGAAAATAAAATTTTAGAGAACACGTTTCTCAAGGTTTTGGGTCGAATTGCCCCAATCCTGGGATATGACCACTTCTAGTATTGGGAGGGATGATCCATATCTCTAGAACCATAAGAGGTAAAAAATTGCTTCCAAAGGCAAAGCTGTAGAGCATAACATTTTAGCGAACACGTGTCTCAGGATTTTGGGTAAAAATGCCACAATCCTGGGATATGACCACTTCTAGAATTGGGAGGGATGACCCATGTCTCTAGAACTGTAATCTACCTCTCTTCTAGAGACAAGGTTGCTTCCAAAGGCAAAGTTGTATAGAACAAAATTTTAGAGAACACGTGTTTCAGGGTTTTCAGTCCTTGGATATAAGCTTTTGTAGATTTGAATAGTCTGTGACGTACTTCGGTAGGGCCTTTGACATTTTTTTTTTATTCTGCCTTAACAACCCATGAAGGGTTAGGTGCTAGATCATTATTTACTAGTTTCGCTACTTTTTTTGTGGTTCTACTATTTGAGATCCTTTCATTACCGGAAAGTTTTTACTGTGCCCGTGGTAAGCTGTGCGACAAACCCAGTGCCAT
>CM055406.1:118270926-118329710 GCA_029228625.1 Pseudolycoriella hygida
ACTATTTGAGATCCTTTCATTACCGGAAAGTTTTTACTGTGCCAGTGGTAAGCTGTGCGACAAACCCAGTGCCATCCATGAGATGTACTAGGAACGAAACTAGTAGGAGTAGAATACCGGCACCTCCCTACAATGCCTTCACACTCAACTTCACATGACTTGAACCGATTCAATTAGCTTTGTTTTGTTTACAAATCTAAATCTAACAATCGGAGCAAATCTGTCTGCGGCTGAGTTTCGAACCAACACACTGGCAACTCGATCTCATAGTAGCAAGCAGACGTGTTGACCACTACGCTATCGAGTTGTTAGGGCCTTTGACATTACCTTGGCTAATTTCTATGAATCTTTGAAATTATTACAGTTATAAAAGAACAGAAAAAGTTGGATTGTATATTTAGATACGTTCGAGTCTCTTTCTATGCTGTTTGACACATCTATTCTGATACGTACGTGTGTTTGGTTATGTTTTCTTATGAAAATTAAGGCAGAGCTATCAGCAATAATTAAATGCTGTCATGAAATAGAAAAAGCGTCTTGAGACAAGGCTTGCACGTAGGCCGCTTGTGGGCCCATTGTGCTACCCATGATTTTTTTTAGTTTGCCATAATGTTACACACCGTATTTTCCTTGGAATCTTTCTGTACTACGGATGTTGGCTTAGATATCCTTTGCTTCCAGAGAGGTGATATATAAGCTGGGACACTAGGATATTGCGATTGGGACATGCGTAAGTCCCAGCAAAAATATCACCTCTCTGTTTGCTTCAGTACAATGTTACCCAGACGAAATGCTGGGCATTGTCATTGTACATTCAACCTGATTCTACTCAAATTTATTAGGAATTTAGAATGATTTTTCCTCAACAGGACATTGTTTTTCGACTGTCTACAGTACGGCCTTCTTGAATGTGAAAGTATTTGCTAAACTCCGAGTATTTGAACCTGTTTATTTCACGTCTAATGATTGATAGTGGAATACCTTCTAGAAGCCTTCTAGAACCGCGGTGAGAGCACCTTTTCTAGCTAGTGCATCGCCTCTTTCATTGGCCTCCACCCCACTGTATCCAGGTGTCCATATAAGTTTAAATCTATTTGAGTTTGATAGACGTAGTTCTCAACATTTTAGGGTGAGGACAGATCTGATTTTTGGAGATCTTATGGCTTTTATAGATACCTGACTATCATTTTGTAATATTATCACTTTGTCAGTCATTTAACTTGTGATAGAGCCCTATTTAATAATAATTAATAACACTATAGGATGCCGCTAGATTTCCCCCGCCCTATAGTAACGTACATACCCTCTTCTAATTTAATGTGAGAATTATAATGATCCTAGAAATTGATTGTGGATTCAGTTGTGTGTTGAATCATATTCAGCTACGAAAAAAATGGATGGCACCACCGACAGGGGTTTTAGTTTTCTGTTGATCCGTATGCAGCTATGAAAGTAAGCGAATGACGCCACTGACAGAAAGAGGCGTGAAAAATCTGTCCCTAACTTATATTTAAGTTGGTAGCAATTAAATTGGCGTCGATGACTGCTATAAAAACAAAAAACAATTGTTTGGTGTGTTTTCCTATATGGAATTTTTGTTTGTTATTATTACATGAAATTATTACATGAAAAAAACAAACGTTGCTATTGATGGGTGTTTGTTGTAAGATCAAACAAAAATGTGGTTTGTTTATATCGATGATATCGGCTGTCATGGAAGCACTCCGTCATTGAACGTGACTTGATACTCACACATACAAACTACAGTAACATGTAAACAAAAACAAAAAAATTCAAGCCATGAGTGATAGAAAAGACAGTTCTTTGCATTTTTGAGACGATTTAATTAATATTTCATTTTTAAAAAAACAAACGTATTTCTTCCCAGGCGGCAAATATATCGTTCAACACAATTTGTATTCATGACTAATTGCTCTTCCCTACCGTAAAATAGCCTTCTGTAATCTTCGATAAGGAAATCTCAATAAACTGTCTGATTTCATTTGCCTATTCAGTCTCATAACACAAAATTATGCAAAACACTTCTCCACAAAAGGTCTGTACTTTGCGTTCAAGGTCCTAAGTTTTCACACTTCTTAATAGATTTTATTCAATCCAAAGAAAACGTCGCAATAAACATTGGTTCGTTTTACTGGCATTCATATCGTACGTGAGAAATGAAAAAGGTAGGAGGGGTCTTATGTGAGCGACTTTAATATGAGAATGCTCAATTGCATACTACAAAGACGCTAGATGTGAAGACGCCTGTACACAAAGCTCGCTACATTGGCTTCATCAAAAAGATAAGAACGTTCCTTGGCCGGACAAATTTCTTTTTATGTTTTCAATAGGTAGCCATGAAGGACTTTTTTTAAGTTTTGACTCGGGAATCCGTCACAAGCAAAACTTTACTTCATCTTAATTTGGAGAAGAGTCTATCATGGCATCACTGTGTTTAATACGAAAATTATGAACCTATTTCTTCACGAAAATGAAGAATCTGACATTTTTATACCACTCGTCATTGAAATTGAAAGCTCCAAAAGCTCTTTCTATTGTATTATGGTGTAAACTAGTGATGTAAACGGTGTGGTAATGGAGTTTATGGCCTAATTTTTTAACAAACGCTGTACTCACTGTACTCTTCTTTTTTGAATTTCGGAATTTCAAAAAAATCAAAATCTATAGAATTTGTTGAAAGATTCTGAATTTTGAAAAAAGTTCAACTGCTGAATTTCGAAAAATTTGTCTCTTTTTTGTTATTTTTTATGCTTCGGAATAGGCATGTGTCACTCGGAATAAACATTGAAAAATAGTACACCGTACCAGGCTGATTCTATCGGTTTGGCTCGCATGGTACTAAACTGAAAATATTAGTATGCGTCACCTGAGTTTAAGGACAATTACGTACAAAAATTGGTGTTCGACTTTCGTCGGTTGTATGTGTGAAATTGTCCCGAAACTCAACTAGCGCTAACTGTTGTGTATAAAATGAAACACACCAGGGGTCGTACTTGTCCTTATTTCCTTATTTGTCCTACTTTTTCAGTTTTGTCCTAATTGTCCTGACTTTGTATCCTGACTACAACTTTTCTATTCTGGAAGAGTAAAAATTCAGACCACCTAAGGCACCCTTAGGATTCGTTTTAACGTTACTTTGTGAAAGCGGAACGGACGAAAGTTGAGACATAACACAACGCACCACGGCCTCAGATAGAAGGAACGACTTAAGAAGGGAATTTTCACAGCAACTCTCTTCAAGAAAAAGACTCGAAAATCCCAAAGACGTAAAATAATCTTCACTCATGAGTCAGGGCGGACCTAGAAAGCGGCTCAACCCGTACTTCTTCGGGATTATATCAACGATATGAGGGGATATAAGAAAAGGGGAAGAATCTAGACTGATAATTCTAAAATAAGAAATGACCGCGATAAATAAAGAATTAATCGCACGGGGGTTTGAGCACCCGTAGAGCCAAAGTGAGGTGAAATGTGACGCATTAAGTTGAGATATGCAGGCGGTGAAAGAAAAAACGGGGTTGCAGGGGGCGGCAGCACCCTGTTTTAACAATTCTTCCTTTTTAGCGATCAAATCTTTATTTATAGCTATCAATTAATTGCATGCCTGAGAATAGGAGGGAAAACTGAAGGCTTACTTCTGCAGCAATTAAGTTAAATAAATTCTTTGCATAAGCCCGAAGGGGCGACAAATTTTATTTTGATTTTTTCGAAATCTGTAAGAAAAGAACGAAAAGAAAAGTGACCCAAACGCTTGACTTTTTTACAACACGTTTGAAACGCTTAACTACTTTCCATTCATTAGAAAGCGAAAACTAAAAATAAAAAACAAACCGAGCTTTCTCTGCTCTTCCCTCAGCTCACAAATTTCAGGTTAAGTAAATACATTGGAAGAACAGAAGCTGTTTCGACCTCGAGGCTTAGCGGTGGTCACAGGTGGTCAGGTCAGGTCAGGTCAGGTGGTCAGGTCACAGGTAGCGTTTAGTCATCTTCAGCCACTTCCGCTAACCTCTTCACAGTGCTGTGAGAAAAATCTCCTAATGAACGAGTGTTTCCTCTTCAAAACTTGTCCTTTTTCGTTTTTCGTCCTTACTTTTATAACAAAAAATGTCCTCATATCCTTAAGGATTACCCAAGCATAGACGACTCCACTTGAGAAAAGGGAGTAGTTCTATGTTGAAACGTTGATTCAGCTATGAAAAAACATAGATGTCACCACTTGAGGTTCGGGAACATGACGCGATCGACAGAAATTGGGTGAACTGAATGAATTTTCACTTACTATGAAAAAGTTAACAGTTAACACCAACGCAGTTTATTAAAGTTTACAAAGTAGATGGACTGTAATGTAAGGAAGGCTATGTTTTGTCTCATTTTTTAAAAACCATGTAGTCAGTGTAAAACAGGCCGATGAAATATATTAAGTCAGCAATTTACTTGGCATCCTTTACATGATTCCGAATTAACTAATAATTTTTTTTAGTATCCCCCCCCCCTTCCCCCGAAAGTTTTGCATTACATGCATGTTTACCCCTCGCGGAAATCGGTCATTACATCTAGGGTCTTTTGGGATATTAAACAAAAATTACCCGTGGCGAGAGTTACTTTCGTCCCAAGGAAGGTAATAGTATTTTATGCTACAAGAACTTTAAAATGGTATCTCGGTTCGTGGTGGGGTAAATGGTTCGAGAAGAAGTCGGGAACCCAATTTTCGACACCGAGAATCGAGATATCATTTTACGTTTCGTGTATCATAAATAGTTTTATGTACCGAGCGGCTAAAAGTTCGAAAGCTCTACTGTAAAGTGGACTTTACAGTAGAGAGGTATATAAAATGTTTTACGTCCCTAGGGGGAGAAAGTGTATTACATGTAGCTGTTCCATTGTTCATCCGTGCTTTTTTCGTTTTGAACTCGTCGGTAACATTTCTAGTACGAGAAAAATGAATAGAAAAAACCAAATGCTTCTTTGATTGACAATATTTTTACATTTTTAGAACGAAATGAATGTTTTCAAAGTATATCACATACACAAAAAACAAAATTTTGAAAATTTACACAGACAAAATTTCATTTGTTTCTCAACACACTACGACAACAATGTCGATGACTACGCAATATTATGGTACAGAAAATGAAATACGATATCCTTTACGCTATAGTAACTATGTTACGATATTACGGCGAGGGTGCTATAAAAAATCCTGTGAGTTTTTGACATAAATTTCGAGACAATGTCAACTGGAATGCCGCTAAAGTGATTTTTTTCCTTTGTCTTAGGGGATAAACATGCATATAATGATCAACTTCCGGATCATTCAATAATTCGCTTTGCAAAATGTTATTTTGAATCGTGCAGTTGCATATCTTACCTTCGGCTCGGATATGCAAACTCTACACTCTTGCTTATAGCTTGTTGCTTAAAAACACACTTACTAGTTTGGCTCGTATCACAAAATTGATCCCTCATGTAATGAATGATTTCCGCCTCATCAACTGTACAATCTTTATCATTTATTTTTGTAGTCTTTTTGAAAGTAATAAAATTCCATTGTTCGAACAATGGAATTCAGAGAAATATGCGGATATTCTATAAACCTTTAAAAATAAATGGAAGTAATTGTAATATACTATTATATCATTCGGGCTTATAATTAGCCATTTATATACCTGAAAGTAATGATAACCATATTATAGTCGAATTTCATACAAACTGGGAGGTATATAATAGGCATATTATGGTCGACTCGACTATAATTTTCATTATAATCCGACTACAATTTTCATTATAGTCCGACTATAATATCATGATGTCAAATCTCAAAGGAAATCAAAAAACAGCCACGAGTCAAATGGCGAATTATATGCCCAAATGATATAAACTATCGTATTAACCAAGGGATAAATAGCTTGATTATAGTCTCGGTATGTGAATAGCCCCTCGGACATTCACTTCACCTCGACTATAATCACGCCATTATATCCCTTGGTTAATAATACACTAATTTTATCACATCGGCGGTAATATTCCATACATTAAGTGTTTCCGTACATAAGGGATTATTATCCTAGGACAAAATGTTTTACTCTAGAAATTTTTAAAGAAAAAACCATGCCCCAACGAGACGCGAACTTGGGAACCCTCGAGTTGATAGTAAACTATGCTAACCACTCGACCACCGCATCTCCATTTAATAACGAAATGTTTTTTGTATCGTTACAACTAACGTGATTCAATTAAAAATGTACATATACATAAAGTGTACGACACAGTATGCCTGTGTTTCGAATTACTACATATACAATGAATTTCGTTGTTATGAAAGACAAAACGTACGATCGTAGTATGCGTGTGAATGCCACGTATTTCGTTTTTCCATTATAGAAAAAAATCAAAATTTTAGATTAGATCATTCACTGTATGATGTGTATATGTTACAAAAAGTCTAATATTTAATTCCTTATTGAAAAAAAATGCAACCACCAAGATTTGAACATTGGACACTGAATGGGAAAAAATTTGATATCCTGCGCTTTAGCCCGCACGGCTACCTAGGCTTCGTGTACAAGATAGGGTTTCGCCGATTTGATAAAATACTATATGCTACTGTAGAGAGCCCTCACATTACACTCTTGTATGTACATAAGACACATACACGCGTTCACTTCGCTCACTAGTTTGTGTCGTATGTACTCGAGTGTAATGTTTGGGATATCTCTACAGTAGCATTAATGGGTGTAACAAATCGGTTTCTTAGTGACTTATTCAAGACAATTTCGATAATTTCCTTACCCCTGTCTTCGGATCGATTGATCTTCCTCATATTTGAACTAAGAGCATGTCAGGTATCACTCCCTGTTCTGGCCGGTACAGAGTTTAAAACTTTTTCAAAGGATAGTTTCAGAAACTTTTCCTCGAACTTTTGCTTTTACTTGATATTCCGTATGTTACCATCAAGAAAGTTTTAAAAATTGCGGCTTGCTCAAGAAAAAAAGTAGTTCATGTACTGCACATACTAGATCTACTAAATATCATTATATCGAACACATGTAACGCTCTTTCAACTTTCCAACTTGTTTTCAACAAAACTTTCTTCGTGAATGATGTGAAACGTACCGGACGCTTAACAAAGAACTAGGGAAGGCTATACGAAACCGGTTTTCCGAAACCAATTTTTGGTATTAAATTCGTAAAACCGGTTTTCATTATGATTGACAAAATTTAACGAAAAGTTCTTCCACTTTGCCACTTTGTGCTGCAATAGGATTTTAAACCAAATCGTTATCAGAAATAATATCAAAGTAATCTAATCGGCTCGGAATGAATTACCTCTATTTTTATTGCAAGTTTTCGTGTTGAAGGTTCATGTTCATGTGCTTAAGTTTCGGAACAGAGCGGAATTCGCTAATTTTTATTCATAAATTTTTTCGTGAAATCCTCTTCGTGAAATTCGTGAAATTATTTCCCGAAAAAAGGTCTAGTTCGACCTGAACCTTACCTGGTTTACCTGAAACCATTCAGTCTTAATTTGACTTCAGAGAATTTGAGTTTTGCCGTGCAAATCATAAAAATCTTGCGATGAAAGAGAGAAAAGATTTTGCATGGATTTTTTCATACGAAATCTTTTCTCTCTTTCATCTCAAGGTTTTTATGATGTGCACGGCAGGCCTAGTCTCTGTTATCTCGTCACATCAGATCAAGTCGACGTTAGGTTCTGTGACCTCACCTGATATTTCGAGACCAACGGTTTTTGAATACGGTCGACCGATTCCGATCATAATCAAACTTTACAAACCGTTCGATTTTGTCAGTTACGACCGACCATTTCCGATCGATGCACACAGGTTTCGAACGGATCTTTTGTGCTACCCAGTCAAGAAGCCTTTTCCAGGACATCCTCTAAACCTAAACACCTGGCATATGACCCGTCAGACGGTCAGATGCTATCCAATTACCAAGCCCCGGCCAATCCAGGTCTAGTCTTATTCTACAAATAGTTTGACTTTCCTGTTCGCGTCTCGAGTTGTACGAAACCGAGTCACGTACCATCTACATTGGAAGCCCTACTCAACACCCAGCAATCGAGCATTGAATCCAATAATAAAACTGTTAGACTTTCCTGTTTTGGTCTCCACCAAGCACCACGTGTCGCTCCTACCCTGCGGTCTGCCATCACTCATCCACTCGTAGACCTCGGCCCCCCTGTAGCGCCAAAAGCTTTCGCTCATTGAAATAGTCCCAATGTGGCCACATTCAAGGCAAAATCATCTGGTCCAAAAATCGAGTTGAAGGGTGGGGCGGGGGTAACACGAGGCAACAGAGTACCAGAGCTTTGACATAACAGCTGATTAGGGCGACAGTTAGGCAAAGCGATGCTTCAGTCGTGCGATTGTCTTCACGAATTTCGAAATCAATGCGAGTTCACCTGTGTAACCAGAACCACATATATGCAAACATAGTTGAGAGCAACATTGACTGATATACCTCGGAACATCACGGACATTTCATAACAAAACTGTCATTGCATTGCATGCACGCATAATAGGTTGAATTGATGTACGAAAAGCAGCGTGTTTTCGCTTAAATAATTTCAATACGAATAGTCATTCTTTTCGAAATTACTTCAGCGTGATAAACATACAAATTGAATTGAAATTTGAAACTGGCAGTTTGATTCCTAAAGTCGAATTTCAGCAGCAAAAAGCGAAAGTTCCACTATACACATTCACGACAAACAATGTGGCAACATATTTGCCATGTGCGTATCAATACGTTGCAAAATATTTCACTCTGTATTCACTTGCACAGGGCAGATAAATAGCGCAAAAATAAAATTCGTTCAATCGCATTAAACTAAAACTCAGCCAATTAACCAAAATTAAACATTACGGCCAGTTTCCGCCTTTATCAGTGGAACAGATTAGCTTTCAACACTTCGATGCTCACTCGACCGCTGTCTAAGCCCAACTCATTCAGGACGTTAAACAGACGGAGGTGCAATTAATTTAGCTTCATAGTATTTAAGTGTATCTTGTAACGAACTGAATAATGTTTCCTAAATAAACCAACCAACCAAGCTAAATTGTTATACACCGTGAGTACACTTCGGCGTGAGGTCTTTATGCCATAACCCCAGGATGGTGAGCTATGGTCCTCCATGCCCTTCCATCGCCCGTCAAGGAGACGGTCTGTTCGCCCAGAGAAAGTCCCCTAACTTCTAGATCAGACTTAATTGAACCTATAAATCTTCTCCTTGGCCACCCCACTCCCGAGACATGTGGCATCCAGGATACTTTACGGTAGCTTTTTATCATAAATTCTTTGAACGTGCCCGAACCAGCGCAGACGACTAGCCCTTACCCCTCTTCTACGAAACCCCTAAATTTTGCTTAATGTAATCGTTCCACTGCTCTCTGCGATTAACTTTTGCTAAAAACCTCTCATATCAGAAGCCGTCGATTTCGATTCTGGTCCAATTCCCAGCCTTACTTAAACTTTTGTTGTACTAAAATTTATTTACTGAAACATTTAAATGCAGAAGATATCAAATCGCTGGGTAAAATTTTCGTGTGAATGTTCTTTGCGATGTTGTTGATTAATGTGCCTCGAAAGCTTGCACTCACAAAATAGGTTCGATAATGTAAAATTTTTGGCCGTGCCAAAGTTGATATTGACCAAATTACAAAAACATAACCAAAGACCCGTACGTATCAGAGATGTGGCAGACAGAATAGATGTGGCAGTCAGAATAGATGTGGCAGACAGAATAGATGTGGCAGATAGAATGGATGTGGCAGACAGAATAGATGTGGCAGATAGAATAGATGTTGCAAACAGAATAGATGTGGCAAACGGAATTGATGTTGCAAATATAACCAAAGACCCGTACGTATGAGAATAGATCTGACAAACACAATAGATGTAGCAAATAGAATAAACTTGCAAAAAAACTCGAACGTATCTTAATATAGTAATAAGCAAACAACGTTTCCTAACTATTAGAATTTCAAAGATCCATAGAAATTACACAAGGTAATGTCAAAGGCCCTACCGAAGTACATCTCAGACCACTCAAATCTAGAAATGGTTTTATCCAAGGATTCGGCCATTTTCCCCTAAAACCCTGAAACACGTTTTCTCTAAAATTTTGTTCTATACAACTTTGCCTTTGGAAGCAACCTTCTACCTCTTATAGTTCTAGAGATATGGGTCATCCCTCCCAATTCTAGAAAGTGTCATATCCCAGGATTGTGGCATTTTTACCCAAAATCCTGAGACACTTGTTCTCTAAAATATTATTTTCTACAACTTTGTCTTTGGAAGCAACTTTCTATCTCTTATAGTTCCAGAGATATGGGTCATCCCTCCCAGTTCTAGAAGTGGTCATATTCCAGGATTGGGGCATTTTTATCCAAAACCCTGAGACACGTCTTGTCTAAAATTTTATTCTCTACAACTTTTCCTTTGGAAGCAACTTTCCACCTCTTATAGTTCTAGAGATATGTATCATCCCTCCCAATTCTAGAAGTGGTCATATCCCAGGATTGGGCCATTTTCACCCAAAACCCTGAGACACCTGTTCGCTAAAATTTTTTTCTCTACAACTTTGCCTTTGGAAGCAACTTTCGAACTCTTATAGTTCTAGAGATATGGATCATCCCTCCCAGTTCTAGAAGTGGTCATATCCCAGGATTGAGACATTTTTACCCAAAGCCCTGAAAGACGTGTACCCTAAAATTTTATTCTCTACAACTTTGCCTTTGACAGTGAATCTCTATATCTCTAATCTCCATAAGGAAATATAGACGAAAAACTGTTTTCGTATATGGCCAAGAAACTCACTTTCGTCCATTCCATTGGCCCCAGTGCCCCCTGACCCAATTCCCACAAAAAGTTTTACCCAGTTTTGAGACATCAAATGCTTTCATTTGACACCAAAATGAGGAATTTCTGAGCTATACTTGCTGAGATATTTGCTCATCAGAGAAAAAAAGTTTAGGGTGATCGGTTGAGCCGTTTGGAAAAAAATTGGAGACGGACGGACGGACGGACATTTTTTTTATTGTTGATTCGTCATATTTAGGCGATAATAAATGCATCCCCCCAACTCCCACCTCGATCTACACCAAGTTACATTAAAATTGTTTCGTTTGTACGGGTCTCCAAACATCAGAAGAAGTACGGATCACATTCGCTCATACGTAATTCTCCACTGAAACTCAATCTCGGCGCTGATCTAACTCATCTAAAAACGATCCCTTGGTGACAAAAGGACATGCTTATATTATATGTTTAAAGCATATTTTTAGGCTTTTTCACATGATAACCAAAAGCCTATTGTGCTGCATTTGTAGGTTGATTAATTTGTCGTGTACCTTTTAGTGACGTCATAACATTTCACAATAGATTGTGTCATTAGTTTTATATTTGTCCGTATTCAGCTATAAAATCATGGATGACGCCACTTGAGAAAGGGAGTAGTTCTCTGTTGAGATGTTAATTCAGCTATGAAAAAACATAGATGTCACCACTTGAGGTTCGATGACAAGACATGGACATGACACGGCCTATAAACCAACAAGATTAAACAGGAATAGGGGGAGTAGTTGATGTTTGGTAGCTGGTAGTTAGATGTTGGCAGCTGATACTTGTTGATAG
Organism: Pseudolycoriella hygida; assembly: GCA_029228625.1. Lineage (NCBI taxonomy): Eukaryota > Metazoa > Arthropoda > Insecta > Diptera > Sciaridae > Pseudolycoriella > Pseudolycoriella hygida. The sequence continues at coordinate 118,282,603 of CM055406.1, forward strand.
TTATATAGTTGGTAGTTAGTTGCCTGGTTAGTAGTTGGTATATATGGTCGTTCGATAGTTGATAGTTGGAGGTTAGATAGTTGAGAACTGTTACCAACTATTAACTATACAATTATACAACTATCAACATAAAATAAATATTCCAGATGAAAGGACCTTTTAGTTTTCAGATTTTTTCAAAGTTTTTCTAAGAATCTTTTTTAGAACTTATTTCGTTTTCGTTGTTACAGGTAAAGTAACATACAAACAATTACCAATCACGTGTGTACCGTTTGAATTGCCCCTCATATGAATCTACCAAAAGTTGTATTAATCATTCCGTTCTGATTGTTAGTGACATAAGTTCAAAAGAAAAATCAATTTCGCATTTTATTAGCAGAACATTTGTAACCTATCCCTCAATAAATCACTTTTTTTATTTACGAATTCCATTAAAAAAAAGTGTGTGTATGCTCAGAGCAAGCGTACACACAGTGAAGCCGCATAACATTTGTTATATCAAAACCATAGCAGAACCGACCGACGTTAATGGTCGAAATAAAAATATTTTTCTCTCTGACCACATCATTTCTCCCAAATATAGAATTCTATTTTCATTCAAAGTCAAAATATTATTTTTAACGAAATAACCATAACAATGGAAATATCAAAAGTAGCAATTCGGACCGTTGCGTACGGCCATAATGGATGTGAAGTATTAAAGTAGCTTTGAGAATACTTTACGATTTCTATTGTAAGCTTAATTTTTGTATGGCCGTATACTCATTTCAATGCTTGCTCACTTTTTCTTCTCGAGAAATACCCAACCACTTCACGGTAATGTATTTGCGAAAAAAGTTTTTTTTCCTGTAATATTCGCAACGTTACGGGTCGTCTATTAAATATATATAACAAAATGTCGATGAATTCCTATGGAAATGCTAATGTAATGTGTGTTCCCATGGGGTTTATAATATTCATACACGTTATCGCTATTAAATATAACAGCGCCCATGTTTCGTTTACGTTTTACACAAGATTATCATCCCAGAAAGTATCATTTGTTATGCCATAAGAGTAACTAACGTGGTATCAGCCAAGTTTTTCTAAAAAAGGTGCGGGAAACGATTTCAGACTTTTTTTTTACATAGAAGGCTTTAAGAAGGAACGGAAGGAAGGAAAATATTATATTTTGGTCTTAAGTAACACTTGAAAGGATATGATACCGAAAACTTGATAGGCTGAATATGTTGATGCCATGACATCAACGAAACATCAGATTCTCTACTAATACTTCATTAACTGAACAACAACTGAATTCCTGGAAACGAACCAGGTCTTTTAAGATGTGAGGGAACACAATTTTTATCTGTGTGAATCATTTCTGGTGTGGGTAACTTTTGTTCCAGGTAATTTCATTTACCTCCCCCCCCCCAAATTGCCTAATGAGGTTGTACTTTTCCTACTTTCAGTACAAAAACAGCTGGTAACTTGTCTGAAGGTAGAGTTACCTGCCACAGGTAAAACTTCTCAATCTTTTGTGCCAGTGTACTCGCTCCATTTCTTGCCATAAACTACAGAAACCCTTCCAACAAATTAAACGTACTTTTGCTTCATTTTTATTAACATTGTTTCTATGTCCGAAATTCGATAAGTAAAACACAGAGGCAAACCTCTAAATGCATCTAATTATTTCACCCTCAATCTCATTTACATTTTTTCAACTAAGGGTAAAAAACAATTTGCATTTATTGGTTTATTATAAAGTAACGAACGGGCTGTCGCCTATGGTAACAAAACGCAGTCTTAAAATAGAAAAATTCATGTTTCAGTCAATTTGATTATGAGCGTTAAGTGGCGCCCAACGTTTTCCAGTGTTGCTATCAGATGGAAATCGTTAATTACTACGTTTTTTTTTTCAAATGCCTCTAAGTGGGGGATGTAATAATCGATTATTCTTCAAAAAATACATATTTGTGGAGTTGTTAAAGATTTCAAGCTCGACACAACCTCAAAGATATCAAAATATATAATTTTGACGCAAAATTTCGTCCAAAAAATAATCTTAGCTGTGATTCTTGTCCAAAATTTCCATTTGAAACGGAAAAATCACAAAAGTCAGTTATTGTGACGCTCGAATTATACGTATCTCATGGTTTTTCCACTCACGACCATAATAGGAATGTACTAGAATAAGTTAAATTTGATTAAATCTGATCTAAAATTGAGTCAAATTTGATCTAAAATTGAGTCAAATTTGATCTAAAATTGAGTCAAATTTGATCTAAAATTGAGTCAAATTTGATCTATATTTGATTTAAGTTTAAGTCAAATGCTGGCACGTACCGGCATGTACTGATACGTACCGGCACGCACTTATACGTACCGGCACGCACTGACACGTACCGGCACGCACTGACACGTACCGGCACGCACTGACACGTACCGACACGCACTGACACGTACCGGCACGCACTTATACGTACCGGCACGCACTGACACGTACCGGCACGCACTGACACGTACCGGCACGCACTGACACGTACCGGCACGCACTGACACGTACCGGCACGCACTGACACGTACCGGCACGCACTGACACGTACCGGCACGCACTGACACGTACCGGCACGCACTTACCGGCACACACTGACTCGTAGCGACACATACTGATACGTGCCGGCGCGTACTGATACATACTACTATTATCGAAATGACGTATTAAACGTCAAAGCGGCGAAAGCATAAAACAGGCGAGCATTTGGAGCGCGTACAGCTTTAGTTCGATAAGATTTTGACAGATTTTATATGGAAGTTTACCCAGTAAAACTCATCGAACGAAAGCTGTACGCGCTATTGGAAAGATGCTCCAACATGTTTGTGTCGTGTTAATCTTAATATATTTGATCAAAAAAAAATCTTAGACGAAAGAAACATATAAGTTAAATGGTTCAGTACTCGTCCATGTAGTAGTTTCCGGCCAGCACCAGTAACCGGTCATATTTCAATGCAAAAAGTGGCCGATTACTAGTAAAACTATAGTTTGACCGGAGACTACTACATGGCCGTTTACGCTATTTACTTATGCGTTTACTATGTCATTTTGACAAGTAGTAATTGCATATTAGCGTGCGCACCTGACATAGTCTTAACCGCACGGCCCCCATGGGCGAGAAATCGGGATTCGCCCAATCAGCGCGAGTCACCAAGGCGACTCTTCCTAAAAACAGCAGGTATGTGTAAACCTCCGTGGTTTAGGTAGGGCCCGAAATACTATCATCTTTCTACTGTATTTTCGCCAACCTGGTTGCCCAGGAAGGACTAGGGTGCAGTCACCCAAATTCAACACGTGACACAGTCCACAATCTACCACAGCGCCCGCGTTGCAGCGCCACTAGGCACCTCAACCAAGCGCTGGGGTCGGATGCGGCCATATCGCATGACGCACTACGTCCTTGGGCTCCCCAGCCCCGCGGTACCGAATTTACCCTCGGAGAGGGCTTTCGCAGTAAGGCTCTTAACCACAAATTACTTCAGTAGGAATGTGCACCCATTCCAGGTACCGCTGGACCAACTCAGGAAACCATGGTGTCGTCAGTCGACACCAGTGGACAAACGGGACGATGCAAGCAAAGTCCGTTGCCGACCACCCTTGTCATTTGGACAGTTGGGATAGACCGGGTTTTGCTCCCAACAGATTCAAATACTGTTAGTTTACTGAAAAATTCTATTTCTACGGCAATTGTTTTCACGATAAATGATTGCGCCAGCCAATGAGAGGTAATAATTGTCGTAGAAATAGAATTTTTCAGCAAGCGTCATTTACCCTGGAGGTAATCATGAGGCTTTTACTCAAGAAAAGAGAAGTTTATGTACTGTTCATTCGCGTCCACACTAGTCATTTGGAAGCGGTTTGAGTACGACAAAGTGCAGGGAAAGGCTGAGGATTGTCGGAGGGTAGCCTACGAGCCTACATATTGAGTGCTTTAAGGAGCCCACATTGAGCAAATTCAGGGCCACATGTATTATCCCCCGGAGAATTATCTTTCTGACAAGTAGGATAATACCCGCGTGGTAATTCTCCGGGTGATAGGGATCGGGTTAGCTCAGTGGTAACGCACTGGCTTTCCGCCAAGAATTCAATCATGCTGGGGACAAATTCTGTATAGGATTTTTCTTCAATGTCTAGCATAATAATAACGTTTCTAGGCACACCCAGGGTACAAAATTTGGGTAGTTGTGAATCTGGTGCCGGAACGAATCGTAGACAGAAGAATGACAAATATGACGTCACTCTTATTCGATAAATTCTGTGTACAAATATCTAAGTCTAACTTTAGGCGGAGATTTAATTAGAGCCAGAAGAAATGAAAACTTCGGGAGAAAAACAAGATAAAGGAATTGAAAGTGAACATACTCTCATATATTAGACATAAGAGCAGGTTCACTTTGAATTGCTTTATCTTGTTTTACTCCCGAAGTCTTTAAATCCTAATGGTAAAATGCTAACTACCAGTAGGCTTTGTTCGAAATTCACGTTAAGCATGTGGCTCAAAAAATGCCTGCCGGTAAAACACATTGATGGGGCAACCGGTACTCTACGCCCTACTAGTTTCCGCACCTAGTACATCATAGATGGCACTAGGTTTGTGTGCGATTTACCACCGACACTGTAAAAACTTCGGTAACGAAAGGATCTGTAAGAACAATACACCTGAGCAAAAGCTCATAAAAAATTGCGGGACTAGTAAACAAAAAATGATCTAGCCTCTAACCCGGACGTGTTGTAACGGCGTATTATTGTTATAATTCCCCGGGTGATTATCCCAAAATGTTTGCTCAGCGTGATGTATATGCTTCCATAACCACTGCCACTCTTGCTCCCCTAGCCCAGCCCGTCCTAATTTCCTTAACAAGGGCTTTATAAAGGACAGAAAATACTTTCATGAGCACCTCCACTCTTCCTTCCTTCGCCCAGTCGGTCCTTGCACCCAGAAATGATTAAATTTCATTTTGAAGCGCTTACTTTGCTTAACGTGGACTCTAACACTCTTTGTTGAACACATCTACCCTCCCCCTTTCCTTTTATATCTACTTCCTTCCTCGTTTTATTTCCTCGTTTCCCGTTCCTCTCTGATAAGTCCATTAAAGTATAAAGTTATGGATTTAGTGTGCGAAGTCTTATCAGGTGATGAAGTTTTGTTAACATTTTCAGACATTACATTTTAAGATAGGACACAGGGATAAAATGATCAAATACGAACCTGCCACTACACATACACACTTTATTAGTTTTTCGATTGTCTACCTCATGGAACTCTCAAGATTTAATTAACTTTTATACATATACTCTGCCCATTGAAGTGAATGGAACACAAAACATTCCAGCCGTTTAGCGATAAAAGAAAATGCTGGGATGATTTATGTTATGTACGAATTTGGGGTTGTAGAAGAAAAAGGAAAAAAAAAACAAATTTATTTACTTGAATTCTGTCATGTTAAAGTTATTCTATTTTATTTACCTATGCACGTTAATACATCGTCAAATCAATCCATTTGTAAGCTAACTGTGACCATGAAAAATGTGTTACACACACAGGTAACACTGACGAAATAGAGAGCTAATTGGGGCAATGTAACGTATAATTTAAGGTTTTCTCGTGTTGTTTCTACTGTACACACATGTAAACACATTAGATGATAGTATCGTTGTTGTCATTGTGTTGTTGTTGCTGATGTTATGATATTTTTCACCAAAAAAAACCACAACAACAAAGATTTATGAATGGAATTCCACCAACCAAAAATCTGTTTATTTCCATATCAAAAGGGATTTAACATTTCGAGTGCATCTGAAATTGTTTTTCCAATTCTATGCATTCGAAACGTATAGACCTTCGAAGCAGGTAGTAGACTTTGTGTAACAATTTATGGATATCGATACACGAAATAACTATGTTCGAAACAATTACTTGGGTTTCATTAAACAGTTTTATAGCGTTAGGTTTGATAGGCAAAATAATCCACAAACTTGTTTTTTATATAATAATTGCTTATGGAGACATTATTAACGTTGTAAGCATTCCGATAAATAATTAATATTCCAACAAGCAACTAAAGGTTTAGTACTTCCATTATCGGTATTTTTTTATTTTCCAACGGATAGTTTACTTCGTCGATCGATAAAAGATCGTTTAAAGTAAACAAAATGACGTAATCTTTCATATAAAGAGATGAGGACAAATGTTTGGATTGCTTGTAAAAATGCGGACGTTAAACACCAAATTTATGTAATATTAAGCATTTGAACTTGAAACTAATTCAAAACAATCTTTGACTTCAAGGTATACAAATTTTGCTATGGAATAGCATCAGTGAGTCGTTGTACTGATTGTAACGTGAATTGTTCGCACGATTGTATAAGCGATGTTAATAGCGCCACATACTCGCGACAATATCGAGTAGCATTTCCGTTTTTTTTAGAGAATAATAGTATTTTATGCTACATGAACTGTAAAATGGTATCTCGGTTGGAGGTGGAGTAAATGGTTCGGGACAAAGACGAGAACCAAGTTTACGACACCGAGAACCGAGATATCATTTTACATTTCGTGTAGCATAAACAGTACCGAGCGGCTGAAAATTCACTTGCTCTACTGTAAAGTGGACTTTACTGTAGAGAGACATATGTTGTGAGATATGTTTCGCACTTTATTTGAACGAAAAACTCGATATACAGAAGTCTTTGCAATTTGTGTACAAATATCACCGCCTGAAATATACATACACCAATATATAAGCTTTACACTCGAACTGTAGAAGTATATAAGTTTTACAATAGAACTGTAAAGTTACAAAGATGACGCGTTAATATGCAAACAGAATGTGTGTTCTGTTTTCGATCAAATAAAGTGCGTTTAAGCGCTCAATATATAATAGTATATTATAACACAAGGACTATAGCGCGCGATTATAGTCGAGGTGGAGTGAATGACGCGAGAGCTGTGGTGCAACGTCTATTCGCGCACCGAGGTGTAGTGAATGATCCGAGTGCTTCAGCCCGAGATCATTCATTGCGAATAGACGTTGCATTACAGCCCGATTTTCACGTACCAAGACCTTGATCAAGCAATTTAGTCATTGTGTTACGATAGTTTATTGCAGGTGCTCAATTATGCACGAGACTATGCTTTTAACATCCGAAAATATCTCACGGTATCCAACGATATCACCTAAGCACGTTAACAATAAAAATAGCAAGAATTCTTATGCCACTCTACATCCCGTTTTATACGAAACGATAGCATTGACGTTTATCAAATAACATCGCACGACAATCAGTGACAAAAATTTGTGAACAATTCTACAATTGAATATTACTCGTCGCAATGGAAGCATTTTGCAGTCGCTTGCACTGAAGTTTTGAGCAGTGACATGTTTTTGGATGTTAAACGCTTCGTTTCGTGCATAATTGGCTACTATGTTGTGTTTTGTGGATCTAATCACTCCGAATATAGTCGACTCTACCATAATAATATAATTATGGTACTGTGTCAGCACAAGGGGCTCGACTATAATCGGCAAATTATACTACCATTTTTCGCGATTTTGAGTGCTATAATTGGCCTTTTATAGGCACCAATGCAGTAAAAGTATTTACACAGCAAGAATTATAAAGGGTGTTTTATGTTCTTGAAATGGTAAATAGGTTCTCGACTGCGTCTCGAATTTAACCTTTAACCTTTACAGTTCTTGTAGTATAAAATACTATTATAGCGACAATATTTTATTGTGCACTAACCAATGACATATTAAGTATAGACTGGCACTCTTTAACAAAAAACCAACACAAATTGTTACAAACATGAAATGCGAGATCGTGTTTAGTGGTGTTAGTCACTTCTCGTTTTCATTTTTGCTTCGGCTTATGGTTACACAATACCTAATTTCTAGCATTTCGATTGCGTTGAAACTTCCATTGGAGAATTTCCATTTCCTGATTTTCTGACTTTTGATATTTCTCGATTTTTGTATATTCATGACCAGCAGCGTGGAAAATATCACCAGAGAAAAATTTACACCGAGGAAAATCTCCGAGGTAAAATCCCCCAGAACAGTGGAAAAAAAATGTTGAGGAAAAACTGCCAGGCTAAATCCACCGATGAAATGGCAAAAAAATTGTTGAGAAAAATCTCCCAAATCACCACATTAATAAAATAATAATTGGCAAATTAGGGCGATTTTTTACAAAATTAGGGTATGTTGCCATTTTATCGAGGGATTCCACCTGGGCGATTTTTCTTAAAATTATTTTGCCATTTTCTCCGAGGGATTTGGCCTGGGACATTTTTCTCTAAATTATTTGCTATTTTCTCGGGGACATTTTACCAGGGGCGATGTCTCTCAAAATTTTTTTACCATTTTATCGGGGAATTTCACCTGGCTGATTTTCCTCTAAATTATTTTATCGGAGGGGATTTTACCTGGGCGATCTTTCTCAAAATTATTTTGCCATTTCATCGCGGGGATTTTTCTCAAAATAATTTGTCATTTTATCAGAGGTATTAAGCCTGGGAGATTTTTCTCACAATATTTTTGCAATTTTATGGGGGATTTCATCTCCACGATTTTTTTAAAATGATTTTGCGATTTTATTGGAGGGGGTTTTACCTAGAAGATTTTCCACAAAATTATTTTGTCATTTTATGGGGAGTTTTTCCTGGGCCTGGGACATATTTCTCAAAATTATTTGCCGTTTTATCGGTGGATTTTACTTGGACGATTTTTTTCAAAATTATCTTACCATTTTATCGGATGGATTTAGCCTGGCAGTTTTTCCTCATAATTATTTTGCCACTTTATCGGGATAATTCTACCTGGGGGATTTTTCTCAAAATTATTTTGTCATTTTATCGGATAGATTTAGCCTGGGAGCCTTTCCTAATAATTATTTTGCCATCTTATCCAGGGGCAATTCCACTGACTTCATCATTCCCACGCTTGAAATTCTCAGTAGTTACAAAATGATTGACAACTTTCTCTGACTAAGCTCCAGTTAAAGGATTAACCTTTATAATGAACGTTTTTTCATATGAATATCATTTTGTAACAACTGAGCGTTTCGAGCGTGGGAATGAAGTTTTTGTGGAATGGCTCCCGGGGAATTTTACCTGGGAGAATTTTTTCAAAATTATTTTGTCATTTTATCGAAGGTTTTATCATGGGAGATTTTTCTCACAATTATTTTGTCATTTGATGAGAGGTATTCAACCTGGGAGATTTTTCTCACAATTGTTTTAATATTTTTTGGGGTTTTTCATCTATAAGATTTTTTTCAAAATTATTTGGCGATTTTATTGCAGGGATTTTAATTGGGAGATTTTTTACAAAATTATTTTGTCCATTTATCGGCAGTTTTTCCTTACAATTATTTTGCCATTTTGTCAGGGGGGATTTGGCATGGAACATTTTTCTCAAAATTATTTGACATTTTATGAGGGGAATTTTACCTGGGAGATTTTTATTTTGTCATTTTATCATATGGATTCAGCTGGGGTTTTTTCTTATAATTATTTTGCCATTTTATCGGAAGAATTTTAATTGGGAGATTTTTCTTAAAATTATTTTGTCATTTTATCGGAGGTTTTTATGATGGGAGATTTTTTCAAAATTATTTTGCGATTTTATCGGAGGGATTTTATTTGGGAGATTTTTTACAAAATTATTTTGTCCATTTATCGGCAGTTTGTACTTACAATTATTTTGCCATTTTGTCAGGGGGGATTTGGCATGGAACATTTTTCTCAAAATTATTTGACATTTTATGAGGGGAATTTTACCTGGGAGATTTTTATTTTGTCATTTTATCATATGGGTTCAGCTGGGGTTTTTTCCTTATAATTATTTTGCCATTTTATCGGAAGAATTTTAATTGGGAGATTCTTCTTAAAATTATTTTGTCACTTTATCGGAGGTTTTTATGATGGGAGATTTGGCATGGAATATTTTTCCCAAAATTATTTGGCATTTTATCGGAGGTTTTTATCGTGGGAGATTTTTTTCATTATTATTTTTCGATTTTATCGAAGGGATTTTAGCTGGGAGATTTTTTAAAAAAGTATTTTGTCCATTTATCGGGAGTTTTTCCTTATACAGGACAGCCTACTATGTCTGTCATTTTCACACTAACATTGAATGACTGAGAGAATCATATAAGGTGTCCAGTTTCTTAGGCCCAGTAATTATTTTGCCATTTTGTCAGGGGGATTTGGCATGGAACATTTTTCTCAAAATTATTTGGCATTTTATGAGGGGGATTTTGTCATTTTATTGGATGGGTTCTGTTGGGGGTAATTATTTTCCCATTTTATCGAGGGAATTTTAATTGGGAGATTTTTCTTAAAATTATTTTGTCATTTTATCGGAGGTTTTTATGATGGGAGATTTTTCTCAAAATTATTTTTCCATTTTATCTGGTCGATTTTGCCTTGGAGATTTTCCTTAAAATTATTTTTCCACGGGGCAATTCCACGGACTTCGCCATTCCCACGCATGAAATTCTCAAAATGATAGTCACTTTCCTATGACTAACCTCTAGTTAAAGGCTCAACCTTTATGATGTACCTTTTTCAATGAATATAATTTTGTAACAACGAGCGTCACCTTCAAGACCTAGTCTTCAAAACCATCGAGGTTTAAATCACTGTTCATCAACGATGTTATTAGCAATATACAATGTCGATTCTTGGCATCCATTAGGATGTTTTTCAACTTTTAGAAGAGTCCCGTTTTGTTCACCACACATGATATGCGATGCGAAAGAGATGTAGTACCGAAGGTGAACAATAGACAAATAAAGAGGGATAAAACCGTAAAATGTTAAATAAACAACATGATACCCACCCACCAAACACCCAACAACCCTTTAAATTTGGCCTACCTGTCAATAAAAACCAAAATATAGTACGAACAACGCTTAATGCATGTACCATGTAATAGTCTTGTAACACGAACGGACTTGCCGCTCAGTTTCATTAAATTAATGAAACAAAGTTTTCAACCTGCTTTAGAAATTCTAATAATGCTATAATTTAAACTCATACACCCAATGCCAGCTGGCACCAACAATGAATATTGCTATCGGACAAATGCTTTTATTAAATTAATCTCTAAAGAAAAATTAACCTTTGTCTTAATGGCATTACGTTAATAATTCTGTTTGAAAAAAAAATGGGTCGACAACGACGACGACGGGTACGGTGAAGTGTTCAGGACTTGCATAAGAAATCCCTAGCGGCGTTATCCTGCGAAAATCTACATTCTCCTCGTGTTTGTGTAAAACTTGTTTACTAAAATTATACCCGCTCCTATTACACGACATGATTCACAAAACAGTGACATATTGAAACGCAATTCATTGCATAATCTAGCACACATTATACATACATCAATGCATATTAATGATGGCTATCAAAATGCTGTGATAATTAAAGTTCTGCAACATAAGTTGTAACATTTTTAAGACCTTTACACACACAAGTGCGACTGATGAATTCAATTTCTTAATTAAAATCATGTTGTTTTTTTCCTTTCCCACATAGGCACACACTCCAGGTGACTCCAATCACGTAAGTGTATACGGAATTGCTTTTAAAGCTGCTTTGAAAATTGTCATTAATTTCCACGACAATTATACGAAATTAGGTTAACGGTGACGATAGCTGGCAATATCAGGAGATTACACTAGAACGCGGCAATTCCGGTTTAGGCTTTTCCATTGCCGGTGGTACAGATAATCCTCATATCGGAACTGACACATCCGTTTACATCACAAAATTAATACCCGGTGGAGCGGCAGCAGCTGATGGCCGTTTAAATGTGAACGATTGCATTGTATCGGTAAGACGAGACAACACGAATTGTTGGGATGTGATGGCATAAATCTTGATTGTTTGTAGGTAAATGATGTGTCAGTAGTTGATGTACCACATGCGGCAGCGGTGGACGCACTGAAAAAAGCTGGAAATATTGTTAAATTATATGTGAAAAGAAAACGACCACCGGCTGGTCCAAAGCCGATGGAAATTGATTTGGTGAAAGGTAGTAAAGGGCTGGGTTTCTCCATTGCTGGCGGTATTGGCAATCAACATATTCCTGGCGATAATGGAATATATGTGACGAAAATTATGGAAGGTGGCGCAGCAAACGTTGACGGACGATTGGCTATTGGTGATAAACTGATAGCCGTACGAACATTGGCACATGGTGAACGCAATTTAGAAAATGTCTCACACGAAGATGCTGTTGCTACGTTGAAGTCAATCACAGATAAAGTCACACTAGTCGTGGGCAAAATGATGATGAATTCATTAAGTAACTCAACTTCAACTGGTTTGTTATTTTCTTTTTTTTGAAAATCGCTTTTCATATTTTCTTTTTGGGATAAATACAAATGAAATGAATTTGTTTTTCTTTCGGCCGAAATAGGTTTAGCTCTTGCAAATTCTCACTCAACAAGTGCCGTTAATAATATTGGTCAGAGTGTTGTTGATTTTGGACGATCGCCATCACCTGCGTTAGCTGCTACTCCACGATCTCATTCACCGCCTGGTATGTTTATTGATATTTCATTTGAAATATTTACCCAAAATTTAAATAACTTTTTCAAGTATTGGAAACATCATCGAGGTATGCATCATCATCAAATGTATTAGCGGCTGTCCCTCCAGGTACACCGCGAGCGGTTAGCACTGAAGACATAACCAGGTAAATTTCTCGTTTCTGTCACAATAACCGCAATTATTTCTGGGCAATGAAGATTCTACCGATTTCTGAGCAAACAATATTCCCATTTCCTTTCAACTTGCTGGTAGTGTTGTAGAGATACTTAAAACTGTTTGAATAAATGATAATGATTTAAAAAACCGGTGAAATCGGTTGTCGGTGTACCGCTTTTGCCGGTATTACCGCAATTATTTTTGCCGGTATTACCGCAACTATTTTTGCCGGTAAAACCGCAACTATTTTTGCCGGTATTACCGCAATTTTTGCCAAATTCCCTTGCCTACATGTCTGTAAAAAGTGTCCATAATGTTATTGACCAATTTGACACTTACACAAAATAAGGAAATATTGAACAGAGTAGTGGAGACATGTGCGCCGGCGTGAAGTCGGTCGATATTTGAAATAATCCCCAAAACAAATAGATGTAGAAAACAGAAAACGAACTTCATGGCTTACTTCTCTTACTTAAGGCTACGTTGGTTAAAAGATGCCTCTGTTTGTTGCGTTTTTACCCCATGAAAATGTACTCGATGCAGGGCCATAGCAATAAAATATTGACTTTAGGGTAGCAGCTCATTCTCACAATGATACATCCGTGCCTAAAAAGACGTTATTTGAAATAAAAAGTGAGGGGGGGGAACTTGGAAGTCAAAAAAGAGGCAAAAACACTCCTTGAACTGTTATAAACTGTTCGAAAAATTTGGGTGTTGATGTTTTCGAACAGTTTATAACAGTTCAGAGGAGATTTTGACTTCATAACTTTCCTACTTTACAAGTTCCCATTCCAATTTTTTTTTTCAAATAACGTCTTTTAAGGCATCGATACATGATTGCGAGAATGAACTGCACCCTAAAGTCAATATTTTATTGTTACGGCCCTGACTAGACGACGATGAAATAAGAATTTCTGAACTCAGCATGTCAACGTCGTGTAGAACACTTTCATGCAATTGCAACAAAAAGAGGTCTACATTTCAAACTAGGCAGCTTGGTGCCAAAAGAGTTTCTATGTCAATGTCAGAGTTGTAATGTGCACCCGGTTCTAACTTGACACCAGGCTGCCTACTTGATAAGTTTAAGTAACCATAAAGAACGCGTCCTGGTGCCACAAATTAAGAGCACATCGCGAAAAAGTTGCTCTGAAAAATCATCGCATTCCAAGTTCGTTTGCGATGTTATTTCGGAGCAAATTTGTACCCTCATATCTAAACGTTTTGAATTATCATTCATCTATTATTTGCATAAGAGTCATCCTCACACAGTACATGAGTTATAATTTGTTATTTACGCAGGATTCCGTTCTCAAAAAACATCGCAAATTTGACAGCTTACATTTTTGCGACGTGCTCTTAATGTTATCGTAACCGCAGGTACTAATACTATACGTTACATAAATTTCAAAACTGAACACCAGATTGCCTATTCTAGTTTTTCTACTGTGCATGTAGAGGGCAGCAGCAGCCTGGTGCCAAATTTAATTTTATATTGCGTACAATATTCCTTACTACATTTACAGCGACTTTCACTGATCTTCGGCACCAGGCTACCTTCTACTCTACAAGCGTACTTGTACTTATAAAATACGCAGCCTGTTGGCGAGTTGGAACCTTGTACACATTAAGACTATGTTGCAAAAAGTGTACTGTCAAATTTGCGATGTTTTTTTAGAACAGAATCCTTTGTAAGGAACGAATTTTTCAAAATTGTACCTAATGTACTTTGAGAGGATGACTATTACGCAAATAGTGGATGAATCTGAATTCAAAAAGTTTGAGTATGAAGGTCGAAAGTTGCTCTGAAAAATCATCGCATTCCAAGTTCGTTTTCGATGTTATTTCAGATCAAATTTGTACCTTAATACTTCAACTTTTTGAATTCTGGTTCATCTATTATTTGTATAAGAGTCATCATCTCACAGTACATGAGCTATATTTTTGAATAATTTGTTATTTACGCAGGATTCTGTTCTAAAAAACATCGCAAATTTGACAGTTCAAATTTGTCGCTCTTAATGTGCTCTTTTCCCCATCAAACATTGTCTAACGAACTCTTTTGGTTCAAAATTGGTAATCAAAATTTCTTCATTATATTTATAAACTATCCTCATGAATTTTGACGACAATTCGCAATCTTAGAGATGAAAAATGTTTTGTGCTTGAGTGCACAAGATCGAATGTCTCGTTTCTGTCAGTCTGTCTGTCTGTGCACCGTCACAATTATGACATCACAAAAATGACGTCACTAAAATGACGTCGCAAAAACAACGTCAAAAAATGACGTCACAAAAATAACGTCATAAAATGACGTCAAAAATACGACGTGACAAAAATGACGTCACAACCAAAATGTGTGACGTCATAGATATTGTTTCATTTAATTCTTCAACAATACACGCTACTTTTCCACATGTCAACGGTTTATTCGCATACATTTTCTTAAATATACTTGTCTCTGACTGAATGTCCTTTGTGAATGTGCCTTTAATGTTACAAGTTCGTAAACAATAACATCGCATAGCAAAAAATCTTAAGAACGTGTCAGATATTTTGACAGTTCTATGTTTTGCGATGTTTTTTCATTGCATATTTCTAAGGCAGTGATCATCAATTCTAAATTCCGAAACATCTACTGTTTGCATAACACATCCCTTTATAGATTCTCTGAATCAGAATATATAATTATTGAGTCTTAGTGTCAAAATTTGATCTGAAAAAACATCGCATTGAATTATGCAGCCGAGTACTTTGCGATGTTTTTTCAGATCAAATTTTGACACTAAGACTCAATAATTATATATTCTGATTCAGAGAATATATAAATGGATGTGTTATGCAAACAGTAGATGTTTCGGAATTTAAAATTGATGATCACTGCCTTAGAATTATGCAATGAAAAAACATCGAAAAACATAGAACTGTAAAAATATCTGATAAGCTCTTAAAAGGTAAATTGTGACGCTGCGACGCAGTCCGTAAGTGCGCTTAAAAATTTAATGATATAACTAGAGGTGACGCTATCGCTGATAATGCGCAAAAATTTGTTCGAATTAAATGTTAGTAACAAATTTCTTAAAAAAAAAAAAATTCACCACTGAGTTGTCTCCCTATAATGTCTTCTAAACACTTCGTGACACCTTTGGCTACCTTCGAAACACTTCGTGTCACCTTCCGCTACCTTCGAAACACTTCGTATCACCTTCGGTTGCTTTCAAAACACTTCGTGTCACCTTCTGTTACCTTCGGAACACTTCGTGCCACCCTTCGGCTACCTTCGGAACACTTCGCGTCACCTTCGGTTACCTTCGGAACACTTCGTGTCACCTTCGACTACCTTCGAAACACCTCATGTCACCAATTCTTCTCACTGATCTTTATAACTTTGCCGAATTAACCAACTGTCTAGGTATTCTAAGTCAGAATATAGCAAAAAATTCAAGACAGTTGGTAGCCTGATCAAACTCTACATCTCTCCTGAAGAAACCAAGTCTCTAGCTATTGTCACTCCGGATCTAAAATTCGAAAACTCTGAGCATTACCTGAAAAACCCACAAAATTGACCACTTTTCCATATGTCACGAATTTTCCCGGAAAAGCGGCCTATGAAATTTTTCATTTGGAGCCGAGTCTGACGTTCAGTGAAAATTTCAGGAAGATCGGCTTCCCCATTTCTCCAGATCAAAAATTATTCATAGATAGATAGAAACCGACAGATCAAAAAAAAAAGTTTTCATAATAATGAGAACAATAGCAAAATCGAAAGCGCGCATTTTCAAACCTCAATATCTCAGCCAATTTCCAACCGAATTTGATGAGTCTGGGCTCGTTCCAAGGCTGCAAAATAATTTGGCGGGGGAGGTGGTCAGAGGGGAAATAACTCAAAAGTTCGCATATATATAGCTTCTTGTCCCAAAGGTTTTTCATGGCGTTTTTTGAGTTTGTGGACTTCTTTTTTGGGGTGTGAGGACTGCGTCACGCCCTCCGCTACCGCTGCGGGCATGATTCGTAAATACCAATTTGTAAATAGAATTCGGTAATGTCAAGCGGCGATCCATAAAGTTCGTACTTTCTTAGGGGAGCGAAGGCGTACGTTCCATACATTTCAACATTTTTTCCCATACATTTTTGCGTACAATGGGGAGAGGGATCTAAAAATTGTCATTTTTTGCGTACGTACTTTATGGATGGCCCCAAACAGTGTGCATAGGCCATTCTCAACGAAAAGTGCGACATCTATCAACCACATAATGTCGATATCACGAACTAAAGATAGTCTGCTCCAAATGTCAAAATTCCTCTAATTAGTCTGTTTCAAATGTCAAGTGTATAGAATGTGCTGCTATCTATTTTCGTTAAGAACTGCCTATAAAACTTATTGTGTTAATTATATTGTGAGAGTTATGTTTTGTCGTTGTTAAATCTCCCGGAATTACAATTCCTCTGAAAATTCTAATTCTTCTGGAATTTCTATTTCACGGGAAACAAGATTCTTCTGGATCTACCATGGAGTTGTCATCGGCACACATGTCTGAGCAGTATACCTCTTCCGTTATTCGGTCCACTTTTACACACACAACAATTGTGGAACATTTGCGCCACATCAGCACCGTTCACTTTCAGTTTATAGCTAATTCCATCTGTACCCGGACGGAATATGTGAACACTTTTTCTTTCGGCATACAAATTTTGCATGGCATAAGACAATCCCACACGATTCCCTTAGGATTCTTAAGGAATGTGTTCACTTATTCTTGACGGGTACCGCAACCTTTCACTCTTTCAATGATAATTCACATTCACATCAATGGGAGACAAAGGCTCATCCCATTTTCGTTCACTTTTATAAAAAAGTTACCAATTTGTATGAAAAACAATGGTGAACGCAAGCAAATTCACAAAGTTTACAAAGTAGATGTGTTGTAATGTAAGGAACGATATGTTTTGTCTTTCACATTATTTACAACAGTAGATTTTTACGTGGAATGAGTCACATTGTAAACTGTCGTTGTCACGACATTTCTTAAGCTTTGAATCGTCTATAGTTTAACTTTTACAATGATGTTGTTTTCTATCTTCATTGAGTAGACTTCAGCCTTTAGCAATCAAGGTTTTGTGCAAAAAACTTGTTTTTTTCCTATGGCAGCATATAAGGCAGCAAATACCTTCCTCAACAATATCCCAATCCTCTTCGGAATTCATTACTCACAGCAGCCTTCGTTTTCAGGAGGCTAACCTAACATATTTCATGGAAAATTGATTTTATTGTGCGCGTCGTCTAAACTCTAGCATTGTCAATATATAATTTTTCCCGATGTCCAATAGATCGATTCACTTGAGAGAATTTCGAAATGTTCGAAGGAAGAGAGCGGTTTTCGAATGTACGACACCATTGTTTTCTATTGTTGTGTCTGTACGGCAAGATAGTCGAAAAAATCGAAACTCTTCGAGATTCTCACTTCAAAGTGAGATCACGATTGTATCCTCCTCATTGTCTCACGGGTACCAATTGGTCAATTTGTACCGGCCGACTGATTTTTTACGAAACCCGCTGATGGAGTTTATAAAACTTTTTGTTTGGGTACCACATTCACGATTTCATTCCAATTTCAAGTCACATTTTGTAAGTTCCAAACAATTTTCGGGCTCGAAGCGTAAACTGAGACATTACTATAACGCTACATATTGTGAATATACAGAACACTTGTGGCATTAAATCCTTTCGACATGAATTTTTAACGACAATAATACACACTGGCTAGTGAGTATTTATCGTTATCAATCCATCAAACAATTAAAAGCACAAATTGTTTGTCCTTTCACTTCAATAGTCGATTCCAGCAGCAACTCAATTTCATATAATGCGCTCTATTTTGGGACAATGTCATTTATTATTTAATCGCACAAGTTTCGTAGTTTGCGCCACTTGTAAAACTTTACTACCACAATACGTTTGGTAGAATTACTTAACGCAATAAGTTACTCTTGAGTTCACTCAATTTGGTCGCTAATATTCAGTTTATTACAATTGACACCACGCACATTGCCCATTCAAACATTTAGCTCGGTTTATGCCAACGGAACGGAATTGAGTTAAAATGAATTTTGCTGTCGTAAAGCATTTGTTGGTGAATTTATTCAATTTTCTCTTGCTCTAGTTATTTTTAATAAAAGAAAAAAAAACATTTTCCTAAGAAATAGATTGTGCTTTACGCCTCACTGTCTGACAATATCTACGCATCTACGGTTTTTTTTCGTCAATAAACTTATCGCGTATTTGTTAAACCTACGTGTCTAGATTGTTTGCTTAAGAACACGTTTCACAACCATTTCGGTGTAAAGTCTTGAATTTTAATTCAGAATCTTGTCGAATTCTGTATTGAAATATTCGCGCGTTATTCCAAGATCAAACGGTGCCAGGGCCCCAATTTTTGTAACTTTTTTCATTATCCGGGATGTTTAGTACAGGAACAGAAAAGTGAAAACCGACAAGTTTCTGATTTGTATGGTAAATCTTGGCGGTTTTCACTTTTCCGTTCGTTTAGATTTTTCTGTTGTTTTGAAACTTATTTTTAAGCATCACAAAGGTGAAAAAACCGAATCATTTTTAAAACTTGAACATCTCCCAAATCAATATTTTTTTATGAGGAAAGTTGTTCTGTTGCAGATATTTCGTAGAATAAAATTTTTCTTTACTTACAAAGCTGTGGGACATATGGGTAATTTCCCAAAGATCTGATATTTCGAACCGTGGTTCGACCTAAGAGAACGATTTTTGAATGCATGGCTTCATTGTTTTTCATAAACGATGGAATCAGTTACTTGTTGAACCACATCTAACATTGATGGCGCTACTGTCAGTCGGTGACACTCTTCATATCGAACCGTAATCAGCTATAGAAAATGAAGAGATAGCGACACATTTTAATAATAATAAATAATCTGCCTGAAGGGTTAGAGGCAGATCATTATTTACTAGTTTCGTTGTTTGTGGCTTTACTTTTTTGAGATCCTTTCATTACCGGAAATTCTTACTGTGCCAGTGGTAAGCCAGTGCACAAACCCAGTGCCATCTATGAGATGTAACTAGGAGCGAAACTAGTAGGAGTAGAATACCGGTACTCCCAACAATGCCTTTTCCGGTAAGCCTAAGAATGCACTACACTCAACTTCACTTGACTTGAACGATTCAATCAGTTTTTGTTTTGTTTACAAATCTAACAATCGGTACAAATCCGTCTGCGGTTGATTTTCGAAACAACGCACTGGCAACTCAATCTCGTAGTAGCAAGCAGACGCGTTAACCACTACGCTACCGAGTTGTCGACACAGTTTGTCGGTGACTATTTTTGACTATTGCCCGATGCAAAACCAATGCGAGTCATCATCTATTGTCATAGCTGTACCGCAAGATGATCGAAAATTTCGGAAAACTGTTCGAAATTCTCTCTTTGAATTTGTCTGTTGTTTTACTTAACAATTTATTCTTCTAATCTGTCGAGGTCAATTAATACCACTACGAAAACCCTTTTTAAAAGGGAAACGTGACGCAAGTCCTCGTCCCTTCTTCCAAAACAACCGATATCAATTTGGGTGACGCTTACAGCTTCGGAACGCAACAAAATTCTTTTGAAATATTTTCACTTTTGATTAAAAAAATGCGTCACAAATGCCGGGTCTTCCCAACGTTATAGTTTTTCTGTTCATTCAGATTTGACACGAAAAAAAATTAAGTTTTGCGTGATATGTGGAGTACGGGTAGCCAAATTTTTGGCGTGTGAAAACTGAAAGCGTAGAAAAATTATTACCTTGGGAAAAAAATTTCAGGCGAAAAAAAAATTCCGGCGATAAAAAATTACGGTGAAAAAAAAAATTCCGGACGAAAAAAATTTCCAGCGAAAAAAAATTCCGGCGAAAAAAAATCCTCCGAACAAAAATTTCGCCTGAAAAACCATCCGGCGAAAACCAATTTCAAAATTGCTATCGAAAAAATTCAGGCGAAAAAAATCTCCAGCGAAAAAAAAAAAAAAGTTTTTCAGCGAAAAAAATTCCCGGCGAAAAAAACTTTCCGACGAAAAAAATTCAGGCGAAAAAAAATTTCCAGCGAAAAACGAAAAAAAATTCCGGCGAAAAAAAGTGGCAAAAAAAATTTCCTTTGACACCAAACATCTATCTCCAACCCAAAAAAATGCAAAAAAAATTACTTTTTCCCCTAAATCCGTCCCATACCAACGTCTGCCATTTTGTAGGTCACCCTGACACAGTACACACCCAACAACAAATATCTATCTCCATAATAATTTTGCTCATATTTGATCCATGGCTTGAATACACTCTTCTTTATATAAAACATTCTTTTATACGGCGCCTTCTAAGAGCCCTGGCGCCCAAACGAGGCCCGTATCCCACTTTTTTAAAATCTCATATGGCGTAGAATGCCCACCCGAAGGTCCCTGCAAAATTTCAAGAAATGTTATCGAGCCGTTTTCGAGCACGAGCCAAAAAAGTCGGTTTTCATACAAATGGCTCTGGAACTAACTAACTAACGTAGGATGTTTCCATTAACTTTGGTTTCTATGAAATAGCACATTTTGAATGGAAAATGACGATCCACTGGACCGATTTTAATTACTAAAATATCGATTTCAATCAAAATTTTACGTAGAATCCAAAAACTAGGGGGGAACGACGCGACGCAAGGGAAAAAAGTCAAAACTTAGCTGTATATATAGTTCGGCCGTCTACGAAAAAAATTTTCTTAATTTTTTGTACGTATTCCACATACATTGCTACCGCTCGCCCATGATTAGCAAGGAATGTTTCATCTCGTGATCAGTACACACTTATCTCATGCCCCTAATTTTCTCCACTCAAATGAAGATGACGTAGAATTTTTTTACCATTTTATCGCCTGAACTGTCATTTTGTTTTCATGCCCCGGGGGCGATAATAGTTACTTTCGCCACTCTAATGAAAATGAATCAACTTTCGGCATCAAAAGTTTTATGCGTAACTCGGGCGTGGTCCATTTTTGGGAATTCAATTTCTAAAAATTCCATAAAATTCTTACAAAATTCCAACTCGGGGAAAGTGTTTTTCTGACTAGTATGCACACAGCCTTGCCACTGCATACTCGCCAAAAAACACATTGAGACCGTTCGTAAATTTCGTCTACGTTTGCGGGGAGTGGAGTCTAAGAAAATAGGCACTTCATAGAAAAAATTTTCATTTGTATGGAACATTGCAGAGAACGGGAGGGGTGTCAGAAAATCCAGAAAAAATGCAGACGTCATATATGAACGCTCGCTTTCCCCTTGATAATGCGGCGGTTCATGTCAATAGCCGTTATACCATTCATCATCCGCATACATACGTCACACACGTAGCATTGTATCAAGTCATTCTAGTCGACACGGTCCGAGCGTGCGGACGTGTATCGATCAATTACATCAAATATATTTTGTTAGTGTAAGAGGACACGGAGTTTTATTCTCTTACCTTACACTGGTGACCTTCCGTTAAATAACTGTTTGTTGCTTGTAAAAATATTATAATAGATTGGGGTTTCCTCTCGTGTTTAAAAGCGGTTTTGACTCCGTGCACACACAAAAAACGTTGTGTTAACCCTCGGCAAGAATTGTGAATTCTAACTTAAGCGAATTACGATCCTCGCTCCGCTCAAGCTTTCGTTCATGTTGGAATTCCTTATTTTCTGTCTTCATACCGCAAAATTCTCTAAATTTTAAATGGAAGGAGTGACTTTGACCGCCTAAAATGTAATCTTTAAACTTTCTAAATCTTTTCTATGAAAGGTTTTTTGAAGTTATACCTTCTGGTGGTCAAAGCTAGAGACTTGTACTGTAAGTGCAATTTTTCATTCAAAAATTATTTGCCGAGAATTAGCGACCGTTTAGCGGATTCACTTAGCGACACTAATATTTTTTCAGTTTAGTGTTGCAGTCGCTAAGAAACTTTAGCGACTACAACCCTGCGATCAGTCCGCACACTCCAAAAAAGAAGTCCACAAGCTCAAAAAACGTCATACAAAAACCTCTGAGACAAGGAACCATATATAGGCGTTCTTTTGAGGTCTTTCCTCCTGCCCCTCTCCCCTTCCAAATTATTTTTTTACAAAAACTACGTCGCAGCAGCTCTCAAGCAAGTCCAGACAAACCAAGATTTTCCAAACATTCAAATTTTTTCGAATTTCTCTGTACAGTATGTGATTATAATCATCATCTATTCACGGATCAGGATCTCGAGAACTAGCCAGCCGATCTTCCTGAAAATTTCAGGGAAATCAAAAATTTCATATGCCACTTTCCCAGAAAAAATCTTCAAAAGTCGTGACGTGACGTCTGGAAAAATGGTCAATTTTGAGTGTTTTGTAGGTTCTCGAATTTTAGCTCCGGAGTGACAATAGCTAGAGAGTTGGTTTCTTCGGGAAAGTTATAGAGATTGTTGAGGAGAATCTTATGAGATACTGAGAAAAAGGCTGCCAGCTGTCAAAGTGGCGCCATCTTGGATTTTTGGCTATGTTCTGAATTAGAATACTCATTGTCAGACACTCGGTTTCTTCGGAAAAGTTATAGAGATCGGTGAGGAGAATTGGTGACACGAAGTGTTATGAAGGTAGCCGAAGGTGACACGAAGTGTTCCGAAGGCAGCCGAAGGTGACACGAAGTGCTCTGAAGGTAGCCGAAGGTGACACGAAGTATTCCGAAGGCAGCCGAAAGTGATACGAAGTGTTCCGAAGGCAGCCGAAGGTCACACGAAGTGTTCGGAAGGCAGCCGAAGGTGACACGTACTGTTCCGAAGGTAGCCGAAGGTGACACGAAGTGCTCTGAAGGTAGCCGAAGGTGACACAAAGTGTTCCGAAGGTGACACGAAGTGTTCCGAAGGTGACACGAAGTGTTCCGAAAGTAGTCGAAGGGTGAAAATTTTTCTCAAGTAAATACTGTAAATGCTTACACTCAGTACACAAATGCATTTTCGTTGACTTTTATAAAAAAGTTACCAGTTTGAATTGAAAACAATGGTAAACGCAAGCAAATTCACAAAGTTTACAAGGTAGATGCCTTGTAGCCTGAGAAACGAATATTTTGTCTCATGTTAATATAAATCGCATTACAAGAGTTAAAGAGACGAAATACGTTACCCAGGTTACGGTACCGATGGCTCCATATAATAATCTGCCTTAACAACCCATGATGGGTTAGATCACTATTTGGACCATTCCATCGGTATTTCTACTTTGTAAATTATGTAAACGCTGTAGAGTGCTAATGCCACCAGCGCTGCATTCAGAGTTTTCAGCGCCATGGGTATTTTGAGGTAATGCGCCAATAATTTACTATTGGGGGGGGGGGGGTAACTTTTCGAAAAAAATTTCTAATCTCTTGCTCTTAGAATTGATATGGCAGGAACATAGACTCGTAGCGTAGTCTGCGTGACTTTCGTACGGATAGATAACTCTCGTTGCAAGAGCCAAAACACAAAATATGTGAAATCTGAACCTCAGCACATTTAAAAAAGCCTTCTTGAGGCCAGCCCAACGATCTGGCTCGTCAAACTAGTCATTTTGCAGTAGAAGACAATTTTTCAAATGCGCTTTTCTACTCGCACTGTCCCAAGTCGTGAACGTCGTTTCATAGATACAATTTTCATCAAAACTGACATTTTGCCAATTATCACTTTGAAGTACACTCAACTTTACATGACTTGAACCGATTCGAACAAATCCGTCTGCGGCTGAGTTTCGAACCAACGCACTGGCAACTCAATCTCATAGTAGCAAGCAGACCACTTCGCCATCGAGTTGCAAATGTTCAATGTTGTTGTTCAAATATTCGGTAACTTCAAATTCCGATGAAAATTGCGAATTTCCGACACTCATTCGGGGAGTATCACCGTGATTTTTTTGAGCTAGATTACGTGAGCGACAGCTTGGGTTGCGCCGGTTATGCAAAAAAACTTTAAAATGTATTTGAAATTCCTTGCATCTGACCCGCAGAAACTTTGTACTTTCTTTTTCTTTAATTCCTCGTCCCAGTGATGATCCCAATGAATGTAAAGAAAAAAGTTTGCACAAAAAAAACGCACTTACCCTAATCCCAACGATGTTTTTGCACAACAGGTTCATAGGCGGCCTAGGTGCTGAACTTCGGTTCGCCCATTTATTCTAACCTAATCCCGGGTTTGAGGGTGTGCTCCGGACAACGTTTTTTTAATCAGCACAACGTGACGCTGGGCAGAAAGTAACTGAAGATTTACTTGGCAATGCGAAAGTGACAGATGCGAATAAGATTCGAATAAGGCAACCCCAAATTTCACAGATAAATTATTGTTGCCATAATCTGTCACCTTTGCATTGCTATGTGTAGGCATAGTAAATCTTCACACAGAGGTGAAAACTGACTTCTCTCTCTGACGGCACACACCTCCACTCTCAGTGATATTTGAACAATAATTCGTTAAATATATAGAGGAGTAAGCGAATCGTTTTGAAATCGGAATGATCCAATTCTCTACGAATGTCCACCTGAATTAGGAAAGCTAAAATCAGGAATCAAGAAATCAGGAACCAAAAATCAGGAAATGAAAATCAGGAAACGAAAATCAGGAACCTAAAATATGGAAAAACTACAATCAGGAAATACCAAATTTAGGAAAAACCAAAATAAGGAAATACGAAAATCAGGAAGGAAATAAATCAGGGAAAACATCAAAGTTTTCAATTCCTAAGGAGGTCGCAATCTCATTTTTGGTATGTAGGGCTCCGTCCCCCAAAACCCCCACGCCTGCGGCGAGCTACTAACGCCTTGCCTTCCGTGCATGGGGCTCTGACCCAAACCCCGCTAAGAGCTCTGCCCCTCGACCCCGCTTTTTTATTTTCCACTACTTATCACGGCCTACGTTGCATTCTCTCAAAAATTATTTTCCTCATTTTGGTTTTTCCTGATTTTAGTTTTTCCTTATTTTTGGCAAACAATTTTTTTTCGTAATTTTTGGTTTCCTAATTTGTTTTCCTAATTTTTGTTTTTCCTAATTTTTGTTTTCCTAATTCGTGTGGAATACCATTCTCTACATCTCAATTCTTATGCTAAATTCCAAGTTCTTGACCCGATCGTTAACAGATTTCCAATTTGATTTTCAGAGAGACTCGTTCAATTACCATACAAAAAGGTTCCAGTGGCCTGGGTTTTAATATTGTTGGTGGTGAAGATGGACAGGGTATATTCGTGTCGTTTATCTTAGCTGGAGGACCAGCAGACGTTGGCGGTGAATTGAAACGAGGTGATCAACTATTGAGCGTTAATGGCGTTGATTTGAGAAATGCTACACACGAGGAGGCAGCACAAGCCCTTAAAGTAATTTCTTATGATTGAAATTGGGAACGTTTTGAAAGAAATTTGTTTTGTTGTAATCATTCGCAGACATCGGGTGGTGTAGTAAATTTAGTGGCACAATATCGTCCCGAAGATTACAATCGGTTCGAAGCTCGAATACATGAATTGAAACAGCAAGCCACACTGAATGCTGGCACGGGCACATTGTTGCGAACGTCTCAGAAGCGATCGTTGTATGTTCGTGCGCTGTTTGATTACGATCCGAATAGAGACGATGGTCTGCCGTCACGAGGTCTACCGTTCAAACATGGCGATGTATTGCACGTAACAAATGCTTCCGATGATGAATGGTGGCAGGCACGACGTGTGCTAGGTGATGGTGAAGAAGAGGGAATGGGAATTGTTCCATCGAAACGACGATGGGAGCGCAAAATGAGAGCACGAGATAGAAGTGTTAAATTCCAAGGTCATGCAACTAATAATTTAGACAAGGTAATTGAAGAATCGAAGTTACGACGAAGCTCAGCAACACGTTAATTGATAACCATTTTCTGTGTGTTTTTTTAGCAATCAACGCTTGATCGCAAAAAGAAAAACTTCACATTTTCTCGTAAATTTCCGTTTATGAAGAGTAAAGACGATAAAAATGAAGACGGCTCCGATCAAGAACGTAAGTCATTGACGGTTGTCTAATTTTTTCGAAGTCGTTCCGGTTATTTTTCCGTTAATTTTAATTTTAATATTTCGTTTGGCTTACAAATCGGTCATTTCATTTGTCACTTACATTAGCTTTAAATTTTTCGTTTTTTATTTAAATTTAATTTTTTGTAGCCAACAACATCGTTCACGATAACAATCATGATTCAGAGCAACAACGTAAGTTCATTGGATTAACAAAAAAAAAATGAAAAAAAAAAAATTACCAAGAATTTTACTACGTAGAAACTAACCTCTTGAAACCTCGGTAGACATTTTGTGTTTGTAAATTGTTTTATTTAGTTGCAAGTAGCCTAACAATGATAATTTTTGACAAAACCGACTCAGTCTCGTCTCCAAGGAATAAATATGCTCCATTTATACCCTGCCAAAAGACGTAATACTCAAGAAAACATTTTGTTTAGACTGACGTGATTGTTATAGACATGAGAGCCGCCGTTCCATTTTTGACAGAAAAAAAATTTTCCATTTGTTTATTGAAATTCAAATTAAAGCTACGGTTTTCCAGCCGCCGTTTTCAGTCAGCTTAAACTAACTTTTAGCCGCCGCTGCTTGTTTTGTAGGCGGCCCTTATGTCTGGACTCTATTCCTCGCTTTCGGCACTTGCGACCTCACTATCACTTCAAAGAAAATTATGGATTTGATTGACACGACATCTGTCTTTATTATTATGTGGGACTCGCCGAAAGCCCAGCAGTCATGAAGAAAAATCTGTGATTGCTATCAAACAGATCCCGGAGATTTGTCTCATGTTCCTCTTTTTAAATTTATCAGCTTGGGACGATCGTTTTACCAATCTTGAAACACAGATCTGGCGATCCTTTGTTCCTTTCCCGTTCATCATTTAAATCAGCTTCCCTACTCAAGTTAGTTAAACCTCCGGGTCGCCTGCAAGAACTTGCTCAAAGTAGCTGGTTCTAGGTTAGCAACTTCGGACGGTCTTACAACATACCCTCCCAGCAGCCTGTGCCTCAGTTGAAAGAAACTGGGACATTCACATAATACATGAAATCCCGTTTCTTTCTCTAAGCCGCACGCACACATAGAGGTCGCCGAGAGCCTAAACTTTTTCATGTGCCCATTCAGCCCGCAATGTCCAGTGATCACACCCACCACTCTCCTGATGCGATTCCTGTCCATCCCTAGCAGAGATTTGGCCCATTTCACATTAGGTTTGGGGAAAAGCGCTTGGTGTGGATACCACCATGGTATTCTTCCCAGCGCTCCACATGCTTCCTCATCACCCAGCTCCCCAGCGCTTCTACACGCGCAGGTCGAGTAATCGGTAAAAACGGCTCAGGGCCGTGACCGATAGCTTCGGCACCCACCTTGGCTAGCTCATCAGCTTTTTCATTCCCCTCCACGTCAGAGTGCCCAGGTACCCAAACTAAAGTGATCTGATTCCTCAGACCCATTTCGTTCAGGTAATCTCTGCACTCTTTCACTAGCTTGGAGGTCACTCTAGGCGACATCAGCGCCTTGATCATTTCCTTACTGTCCGAACAGATAAGCACCCTCTTGCCGTGTGTTCCAACAGGCAGAGTCTCACGAGCTGCTGACAGCACCGCGAAGATCTCCGCTTGGAGCACACTAGCAAGAGCCCCCAGATAGAAGCAATTTCCCTCTCCAGAGCCCATGCCGTATACACCAGCACCTACTCCTTCACGAGATTTCGATCCATCTGTAAATCTAACCACGCAGTTCCCGGGAAGGCTCGCTGGCCATCCACTAAGCCATTCTTGCCTACTGGGAACTTTCGCTTCAAAATTCCTGTCGAAACAGGTTACCACAGCCATATCGTCTCTCGGCATTTCAAACACCGGGATCGATATTATCGTTGCAATCTTACCATGCCCAATGTGAAAATTCGGAGTCCACATGCCATTCTGCATCAGCCTATCAGCCGTGGCAAAAGCTTTCGCTTTAACCACAATATCGATAGGAGGCAGAGCCAGCAGCGTCTCCATCGCTAGGGTTGAGGTGGTTTTCATAGCGCCCGTGGTACAAATACACACTAGCCTTTGAATCTCACTTGACAGTTTCCTAGCGCATTCCACATCTAGCCTTGGCCACCACGCCACGCAACCGTGGCTAATCATCGGCCTTATCACAGCCTCATAAATCCACAGAATTGCTTTTGACGGTAGGCCCCAGTTTCTCCCGAAGGAGTTCCTGCAAAGCCAAAAAGCCGCTACCGCCTTCTGCGCCTTATCCTTGACATGAGCAATCCAATTTAGTTTGCTATCAAGCGTCACTCCTAAGTATTTCACCTGCGGAGCTAAATCCAGCACCTTATCGAAGAGCCTGATTTCACCGACCAAATTTGATCCTGAGCGCCTTCTGCTGAATAGCATAAGATCTGTTTTGGCCGGATTGATTTTCAGACACGGCACCATCTCACGACCACTCTCAAAGCTGTTCTGACTCTGTCACCCAGCGTGCTCTCGAATTTTCCCCTAACTAAAATCGTCAGGTCATCCGAATAGCCCTGCGCATAGATTCCTTCGTCGTTCAGCTTTCTGATGAGAGAGTCTATCACTATACACCACAACAAAGGCGATAGATAGAATTCCGCCCTGAGGGCAGCCTTTCGCTACCCAGAGATTTTCTTTGTGACCACAAACCTCCGCCTCAACAGTCCTATCTCTGAGCATGCTACTTACCCACCTAACTACCACACCTCCCACTCCTCTCTCCTCGAGCGATCAGCGTATAACATTCGTATTGTTGAAGGCACCTTCAATGTCCATAAAACATCCCAGTGCCACCTTTCCAATCGAGAATGATGTTTCCACCTTTGCTACCAGCCTGTGCAGGGCGGAATCCGTGGATTTGCCTGACTGGTAAGCATGCTGATTCGACTGTAGCGGGAAAACCGCCAGAACTTCATCCCTGATGCAGAAATCTATCAGTCTCTCAAGCGTTTTCATGACGAAAGACGTGAGGCTGATCGGTTTGAAGTCCTTGGCAGTGAAATTTCCTGGCTTAGGGATAAACGTAACCTTCGCCTTTTCCCACTTGGTTGGAACGTAACCTAGGGCTAGGGAGCTACGTAGTATCTCACACAGCGGCTTCAGCAGAATCTCTCCACTTTCTTTCAGCAGAGCTGGAAAGATACCATCACTGCCAGCTGATTTATACGGCCTATAGCCCACCTTAACCTTTCCATGGTGATGATTCTCCTGGCTAGCGACCAATCATCTTCCGTCGGGGGAACGATGTTTGGCAAGCTAGCTTCGGATTTATCTTCTCCACAGCCAGGAAAGTGAACTTCCAGCAAGTGCTTGGTCGTCTCACAGCCACTCCCTGTAAAGCTCCCATCTTGTTTTCTTAAAGAGCTCGGAAGTAGCCTAGAGTCTTTGGCAAGGATCTTGTGGATTCTGGCATAATCTGGAACATGTTCCATTTCCGTACAAAATCCCTTCCATGCTTCTCTGGCCCTCCTCCAAACTGCTTTCCTCAAAGGCTTTTGGGCAGCCTTGTAAGTGACCCAGTCAGCCTCAGCTGCCGTTCTCGTGGCTTTGTTCCATGATCTCCTCGCAAAAAGTCTGAGCTTCTCGATCTCTCTACACCAGAGTTTACCGCCCTTCTTTCGAATAGCTTTCTGCTCCGGGCATGAGTTTTCATAGGCACTCGTCAGCAACTCTGTGATAACATTTACTACATCATTGAGCTCTGCCGATGTTCCTCTTAAATGAAAGAGTGTCGTTCAATCTACAAAATGTGCAATTATACTTTGCTCATATCTGAAAATTGTGACAGCCCGATTTCTCGTCAATTGGACTTACACATAAGACATATTACGCTTCTGCAAAATGCACCGTACGACAAATGCGAAAAGATTCCTACCGGTTGTTTCTTATTTTCACTCAAAAACATCATGGAATGTGAGTTTATGCAAAGATTTCACGAAATTGCGAAAACTTTCTGTTTCTTCCTTGTGAAAACGGAATTCCTGATAGTTTCATAGCGTCAATATTGTTGGTAGATGGCGCGACAACTCATATATGAAGCTAGGGACCATTCCATCGGTATTTCTACTTACTAAATTATGTAAACGCGGGGTACACTCGCACGTGCGGGTGTAGAATGTGTTGTTAAAAGAACGCTGTGTTTCATCAGTTTCATCTCAATTTATTATGGATAGTTCACTAAGAGTGAATGAAATGAAAATAACGTTCACTCTTAGCATTTCGATGAAATTGGCCACATTGTACTCTGCGTTACCATTGGCTAATTCCATCGGTACCGTAACCTCGGTAACGTATTTCATCTCTTTCACTCTTACAATGGGATTTATACTAACATGAGACAAAATACTCGTTCCCCAGGTTTTAAGATATCCACTTTGTGAATTTGCTTGCGCTAACCGTTGTTTTCAATGCAAACTGGTAACTTTTTTTATAAAAGTGAACGAAAATACATTTGTGTTTACTCAACTTCTAAAGCATTTACATTTTTTACAAATGGCTTATTCCATCGGTAACCCGTATATTATCGCTACCATGTCACCTGGCGAACGAATGTGTTTTGTCTCATGTTTATATAAAAAACATTGAAAGAGTGAAAGAGAAGAAATTCGTTACCCAGGTGACGTTACAGATGGAATTAGCCAAATGTAGAATGGCTCGTCGAATGAGCCACCGATGGAATGGTCCATAGGGCTCATTCCATCGGTATTACCACTTTGTAAATTATGTAAACGCTACAGAAACTGAATGTTCGTTTATATAACAAGCTACCATAATGGTGAACGCAAGCAATTGAAGACTTCGGGAGAAAAACAAGATAAAGCAATTGAAAGTGAACGTACTCTCATGTATTATACATGGGAGCAGGTTCATTTTCAATTGCTTTACCTTGTTTTTCTCCCGAAATCTTCAATTTATTAAAATTTACAAAGTAGATGTGTTGTACAGTATGTTTTGTCTCAATTTTTGAAGACCATGTAGTAAGAGTAAAAAAGATGCAAACAATTTCCTTACATTCAAGTTGCTCTGGGCGATTTCAGAAGCCAGCCTAGTGCCTGCTGAAAATGCTGGAAGGGGAAATGAGTTCATTTGGGGGAAAATGAGTGCATTTGTGAGGAAATGGGTGCATTTGTGGAGAAATGGGAACATTAATGTGCACTCGATACCCACTCGGCACCAGGTTGCGTACTTGACAAGGCAGTCTGTTGCCGAAAATCAGTTAAAATCCTTGTAACGGTACTAAGGAATATTGTACGTCATATAAATTTCAATTTGGCACCAGGCTGCTCTGCCATGCAACGCATAAAAAACTTAGCGAGAAGAATTGGTGAGAGAAAATATATGAAAGTCGCTCATCTGACAACGTCGCTAAGTTTTTTATTACAAGCAGTGCTGCTGTCTAGATTCACAGTACGCAGCCTGATACCGATTTGAAATTTGTATAGCGCACAGTAGGGAAAACTGTTACTTTTGTGACCATAAATCTAGTACTTTTGCATGCCAAAAATGGTTCGACAGTACTAGGTTTATGAACACGAAGATAGCAGCTTTTGCCACGTCATGACGTATAGTGTTCGTTACTGCCAGGGGCGTCAAAGTCTTTTGATTTTATCTTTGCAAGTGTATTACTTAACGTGAAGTTGGCTACAATTGCGACCGCAGCTAACTTCATTGCAAACAAAATCAGCCAATTTCATTTATAAATTTTCCAAAATCATTGAAAAGTTAAAAAATCGGGTGATTTTCTCGCAATGAAGTTAGCCTCGGTCGAACTGCGCGTTGAATATTACTTGCAAAGATCATAACCTGGGACGTTACACTCTTTTGCTTTGATCTTTGCAAGCAATATTCAACGAGAAGTGTGCTGCAGTTGCGAATTGGCTAACTTCATTGTGAAAAAATCAGCTGATTTTTGAACTTTTCAATGAATGAAATCAGCTGATTTCTAGTCCGTCTCCACTTTTTTTCCAAACGGCTCAACCGATCAGCCTAAACGTTTTCCCCCTGAAAGGTTCATGCTTCCCATGATAAGTTCGAAGATGAGCAAAATCGGCCCAGTAGTTCCGGAGATATGGTCGAAGAAGTGGAAGTCGGACATGAAATTTTCCAGGGTCGATGAAACTTTTTCGTAAAAATCTCAGCAAGTATAGCACAGAAATTCCTCATTTTGATGTCAAATGAAAGCACTTGATGTCACAAAACTGGGAAAAATTTTTTGTGGGAATCGGGTCAGGGGTCTAGGCACTGGGACCAATTAAATGGACGAAATTGAGATTCTTGGCCATGTACGAAAACAGTTTTTCGTTCGTCTATATTTCCTTAACTATGCAATATGGAGATTTACTGTCAAAGGCAAAGTTGTAGAGAACTAAATTTGAGGGAACGCATGTCTCAGGGTTTTAAGGGAAAACGACTTAGTCCTTGGATATAAGCTTTTCTAGATTTGAATGGTCTGAGACGTACTTCGGTAGGGCCTTTGACATTACCTTGGGTAATTTCTATGGATCTTTGAAATTCTTACAGTTATAAAAGAACAGAAAACTTTGGATTGTTTGCTTTTGTGTATATTTAGATACGTTCGAGTCTCTTTGCCACATCTATTCTGATACATACGGGTTTTTGGTTATGTTTTTTGCAATGAAATTAGCCTCGGTCGCAACTGCAACCAACTTCACGTAGAGTATTACTTGCAAAGATCAAAACAAAAGATTGTCACGCCCCTGGTTACTGTCGTTATGATGACATTGACATATTTTTGACATCAGGCTGCATTCTTTAAATTTCTCAAGCAGACATCATTGTGGCCAGTTGGAGCCAGGTACATGAAAGTCCCTGGTTTTGGTGTTTGCAAGTAATATTCAACGTGAAGTTGGCTGCAGTTGCGACCTGGGTTAACGTCATTGCGATTCAACTGATTTTGGTTTTATGAATGAAATTAGCTGAATTTGTTTGCAATGAAGTTAGCTTCGGTTGCAACTGCAACTAATTCAGTTAACTTTGGGGGCCGTTCATAAAGGATGTCACGCCAAAATCGGCCTTTATCGAACCCCCCTCTTTCCCTGTCACGCTAGTCAGAATCTTTTGATCACGCTTTTGCAATGACAATTCTTTTGACACGAATCGAACGGGTAGCGCTACACTTGATTGTATGATTAAGTGACAGCATACACTGTCGCGCTCCGCTCAACCCTAACACGGCGAACAAAGCTTATGACGAACGGGTGCAACTACTGTAATTGTAGTTCGCGTGACGTCACGCAGCTCTTGAACCCCCCTTCCCACTGTCACGGATGTACCAGACCCCTTCCCCCCTCCCCCCTTGGCGTGACATCATTTATGAACGGCTCCTTACGAGTATCCCTTGGAACCACTCCAACGTTGTAACTTTTTTGGCACCAGACTGCCCACGTTGAAATGCAGACTTCTGTTTATTGCAATTTTTCTTCATGAAAATGTTCTACACCACGATGACATAAGTAGTTCATGCACGTGGATGCTGCTCTGCGGTGCGTCTTATCGGCTTGGGTGCCGTCAGCGAACTGATTCGACTTGTCGTCGCTTCGGTGTTCGTTGCACTGTTTCGATGGGTTTTGTTTCGACCATTCCACCTCAGGATAGGGAGCCGTTACGTCAGAGACGTAACAGTTAGTATTCCATTAAAAACCAAAAGATATATTTACGTGAAGATTTCTGACAACATTATGTTAACGTAATTAATGTAAATGACTAAGGGAGTGAATCTCAAACTCAGATGCCTTGATTTGTTAACCTTTTTTTACCCCTCGTATCTGAACCAAAAAATTATTCGCATTGTCGCGGTGCTATTGGCATTAGGTCAACGGTGAAATGCACAGTTTTTTCATTAATTTATCCCTGCACTTATTGTGTATCTCGTCGCTGTTTAACATTTTTATTTTATTTTATTGGTTTGAATTCCGCAACATCCAACATCCAATCCAATTTCGTTGTGTCCCTTTCGATTTGATTAACGCAAAATCGCCTACGCTCTAAATTATATGCTTTAACTCAATTGATTGTTTGATGTGATTGCGGTGTTAGATTTTATTAACGCGGCTTGTTCTTGTGTCATGTGTTTAATGCTCGGTTTAATGAACATCCCATTCAGCCCACAAATGATTTAAATATTTAGAGAAATTTGTTTCAACTAGATCCGTGTGCCCGCTGGTCTAACTTTTTCTGTCGGCGCGGCGTAAAAATGCTTTCGAATGAGAAGCCGTTGTTTTTTGATGACGAAAAATCACCTTTTTTAGTGATTAGGCACGGCGCACGGGTCTAGTTTCAACAAAATATACAATCACAAAAGTCGAACATGACCGACTCTGCGATCGTAAGATTGGGAATTTCGATGACCCAATCGGAGAACATCGATGATTTGAATATAAAGATCTGTTGGTCCCTTTCCTGCAACGATTTGTTTTCAGGACCTTGTAATCATGTGTGAAAATACAGCTCGATTGGATCTGAAAAACTATTGAGAATTTCACAACATTTCTAAGATATCTCAACAGTGGTGAGTATAAGTTTCCTCTGTGGTGAATATACATTTGACATGTGGTGGATCTCAACGGTTCTTTTATTAGTACCCGACAAAATGCCACTGTTAAGAATTCTAAATTTGTGCAGTCATTCCTTATGGTACGAATGCAAACTGTTGAGATCCTAAGATCACCACCTGCAGAAAAACTTATACCACTGTTAAGATATCTCAGTAACTCTGTGAAAATCTCAACAACTTATGAGATGCTGGTAAACATTTATCTATTGGCTCATTTGCTAATGTCTCTTTTAACATTTACTTTTTTAAACAGAGCCGAAGCTTCGGAAGCTTTTTCACAGCGAAGAGCTCGTACAAGAGACAATTCTCACGTTTCAGTAATTTTTAACACTTTTAAAATTGCGACGTTTCCTGCCTCACTACTGTTAATTGACGGGCTCACCCAAGGCTGTATATAGCAGGTTGCGCAGATATCTATCAGAAATCGATGCAATCGCCACCTTCCGGAAAAAAACAAAATTTAAGAATTTCACCCAGCAAGTTTGAATTATGAGAACTAAATAATGATTTAGTACTCACAAATCGGACTTGTAGTGTTAGGGATGGTCGATTTTGCACTTTATTTATTTTTTCTTAAGTGTGCACACTGCTTACTAAAGAGCCATCTGTCGGAATCTTTTCAGCTAATGAAAATTTGTATGGACAAAGTCGCAATTTTCTGTAACGTTTTTCTCTTAAAGTCTTCAATGAAAACGAGTGCTTATGTCGCCATTACATACTTAACCTGTTTCCAATCGCGGAAACACTTTTGGAGAAAACATTTACATTTGCTAGAAATGTGAATTTGAATATTTCAATGCAAAAGTCAGTCTTTCAGCTTTTCCACTTAATAAACACTTCAAAACGCATAATTTTTTCGACCAATGTGTTTGCTCACTTAATCTTTAACTGAATAATCAATTTAAATGACAGAAAACATTTTCTACGAGTCAGAAATGGATAAAAACTTTTTGAGTTGACATGTTTGCAAATATTTGTAAACGTCAAAAGCCAACGAAGATGGCGGCCATTTTTATTTGCAATCATAAACTCAAAATTTTTTGAATCAATTTCTGACTTTTAGAAAATGTTTTCTGTCATGTAAATTGATTATTAAGTTAAAGATTAAGTGAGCAAACACATTGATCGAAAAAATTATGCGTTTTGAAGTGTTTATCAAGTGGAAAAGTTGAAAGACTAACTTTTGCAGTTAAATGTTGGAATTCACATTTCTAGCAAATGTGAATGTTTTCTCCAAAAGTATTTCCGCAATTTTGTCCGGGAATAGGTTAAGTATGTAATGACGACATAAGCATTTGTTTTCATTTAAGGCTTTAAGAGAAAAACGTTACAGAAAATTGCGAGTTTTTCCATACAAATTTTCATTAGTTGAAAATATTCCGACAGATGGCTCTTTTGTTAGCAGTGTGCACTCTTAACCGTACCACCCGAAATCGATTTTTTTAGCCATTTCCAAAGCCATTTTCGGGGGTATCGACCCACCTCATGTGTAAAAATGTCAACTTTTAGTTTTATGGCGATTGCATAGATTTTTGTGTTGTACTCAACAAAAAAAACTCGAATTAATTCGGATCTCTCGTTCACATACACATTCTTCATGTAAAATTTTAATGTGGAGTGGATGGTGAAAATCTGAAGGTTCCGAATTTTTATATCGGGGCCGGCGGCGCAGCGAAATGTCAAGGATCATTTTAAGCCTTCAACTCACCGTCTGTAAAACATTTATTTTAAATCACTACAGGTGGCGTTAGTTCTTATTTCGTTGATTTGAACTATGTAGTTGTTTGAGTTTTTTGCAAACGAATTCCGGTTGTCGCAGAGAAATGATAAGTTGGCACCAAATTATCGGAAATTTCATATTCAAAGATTTTTCGAAAAAGAAATTTTTTCAGAAAATACTGTGTGCGTATATGTGCATGCGTTGTGTTCGAAGTTTCGAAATTAAAAAATAGACCGAGACGATAAAAAAATTATTTCAATCAAAAAGTGAGTTAGAGAGAAATGGAGTTTTAGTATCAGAAACTGTAGCAACTTCGAAATTTTCGTCGGCTGGTACTTTCACTCATTAAATTCGAATGAGTCGGAGATGAGTTTACAATAAATACTCAATTAGTTTTGTACGTATTTGAAGCCAGCTGATCAACAGCTGATAAGTAGAGAAGTAACGTAAATTTATTAGCACACGACCGTATCTTAAAATTATAAAATTCAAGAATTTTCTTCCAATATGTTAGCTTTTCTGCTTGACCTTACCTTAATTCTCCGGGTGTCATTTCCCTAAAATTCTGACAAGACTTTAACATTATTCTATCATAAAGCACATCGCGTCACCGTAAACGGTGCTCACAAACTGAGTCTATTTTAAAGCTGAGAATTTCACATTCCTTTTTGACGTTTTTACGTAATTCTAACTGATCAAAAAAATCGTGATCGTCCGAAACTTTTTTAATTATTGGAAACATCGAAATGTTACTTAGCATTTTTCGAAAGTCTTCATTTTTTCGAAATTAAAATTTTTTTCGAAGTTTAAATTTTTTTCGAAATTTAAATTTGTTCGAAATTTAAATTTGTTCGAAATTTAAAATTTTTTCGAAATTCAAAATTTTTTCGGAGCTTGAAATTTTCTCGAAGTTTAAAATTTGTTCGTTAATTCGTTACTGATTACACTGAGGAAAATATGTACAACCGTCGCAAGAATTCTGTTTATTATATACGCCGCCGAAGTATTTTATCCACCGTGCACGCCGTGAGTTCATAATACGTTTGTTTCATATAGCATACATAACACAATACTTAAATAGGGTGCATAATACGTTCGCCACATATATAATCACAACAAAAACCTCTTTAAAGGTAAAGTTTGACGCAGTCCTCCAAAATTAATGATATCGCTTGAGGTGACGTTATCGCTGATAATACGCAGAAGTTTGTTTGAATGGAATCTTGTGTTCTTGCAGCGCTTTTATTAAAACAAAATTACGTTGTGTTAAAAAAATTGCGTCACCTCAAGCGATATCATTAACTTTGGAAGGGGACTTACGGACTGCGTCACATTTTACCTTCTAAGATCAATTAGTGTCAATCCATTTTGGAAGAAAAGGGAAACCAATTTTGGAGAAAAAAATTTTCCGGCAAAAAATTTTCGGCGAAAAAAAAATCTGCGAAAAAAATTTCCGTTGGAAAAAAATTTTCGGCGAACAAATTCTGTAGAAAAAAATTTTCGTCGAAAAAAATTTTTGGCGAAAAAAAAATTCTGGCGAAAAAAAAAGTCTGGCGAAAAAAAATCTGGCGAAAAGAATTTCCGTTGGAAAAAAATTTTCGGCGAACAAAAATTTCTGTCGAAAAAAATTTTTGGCGAAAAAAAATTTCCGGCAAAAAAAAATTTTTGATGAAAAAAAATTTCGTCGAAATAAAATTTTTGCCGGAAAAAAATTTCCAGCAAAAAAATTTATCGGCGAAAAAACTCCGTGGATTACCTGAAAAATCGTCAAAATTGACCACTTTTTCACATGCCACGACTTTTCCAGAGTTTTCCCGGAAAAGCGGCTTATGACATTTTTCATTTGGAGCCGAGACTGACGTTACCTGATCGGCTGACTAGCTCTCGAGATCGAAAATTATTAATAGAAACCGACAGATCAGAAAAAAAGTTTTCATAATAATGAGAACAATAGAAAAATCCGTTGGCCGTAGAAAAATGTCATTTTCAAACCTCGATATCTCAGCCAATTGCCAACCGATTTTTTAAATAATTTGGAGGGGGAGGGGAGCGGAAGAGAGGGCAAAAAACTCAAAATTTCGCGTATATATGGCTCCTTGTCCCAAAGGTTTTTTATTGCAATTTTTGAGTTTGTGGACTTTTTTTGCAGTGTGGGGACTGCGTCACGCCCTCCGCTACCGCTGCGGGCATGATTCCTCAGCGGCTTATATTATAAACAAAATTCTTGCGTCGCTTGTATTTGAAGAAAGTTTAATACCAAAATACCCAAAATCACTTTCTTCCTGACATTTTTTCCCAAGACAAAAATTGAACTAACTCTCGTACATTTCATTGTGCTTGAACATACTCTGAAACGCGCAATTTTTAAAAGTGGAACACTGTGATAATTTTTATGATAATGTTTATTCGTACGAGTGAAAGTTTGGATATCAAACGGACGAGGGGGCATCTTTCGGTATAGGAATTTTCGTTATTGTGTTTTCACCTGCTTCATTAAACTCATACACAAAATCACCAATTGAAACATGATTCATAAACATTGCAAAATCAATTTTTAAATTAATAAAAACGTGACAAAAAATTATCGTTTTACATCAATGTTACCGTTTTATTTAAACTTTCCTAATGTTTACAGCATTCATGTTATGCTATACCCAAGACGATGCTAGTGCTGAAGGAGGTATGTACAAATTTGAAATGATTTTATTAAATGTTTATTACATTGAAATACATATACTAACCATATTACTATCAATTTGGGTTTTTTTTTCTCTATGTGCTTTTTGTTTTCAATATAATAACCAAAATAATTTATTTTATAAAAAAAGTACTAAAAAAATACTCGCTGGACAATGAAAGCCATAAAATATTAATAAAAAATTATATTAAAAAACCATCAACAACTGGACGATTAGAAAAGGATGTGAAACTTTTCACAAAGTATTTAATAACGAAAGGCGAAGAAACGAAACTTTCTTCGTAGCAAAATGTTGAGAAATGGCTTGGTAAAAATGATTTTTATTTCATTAAGTATCCTGCCGGGATAACCGATAACTTCGTCACTTTTCTTTGCAAAAACACGTTAATTAGTTCACCATTTTGTTTTTCATTTCTTTTAAAAAAGTTTATCATTTTATTTGCAGTTCTCTTTGGTTTTTATTTCGTTTGTTTTCATTGATCGTTCGATTCGTATTGTTGTTTTCATTTGATTCACAAAAACTCATGTCAACGATTCATGTCTTCCGTTGAGGTTCAGCAAGACTTTGAACGAATTGTAATATCGAAAGTTTTATTAAGATTTGGATAAATCAACATTTAAATTAGCGATGTTGCGTGAATGGATATTTTTTATATATTTTGTTACTGCAATTAGTGAACTAGTAACTACTATTAACAGTACATCATTACGTAGACTAATCAAAAGGATCGTTTTACAAAAACAAAACTTCAAATATTTGACATCCCCCAATGTTCCGAATTTTCAAAAGATATGCCAAAAAGAAAACCGTCAGCTACGAAACTATGTTGTGCTCAAGATTTACGAAAGGATTTCCTTTTAAAAAATATTTCTCGTCAACGCCACGCAAATCAGAATTGCTGCTAACTTTTATGCCACTTTACCACGAATTCTCATTTTTTTGCTCAATTTTTTCTCTTCATTTGCGATGTTTTTTAACTCGTGACTTTGACTTTTATTTCTTTAATAATAAAATAGTAATTTATGTAACAAGTTGCGTAAAGGAAAAACATTTGTTAAGAGATGTGAATGATAAACGCATCGTGTGACAAATAAATTACTATTATGCTGCGTCGTTGTGAAAAGTGAAGTTTTTCATGCATCATTTCAGTGACGTATGTGACGTCATTTTAAAACTGGTTTTACTTTTTATAACTTGTGACGCCTTGACACATGCTAAGAGGCATCGCAGCGAATGAGGGGCTTCCAGCAGGAGCCGGAAGCGAGTTCTGGAATCGAATTCGCTAAAAAAGCCTTTTGGCATTTGTTAGGAGCAACTTTTTACGTGAGAAATACGCGATGAAGCTGCGAAAATTCAACTCTAGTTGGGAAATAGTAATTTTTGATACAAGTTCACACGTAACGTAATTTAAACTACCAGCATACGTAACGTGTATCAAACAACGTTTTTTGCGATTCACCGACAAAAACGAGATTTTCTTTTAATATAAAAATTCAATTCCAGTAGTGCGTAAAAAAACCTTCATCGCACTAGTGCGTAAAAAACCGTCATCGCACTAGTGCGGCAAAACGACTTCATCCGACACCGAGACGACGCACGAAAAAGCGATTTTTTGTCGGTGAATCGCAAAAAGTAAGTTTTTATCACTCTTTTGAGTGACAAAAAGTTACTTTATGCAACGGAGTGTCGTAAAGCAGAACTTTAGGCACACGATTCATATATTTCTAGACCCGTACGAAGTACTGGTCTTATGCGTTTACCACGACGTTTGTAACTCGTCGAATTTCGACCCGGGAGTTACTTGGGTTTTTCGTTTTGGGATAAAAATAGAAGAAATATGCAAAAAAAACGTTGTCCGTCTGTCCGTCCGTCCGTCTTGACCGACTTGACCGATTTTCAAAATCTTTTTCTTTCCTGAGAGGTAATCGAAAAAGTGAAGTTGAGTTCTGAGATGGGCACTTTTGGGCCAAGGACCGCCGAGATAGGGCCGCTTAAGTTGTTTTGGTATTTCGGATATATCTCGAGTAAGTCTTACCCGATTTCAATAAATGATTTTGATCGACAGGTCTATGAAAGCCCAACAATTTATAGAAGAAAATTTTTTTAGTTTGGGTCCTTGGCCTTAGTTAGGGCTCTAAAACTGAGTCTCTACAAGGGCTCTAAGAATTTTTTGTACATAACTCGAGTAAATCTCTTCAGATTTTCATAAATCTTTTGTTATCCGATAGGTATATGAAAGCCGAACAATTAATGCAAGAAAATTCTTTGAGTTTGGGCCCTTGGAGTTAGTTAGGGCTCTAAAAATGAGTCTTTGCAAGGGCTCTACGAGGTTTTTGTACATAACTCGAGAAAATTTCTTCAGATTTTCATAAATCTTTTTTTATTCTATAGGTCTATGAAAGCCGAACAATAAATGCAAGAAAATTTTTTGGGGTCGGGCCATTGGACTAACGCAGGCCCAATGTATAGGGCCAAATGTCATTTTACT
Organism: Pseudolycoriella hygida; assembly: GCA_029228625.1. NCBI lineage: Eukaryota > Metazoa > Arthropoda > Insecta > Diptera > Sciaridae > Pseudolycoriella > Pseudolycoriella hygida. Next base: position 118,324,878 of record CM055406.1, read on the forward strand.
ATAAAAACCGAGTAAATTCCTTCCGATTTTTTTATTCTTTTTCTATTTCAGAAGTTATAGAAGGTCTAACAGTCCTCAAGAAAAAATTTGAGGCCGACGCTTGTAATTAAGGCCCTCTGCCGGACCTAAAGGTCGGTCGGTTCTAAAGGTCTCCCCCAGCACAAAACAATTTTTTTTGCTATGTTTTAGAGAAAATTGAGTGAACCATTTTTGCGAGGGGTCACTCACTTCAATTTAGTCCATTTAATCCAAAAAAAAATTTATTGTTTTTTGCAACAAATTTGGACCCTACGCGTCGAAAAATGGAAAATTATTTCAAAAAATAAGATTCGGAGAATTTTGAGCACTCCTGAGATAAAAAAAATAAAATGGAATAAATTTATTTAGTCCATTTAATCCACTTATTCCCATTAACATCAAATATCCCTGAATACTCTGAAAAGGGTGATATTTCGTTTTTTTACAGTCACTAATGAGCTGTTCTGTTTGAACTGTTTTGGTACATTTGGCAATGAATGATATTTTTCCATTTGTTCGATTTGTTCTCATTTTTAGTCCATTTAGTCCATTTAATCCATAAATCTTAGAAGTGAGTTATCCCTCGCATTTTTGTCCATGGTAATATGGGTCCGATGCCTCTCCTAAAGGCCCTAGGTCGGTCCTAAAGGTCGGCCCCAGCACAAAACAATTTTTTTGCTATGTTGTAGAGAAAATTGAGTGGAACATTTTTTTGCATGGAAATATGGGTCAGAGGGTTCCCAAATATGGGTCCGAGGCAGGCCCAAAACGAATTTTCTACAATGCTCCTTCGTACGGGTTTTTCAATATTGCCATTTCGGCAATTTTCAATAGAGATGAATTTAATTTAATACAACGGGAATACATGCAACGGGAATCCTTGCAACGGGGTTCGTACGGGTCCGCGGAGCTTATGTTTACACTCAGCCTGCTGCGTCGAGTCACAATTACAGTGCCATATTAAAGTACTTTGTACTCTGTTGCATAAATAACTATTTCATCAGTACAATTAAACGTTTTTATTTTGTTACACGATTGAGTGTGACAGCCAAATACACATTTCAGGTCGCAGGTAGGTCGCAAGCTGTGAATAATGTAAATGCGATGTTATTTCGCGCGAATTTTTTGAATTTTTTTCAGCGCCCACCTCAGTATTGAGTTTCAAAAAAAAAGTTATAGGTTATTGAGATGTGTCGTAGAACAATTTTTACTTTATAACGATGCTCTTTATTGAAATAAATTATACGGACGTAAATGAGTAAGGTCAATTGAAAGTGAACCTGCTGCCACGTATAATATATGAGAGTACGTTCACTTTCAATTGCTTTATCTTGTTTTTCTCCCGAAGTCTTCAATTGACACATAAAACAGCTCACTTTTCCCAACGGAGTTGCGTAATAAATGCTCATACAACCGAGTGCAATGTAGTTTATTTGTCACCATTTGGAATTATGAATTATGCCCCTAAATTACGTTACGCTCTGGACCCCGAGTGTGTGGTTTTCATCTACTAAATAAATTGGTATTGAGCTATGTTTGCATTACGCTTAGAAGGGATAAAAGGTAAAAAAAATCGTTTTACGTAATTTAGGGACAGCCCTTCAGCCCCTTATACAGCGACGTTGCGTATACAAAGTGAAATTTTGCAAGTCAAATCTTTCCTTCCCAATATTTCATGTTTTTTCGATACTGTCTGATGTAATCAGTGGGTCCATAAAGAGAACATTGTAACTCGAGTGAATCACAACTCTCTATGCCTGCACTCTGACTCCAAACTTCACTTTCTTTGCAACGTTTTCTACTATGACCATAAAATTTACGCTTTCATATCTTCTTTTCTTGTCATGAAAATACTTTACGACGAACAGTATAATTTTGGAATTTTAGTTGAAAAGAAGCTGAAAAGCATCGCAAAATTAAATATGAGCAAAACAGCGTTGCGGCGTTGAGACGTGACATTTCTAGGAGACAATTATCACCGCGTCGACCTTCGCTCTTCGCTTCTACCCGAAAAGAATGGCAAATAAACTCCTAGTTGATACTTATGCCGGGATTTATTTATATTTAAAATATAATGTTTTTGACGAGTGTGAGGCTTACAGCCCGCAGCGAAGCCAAGGGCTGGAATCACACTAGTCAAAAACATATATTTTTCCGAGTTTCGTACAATATTTTTCATTCCGAGGGTTCTGAAAGCTGCTTTTCTGTTTTAAAATAGGACATCAGTTGTCCGTGCTAGGAATGAAAAATGTCATTTACTAAATTTATCGCTAAAAAGAAGAAAGAACTACAAAAATGTCCTAAGGGGAATAGTTTCCATATCAGGGGATAATATAATTTCCATTCATATCTTCCACACTTTTTCGATGTGGTTTTTCATTTTATTTCAACTAGCGGGATGTTATTCACATTTCGTTATTCGCAACCAGTCTTGTACTGTTGCCGACAGTCTTGTACTCTGTCGCCGATAGTCTTGTATTCTGTCGCCGACAGTCTTGTACTCTGTCGCCGACAGTCTTGTACTCTGTCGCCGACAGTCTTGTACTCTGTCGCCGACAGTCTTGTACTCTGTCACCGACAGTCTTGTACTCTGTCGCCGACAGTCTTGTACTCTGTCGCCGACAGTCTTGTACTCCGTCGTCGACAGTCTTGTACTCTGTCGCCGACAGTCTCGGACTGTCGCAAACTCTCATAGCTATTTATATCACAAGGAAGAGCCAAAAAAGATTTTCCGAGTGACTTTAAGTTTTACATGCTTCACGTTAGAACCGAAAGAAGAAAAATGTTAAAATTTGTATTTTCGGCTTTAATGTAAAGCATGAATGTACAGTTCGGGGGCACAATATGTTTCACAAATTTAAATGTTGAGCTTCTAATTGCATTTGATATACTCGCTGTCGTAAAAGAATAGATTTCTCTTCTTCTACTTGATAATAAAGTTGTTATATCACGCTTTCAAAGTGCAGGTACAGCATTTTGAATGAAATATAGAGATGACAAAAGTAACTTATCTCAAGTTATGTGAAATAGCGAACTCATTCGAAATAAATCGTTCTAAAGATATATAAATAGAGCAGAAATTCTGATTTCTTGGAAACGGCTTGACACGTGATATGATTTAAATGACTTGCTCGGGAAATCAACGTCTGTGTCGATAGATTTTCTAGACAATTTAGAACAAATTGATTCTGAATTTAATCTAAAAAGTTGTTTGCTTAAAACGTAATCTAGGAAAACTCTGCGCATGTCTTTAAAAGTGTCGTATCGTAGATTTGTTTTTCTTTCTCAATATGTTTATGGAAATTAAAATTTATCGATGCTTTTCAATGTTGGATGTATTATGTCTCTACCGAAAAACTTTTACGATGTTATCAGTGTCGAAGATATTCAAGAAAAAAAAAGAAACAAAAAAATGTTAAACCATAAATTTCCCATATTCCACATTATGCAATTGGGGTGGTCCAGAAACGTCAAAGGCGCTGAAATGATTCAAAATGACTTTGGAATCGAATTGATCCGAAGCGATTTAGGAGGTTCCCGATAGCAAAATAGTGAAAAAATCGTGAAAACCAAAAGAAATTCACACATTGCACACAGTACTACACATAACATATCATGATATTTAAGTCTCTAAATTCCATACAATTTAAAGAGGGACCTCTCGATTTCGCATAAAGTTTGTCTATTTTACTACCAATTTTTCTTTATTGGTAAAGCCTCTCCACTACAATTTATACAAATTTCTTAAAAAACAATAAAATTTGAAAAGAAAACATATAGCCGAGTGCAGCAATTGTTTGTGTAAAGCTAACGATTTTTCAGATAAAGTGGAGATAAGGTTATAGGCAGGGACCTGACAATCTTTTGTTTTCATCTTCACAAGTAATACTCAACGTGAAGTTAGCTGCAGCTGCAGCTAATTTCATTGCTATAAAATCAGCTGATTTTGATAAATTTATGAATGAAATCAGTTGATTTTGTTTACAATGAAGTTTGCTTCGGTCGCAACTGGAGCTAGCTTCACGTTGAGTATTTCTTGTAAAGATGAAAACAAAAGACTGTCACGCGCCTATTTGCTGTCTCCCCATTGAATTCATTGTGATGTGCAAAAAAGTGGCGCTGTGTTCTATGTGAAAAAATGTCAAATTCCATACATTTTTGATCTCCATTACAAATGATGTCTTTAAAGTCATCATTGAAGGATCTCATTTGGCACAGTGTCAGTTTTAAATTTGACATTATAGTTTAAATGCACGAGTTATCGCCCGCGTAGTCTCCGGCCAAATCATATTTTCACTAGTTACCGGTCACATTTCGCATTGAAATATGGGCGATTACTGGTGCTGGCCTGAGACTAATACATGGCCGATAACTGGTGCATTTACCCTAGTCACCGATTGTCAATGTGACAATAATTGTCAAAATGAAAATACCGTAGCAAAAGTACTCAGCCAATATATTTAACTATGCAACACTAAAGTAAAAAACCACTGAAGGTTCTGAAGTTCAAATCAGAAGTTACTTTTAAGTAGAAACCACTAAAGGCAGAGCAAATCGGGAGAAAGCAGTGTAAACGCGTTTACGAATTAGATAATTTTTGATTCAGATATCGTTGATTATGATTTTTCGTGCGGTAATATTCTATTCATCCACTATTTTTGGAAAATTTCAAACTTTTAGGAAATTCTAAGCTTTCAACGAATTCCTAAAAAATCATAAGGTTTTGAAAAATTTCGAATTTTCTAAGATTTTCGAATTTTCTAAGAATATCAAATTTTCTAAAAATTTCGAATTTTCTAAAAATTTCAAGTTTTC
>CM055406.1:118330210-118348496 GCA_029228625.1 Pseudolycoriella hygida
ATTTGCCAGAAAGTTCGAATTTTCAAAAAAAAAATTGAAATTTATCCAAAAATTTTAAAATTTCAAGAAATCTAATCTTCTGAAAATCTTTATGTTTTTCAATTTGTTGCATTTTTGGGGATTAGTTTAATTCGGTTGACCACTTCGGTTGACTTGCGTAGATAAACGTATCGACTGAGTACTTTTGATACGTTTTTTTTTTCATTTTGCAATTGTGACAGAAAATTATAATTAGAAATCTTTGATTTTCTACTAATATCGCTGCACTCGGCTGTAGAGTAAAAATTTATAAATTGAAAAAATAGTAACAAAAAAAGCAACAACGAAAGTTCGGTTACTTTAAGTGTAATAAACGTTTCAACTTATTTGACTCACTACACTAAATCCAATCCAAGGATCCACCTGAAAAAGATGGATTCGCGGCTGTTATAGACTAGGCATTTTCCCAAGTCCAATAGACTTGGATTCTTTTTCAAAGTCCTGAGACCACTTCGTGAGAAGACGCCACTCAGAAGGTGATTAGAGTACGAACCAATTTGAATTGGCCGATAACACATAAGCTGAATATACGTTTTCGTGATATTAATGCCATACAACGGAAGCACGTAATTTTTTAGCCCTTCCATGCAAAAATGCGTATTTCTCGGAAAGTTCGTCATGCCAACGAACGCCTCCATTGAGCCATAGACTGTGTCTAGCATCAGGCTTCATCAGGCAACATTCCTGCTTTTGATGAGTATTTTTTCTACTGAACTGTATTTGTCAATGGCGCTACTGGATAGAAACGACTCAGCTTTTTTGTTGAACCGTATAAATGTATGAAAAAAGGTAGATGTCGCTACTCATCAAAAGCAACATTCCTGCCTAATGAAATCTGATGCTAGACAGGATCTATTCGAAAAATTTCTTATCTGTCACTTTCGCATTGCTCTATGTTATACTCCTAACGTCGACATAATGTCAGAATTCTCTAATAAGTTAGTCAAGTGTATAGAATGTGCTGCCACCTATTTTCGAAAAATCATGAAAATTCCGTATACATATTAGCTGCGTCCAACAAGTAAGTAGATGACGAGGAAACCACATTTGAGTGGCGTATCTCTGTAGTGGAGAATTTTTCGACGTAGCTTTAGTCAAATGGTCAATAAATATGTGAGGTGCTGTTGCTAACTATATGCATGCACCTAGCGCACTGTGTAATGAGCTGCAACATTTCTCGTGATTTTCTTACGATTTTTCTAATATTTCGAGCTGGGGAATCTCCTATTGATCAAGTTGGGCTACGCTAGAAATTTCTTTAAAATTATTTTACTACCGCGCCACGCCTGTGTCGCAAACCCATATTTTGATGGACCACCCTAATATTCATGTTCAACTTCGCTATTCGATCAATCAACCGAATCGTCGTTAAATATTTTTAATTACAATTTAAAAAAAGAACGAAAATCTCTTTGGTTTGTGTAAATTACAGAACCCATTTAGTTTTCATTTGTTTCGTTATTAAATCCTCATCACCAACTCCACACAACGAACAGCAATAATTACATTATTTTACAATTTTCTGTTGATTAAAATTATAAAATTTTGACATAAAGGCGAAATAATCTACCGTGTGGAGTTACCTGATATGGAGCAGATTACACTAATCTACCTGGAGAATAGCGATGCTGACTATCGTAAGTCATGCAAGCCAATCTGAAAACGTTTTTTTTATTATCAACTTTTTTCATATTAAAAAAAAAATTTAATAAAATTCAAACAAGAGCAGTTGTTGCCTTTAGTAGAGAATTATTTTTTTGTTCAGTTTTGACTTATTTTACGAATTTTTGTTATTTGACATGGATATTAGCGAACAAAATTACATTTTTTTTAACATTTTTGAAGACATCTAGTTACTCGTAGTTGAACACAGAAAACACACGAATTTTTGATTAAAAATGTGTCTCTTTTGAAAGCTGAATTTTCAAAATCTGAAACAAAAAAACACCAAATTTTGTTTACAACTTAGTTGAATGAATTAACATTTAAATATTTTGGTCTTGGCTTGTGTTTTTTATGATGTCCCTTTGAGCTTTAATTTGTTGCAACATTCATTTTTTTCAAATAAATCAAACATCACCCGTGCCAGTTTTTAATCGTTGCAATTCGATAGTATCGTCATCTTTTGCAAAACAATAAAAAAACATTCTTCAACAATTTAGTCGTAGCGCAAAAATCATTTTGAAAATGTCTGTGTTTTTCACTTCACACCATTTTTGATGCAATCGAAACGTTTTCACTTATCACACTGTGAAGATTTTCTTCACACAAAAATGGAAGCTCTCACAATAGACGATTTGTCAAAAGTCTGAAATTATCTGCTGTACTCTTAGCAAATGTGTGTGAAATCACATGGGAATAATGGAAGATTATAAATAATTTTTAAGTTTTTCAGACCTTTCTGTCTTGCTAGATAGTGAGGCAAGATGTTTTTGATCTTATCCATGACATACATACTGCAGAGGGCGTTGCATATCAATGATCACAATTTCGTTCTTAATTAACTTTAACGACATCTATGTGAAAATTCGTGTCTCGTGTCTTTTTTTTTGAGAAAATCTTTCACAAATATTATGAAAAATTACAAACATTGGAAAATTTCGGCGAAATTCACACAGCTAAGGAATCATAGGATTGTCTAACTTTGTTCTTAGCTGATAAAATAATCCCATTTTACTTAGAGACACTTTTGTTCTGCGCAGGTTTTCGCTGTGTTAAAAACCTGCGCAGAACAAAAGTGCCTTTAAGTAAAATGGAATCATTGTAAGACGAGGGGTTATCCACTGGTCAAAAATTTGTACCAAAAATTCCAATTCCATAAAAAAATTCCACAAAAATTCCAAGAATTCCATCGAAATTCCAAAAATTCCATCGAAATTCCAACAATTACATAAAATTTCCGAAATTCAGAAGTTCAGAAAATTCCAGAAATTCCAAAAATTCAAGAAATTTAACAGAAAGTCCAAAAATTCCACATAAATTCCAAAAATTCCATTGAAATTCCAAAAATTTCATCGAAATTTCGAAGTTCAGAAATTCCGAAAACTCCAAAAATTCCGATAATTTCAGAAATTCCATTTTAATTCCAAAAAATTCGATCAGCCTATACCAAAACAAAATGAAGTGGATAACCCCTCGCTGTAAGACGAACTTCTCGTGCGTTGTATTCATATATTCGATCATCTGGTAATGCTGACAGTTAAGTTGCGTAATCTTATGATTCTTACTTAAGGGAAGACGATAACAATTTTTTGATTCTCAATAAAAAATTCTGAAATTCGAAGAGATTACTTGAAAATTGATTAAAACTCAAGAATTTCCTTGAAAATGGAAAAGAAAAGTCTTGAAAATTCAGTTCTTTAAGTTGAAAATCGTACAAAAAACACAGCGAGTTCTGCAGCCAGGCCCGTAGCTAGGTGGGGCAGCAGGTGCAAAGTCCTTGCTGGACATTTTAATGCCCTTGCTGGTAGTTTAGAGAGTCTGGTAAACTTACGAAAGTAAAAAACTATCTTCCCTTTTTCGAAAACATTTTCGTCTACGGAGTTTCAATGTAAACAAAGACGACCCTCTTATCAGCGACATCAATTACCTGTTCGTAGCTTTCCCAGTGGAAACAAGGATTTTTGACGAGCTGAGCAAATTGATTACAGCCAAGACAAGCTGGTCGCGATCGAGGGCAATTCTCAATCATCAATTGAAAATAGATGGGGGAAATGCTGTGGCCATTATGGGAACTTTTAGGCCAGGTGACATCGGGGAAAAAATCTTGTTCTGATAGCTAAGAAAAATTTCCGTAGAACAATAAGAATGTGAAAATGTAGGAAGAAAATGTCAAATGTGCTGTATATCTCTGAAAATCTGTTTTAAACTAAACTAAAATTTTGACTCGCTAAGGGGCCGCACAGGATGAAAGTAAAAATTCCTATTCCATAAAAAAATTCCACAAAAGTTCCAAGAAATTCCATCGAAATTCAAAAAATTTCATCGAAATTCCAAAAATTCCATCGAAATTCCAAAAGTTGCACAAAATTTCCGAAATTCTAGAAATTCCAAAAATTCCAGAAATTTCAAAAATTCCAGAAATTCCAAAAATTCCAGAAACTCCAAAAATTCAAGAAATTCCACGGATATACTAAAAATTCCGCAAAAATTCCACAGAAATTCCAAAAATTTCACAGAAATTCCATCGAAATTCCTAAAATTTCATCGAAATTCTGGAGTTTAGAAATTCCAAAAATTCCAGAAATTCCAAAATTTCAATAAATTCCACAGAAATTCCAAAAATTCCACACAAATTCCAAAAATTTCACAAAAATTCCATCGGAATTCCAAAAATTTCATCGAAATTCTGGAGTTCAGTAATTCCGGAAATTCCAAAAACTTCAAAAATTCCATCGAAATTTTAAAAATTCCACCGTAATTCCAAAAATTCCATCGAAATTCCAAAAATTAACAAAATTTCCGAAATTCAGACGTTCCGAAAATTCTAGAAATTCCACAGAGATTCCAAAAATTCCCCAGAAATTCCAAAAATTCACAGAAATTCCAAAAGTTTCACAGAAATTCTATCGAAATTCCAAAAATTTCATCGAAATTCTGTAGTTTAGAAATTCCAAAAACTTCAAAAATTCCATCGAAATTCAAAAAGTTCCACGAAATTTCACAGAAATTCCATCGAAATTCCAAAAATTTCATCGAAATTCTGGAGTTCAGAAATTCCGGATATTCCAAAAACTTCAAAAATTCCATCGAGGTTCCAAAAATTCCATCGAAATTCCAAAAGTTCCACAAAATTGCAGACGTCCTGAAAATTCTAGAAATTCCAAAAATTCAAGAAATTCCACAAAGATTCCAAAAATTCCGCAGAAATTCCAAAAGTTCCACAAAAATTCCAAGAATTTCACAGAAATTACATCGAAATTCCAAAAATTTCAGCGAAATTCTGGAGTTCAGAAATTGCGGAAATTCCAAAAACTTCAAAAATTTCATCGAAATTCCAATAATTCCAGAAATTCCATTTTAATTCCAAAAAATCCATTTTAATTCCAAAAATTCCATTTTAATTCTAAAAATTCCATTTTAATTCCAAAATTTCCATTTTAATTCCAAAAAATCCATAAGCCTGTACCAAAAAAAATGAAGTGGATAACCCCTCGCAAATCAGACAAGTTTACGAGAAAAAATCGGGTTCATTAACTAATCGTTTTCTGATCATTCTATACAAAAGTTTGACGGTGCCCACAACAAAATCAGTTTTATTGGCTGGGAATCGCTCTTATAACTCATCCTGTTCAGCAGTGACTCTGAAAATTTCGAGCTTATTTTGACTCGAGTTATTTGTCTGGGTTTTATCCGGGCATCTAAAATTTGGTCCTAAAAACGTATATGACATTTGTAATAAAATCCAGTCTATTCAGCCAGAAAAAGTCTTTGGCATGTGCGCGGTTACATCCCTGTAGATTCAAAGCGCGACAGAAAGGGGCTAAAGATCAAACTTAATTGCAACGAACTTTTTTAAAACATGAATTGCGGAATATTCCAATGTATTTCAACTGTTGTAAAATAAAAAATTTTCACAGCGAGTGTCTTCAATGTATAGACTGTTATAATACTTTTGATTATAACAGATACTTACCATTAGAACAGTTTATGTATTTTATTATGGGCTAATTCCATCGTTAACTAGACAGGTGCACCAATCTGATATTTTCAGTCGGCATGGCGCACGCAAACGCGATTAAGAATGTGTTCGGCGGCTCCATTATTCCAACTTTATGACTGGGGACTTAAAATGACGACTAACCCATACAATGTCGCTACAATGTCACCTGAGGAACGAATGTTTTTTGTCTCATGTTAATATAAATCACATTGAAAGAGTGAAAGAGATGAAATTCGTTACCCAGGTGACGATACGGAAGGAATTAGCCTATGAATATTTGAAATATTATGGCAACGATATAGGATATACGTTCCGGCCGAGTTAATTTGTTTTTTCTCACGAAGAAATTTCAACAGTTCGAATTTTTTGCTCTTGATAAAACTAAATCTTCTCTTCGCAGTGATGTTTCGTGATTTAATTTTAAACTTTTATCACAATGACACGATCTTCGAAACACGAAAAATAACAAATCAACAACATTTTTGATGCTCCATTTAATATTTACTTTCATATAGATGATGTTGCTGCTGGGACGTTTTGGTCCCAGCAGCAATATCATCATTGTTTTCTTTTGAGTTTTCTATTACAATAAGAATTATATACCGTTCGTTCGTGTGTGTGTTTTCTTTAAATAAATAATTTTACTTAAGTCTTATGGACCTTAGAAACAAGTCAGTAAATTGTTTTTGTTCCCTCCATGTGTAAGACATCCCTGTAAATATTTTTTTTGTTTTGGTAAACCTAAGCACTTTTGTTATGCAATTTCTTCACAACGTTATCTCCCTTTTGTATGGTCGACTTTTTTCTTGAACTAAGCCTCGACGTAGTCGTTGGAAACTATCGAAAAACAAATTATTTTTTAATAAAATGTAATTTGAAGAGGCTTTCGAGGGACAAAAGCTGTTGGTTGATATCGTTTTTTTCAGGGAGATTCAATTTATCGTAACTTCAAATTTGAAATTAAGGCTGGAAATAAATTTACGTGAATGTTGTAAATAAAAATAAAATTGAACATTAAACATAAAGCGAACATATGGGCACCACATCCAGTATAAAAATTTGTAATTTTCGAAATATTGTGAACGTAAATTTCTTTTATGGTTTTCATTAATTACATCATTGAAAAAAACTGGACCATTAACGTGATAAATTTTGTAATTCAAACTACGCCGTCACAATTACGAATAAAATGTGAACTAGTTGTGAACTAGTTATTACTTTGCAAGGATATGAAGGATGCAGAGAAATGATAAGTTGGTACACCTATGGCGAGGTAGAACGCTTATGTCAATGACAGCTGGGTTCCATGGGAGAGAATTACGTACAAAATTGGGCTGGTTCTCTCCCATACAGTCAAGCTGTCTTTCACATGGCGTTCTACCTTGCCACAGGTGTACCAAGGAAATTTAAAACTACCAGTAATAGATTGTGCCATTAGTTTTATGTTTGTCCGTATTCAGCTATGAAAACTTGCATGACGCCACTTGAGAAAAGGGAGTAGTTCTCTGTTAAGACGTTTATTCAGCTATGAAAAAAACATAGATGTCACCACTTGAGGTTCGGTGACATGACACGGTCTATAGTTAGATAGGATAGCGTCAGATCGTCTGTCGACGGTACTGCAGTCCAGACGTCTAACTCACAGACGTCAAGTGCTCTTTTTATGTCTCATTCGTATTCCCCAGGTTTTCATTCTCAGTAGTTTGTGCAAACTTAAGAGTGCTACCTGAAAGCTTTCTCACGGGTTGGATGGGATACAGTGGATGGTAGAGTGGGTTGAGTGAGAGGCTAACGAACCCTCCTCGTAAAAGAAGCTAAGTACAAGAATCTGCAAGACAGCCTCGGATACCAAACAACCGAAGTTCGTCAGAAATGACGAAACGTACTGCAGACAGCCGAAACCCGCTTGGGCTAACACGGCTGATAAGTAAGTAACCAATCAATGGCGGGACAATAAAAACTCATGAGTGGGAGATTTTACGACTTAGAAACAAAGGGCTGTCCATAAATAACGTCCATTAAAAAGATGAGAACGAGTTCGACGAAAAGCGATATCAAGAAATAAAAATTGGACGGCGTCCGTCGCACAATGAAAAGAAAGTAAAGGGGGTGGTGGTTCAGAGACTCGGAAATTGTTAAAAGCGATACGCAAGTAGTTTTTTATGTCGGTTTCATGGCGAATGACGACGAAATGGCGATGTTTTAACGAAGTTGGGAACAATCGATATCAGAATATAGCAAAAACTACAGACGTCGGTCGTTGGTCGTCACCAAACCGCATGAGTATTATGAAGTCATAAAAACCACAACCAAAAACCTTTTTGAAAGGGAAACGTGACGCAAGTCCTCGTCTCTTCTTCCAAAACAACTGATATCAATTTGGGTGACGCTTACAGCTTCGAAACGCAGATATTTTCATTTTCGATTAAAAAAATGCGTCACAAACTTTCCGGCCAAAAAAATTTCCGGCCACAAAAAAATTCCGGCCAAAAAAAAGTTTTCAGCGAAAAAAAAAAAATTTACCGAAAAAAATTTTCGGCGAAGCTTTCCGGCGAAAAAAAATTTTCAGCGAAAAAAAATTTGCAGCGAAAAAAAATTTCGACGAAAAAAATTTTCCGGATGACGACACATTGAGAAAAAGTCTCAAAACTTAGCTGTATATATGGTTCCGAAGTCTGCGAAAAAAAAATTCTGAATTTTTTGTTCGTATGGGGACTTGCGTCACGGGCGCATCGCTACCGCGCGCCCATGATTGTGAGAAACGACATTTTTTCTCATATGATGGGGAGGGGCTTACAGAATTGGGCGTTATTAAATGGGGGTGAAGGCTTGGCGAAATGGCTTATTAAGGACGTTATTAATGGACAGCCCCAAAAAAACTGTCATCGTCGGAGAAATTTTCACGTAACCAGTCAGTGTGTCATTACTTCGCTGAGAAAATATCTCCTTGGGACAATTGTTTTTCGATTAAGTTTTCCGTCATTTAGCGATTGCTACTCGGGGCAACTCTACTCCCATCAAAGAAGAAACCCATACGTTTGCAGCAGCCATGTTATGTTTGCTACAAAAATCAAGCGGTAATTTCTTTTTTGTGAAGTGCATCAAAAGATGTGTAAAATAGGGAGGGTATTCGCTCCGCACATTTCGTCAAGTAAATGTCTGCCTTGATCTTTCAACAAGTAAACCATTCTCACGGCTGTAGGAAAGTAGCGATATAGCAATAGATTGTAGTCAAAGAAATTAAATTGAGACCGAAATGATCGCTGATTCATTGGTGAATAACTGATGATTCGTGGAGGAATCACCGATGATTATGATTACACGGTAAATCATCGGTGATGGGTGCACAGACGGACAGAAAGAGTGAAAAAAATTAATTTTAAACGTAAATAATCGGTGATTCATTGATGATTCATTGGTGAATATTCGATGATTCACCGTGGAATCATCCTTGATTCATCGGGGAATCACCGATGTTTCACCGGGGAATCACCGATGTTTCACCGGGGAATCACCAATGTTTCACTGAGGAATCACCGATGATTCATAGGGAAATGATCGATGATTCACCAATGAATTATCGATTATTCGCAGTGAAATCATCGGTGATTTCTCGGTGAATCATCTGTGGTTCCACGGCTAATCATCGATGACTACCCGGCAAATCATTGCTGATTACCCGGTGAAGGGTGCACAGACGGACGAACGTACAGGAAGAGTGAAAACATAACGATAGAGTGTAATCAAAGAAGTTAATTTTAGACCCAAATCATCGGTAATTCATTGATGTTTCATTGGTGAATCATCGGTGTTTCCCTTGTGAATCATCGTTTATTTCCTAATGAATCATCGGTGAATCATAAGTGATTACCCGGTGAATCATCGATGATTCCCCGTTGAATCATCGATGATTCCCGGTGAATCATGGATGATTCTCCCGTGAATCATGGATGATTCTCCGGTGAATCATGGATGATTCTCCGGTGAATCATGGATGACTCTCCGGTGAATCATGGATGATTCTCCGGTGAATCATGGATGATTTTCCGGTGAATCATGGATGATTCTCCAGTGAATCATGGATGATTCTCCGGTGAATCACGGATGATTCTCCGGTGAATCATCGATGATTTCTTGGTGAATCATCGATGATTTCTCCATGAATCATCAATAATTTCTCGGTGAATAATCGATGATTTCTCGGCGAATCATCGGTGATTACACGGATAGACGGACATGAAGGGTGAAAACATAAAGTAGCTTTCGCTACTTAACATAACAAACTATCTCCAAACATCAAAATATTTTGTAATTGTTTTTATAAGGTAGGTTGCTATTGCCATCTGGTGTGAGTAATGTTTATTGACTATTGACACCGAGAACATGATGAGTCACGTCTGATAGAGATATGAAAAGAAAAATTAATATTAGCACTGGGCCAGGGTGGCAATAGTAACTTCATTGTTTCGTTCTATAACAATAACTTTATTTCATAGCGCTAAAGAACTGATACGACCCTCGTGTAGGTCGTTGGAATATTGACAATATAACATTCACTTCGGAAAAATTTGTGATGGTATCATACAATATAAGGGATGGGCTCTTTTTCGTGTAACGTAGATGTTTCGTTCATTGGTGAATGACTTGAGGAAGACGAGTGGTTCTTGTAATTGAAAACAAAAATTCCATAAACTTTACACAAATCTACAAACACATCAAATACATCGTCGAAATTTCATCGATTAGTAGCAACAAAACTAAGTTTTCTAGATGTAGCGCTAATTTTTAATTGGGCAGTACTCAATAAACTATAACCTAAAATTGCATTTGTTAGTCACTAGCTGCATTAGTTAGGACTTAGGATTTGTTAAACTTATGCTAAGATCTAAGTACTTTTTTCGACATGTGTAAACAATAGAAATGCAATGTCAACCATTGTTGCTTGGCAAAACTCTAAGAACTATTCGGAAATTATATCAACCAACGCATCAACGAACATCACATTTTTGATTATTTTTATTAAAAAAAAGTTTTATTTTGCTTCATATGATAGTTTAATTTTCATTAATGGATTTAAGATAATGAAATTTAGTTTTTTTTAGGATTTAATGTCAATTTATTGCGGTATGCTTAAGATTTTACTTAGTTTTAATATAAAATAACAAAAATCGAAACACTTTTACATTCAAAATACGCTGAACAGACATTTATGTGGTTCAAATTAATCTTTTGCCGGATCTTTTATTCCCTCTTACTAATATGTTGATGGTACTTGACTAAGAATTGGCGCCAAATTCGAATAATTCAAAAAAATACCATCAATCGTTTAGTTGTGTGGAAAATTTCTCTGCAAAAATTAAGACGACTACTACTATTGCATGAAAAACACATACAAAGAAAAATGTATAACTTTTTAATAGGGAGACCATTGTAACGTTTCACGTAGTAACGTTTCACGTTGTAACGTTTCACGTTGTAACGTTTCACGTTGTAACGTTTCACGTTGTAACGTTTCACGTTGTAACGTTTCACGTTGTAACGCTTCACGTTGTAACGTTTCACCTTTCACGTTGTAACATTTCACCTTTCACGTTGTAACGTTTCACCTTTCACGTTGTAACGTTTCACGTTGTAACGTTTCACGTTGTAACGTTTCACGTTGTGACGCTTCACGTTTCACATTGTAACGTTTCACCTTTCACGTTGTAACGTTTCACGTTGTAACACTTCACGTTTCACGTTGTAACGTTCCACGTTTCACGTTGTAACGTTCCACGTTGTAACGTTCCACGTTGTAACGTTTCATCTTTCACGTTGTAACGTTTCACAATGTAACGCTTCACGTTTCACGTTGTAACGTTCCACGTTTCACGTTGTAACGTTCCACGTTTCACGTTGTAACGTTTCTCTTTGACTTGTGTAGCTTTCCGTTACAAATCATAATGTCACAAACACCACCGGCGCCGTAGCGTAACAGTTCTGTTGTTACGAATCAGTTAGAGTCTTTCCGACCGTTTAAAATTACAATCCCTACACAATGTGACGAGTACATGCAATGTAACTTGTGTCGTCATCTGCTATAGCAACGTTACTTGTTGCAACTGCCTTAGCAACGCTACTCCGCGTGACGTTCTCGCTTTATTACATCTCTCACAAGGAAAATCAACTTTGAAACCTTTGAACAAAATTCATCCAAGTAAAATAATGACAACTCAATGAAAAATTTCTGTTAAAAATTTGAAAATGTGAGAAAAAAAAATTCTACTTTTCCTACGATGGTGCCACAACAGCCAAGTACCGGAACGCAGTCTAGTGTCAAAAAATGATATCTGGGAAACTCGAATCTAGTGGCTAGTAATTTACGTTACAATCGGTGCAATACTTTTCAATCTGACACTCTTCTGTCGCTACCATCTGCCTTCAATATAGCTCAAGTGCGCAGCCTCGTGTCAAGAAGAAAATTAGTTCGTTGTAAAGTATTCGCCATAATGCCACTAGGCATAATCGAATTCCGCACAATATGTGTGTAATATGGAGTGCTCATATTATTATAAAAAGGCCGTGACAGTGACATGCCTCAATTTTTGACAGTCTTGTCTACTTTGTGCCGTTGAACTATGACAAAGTACGCAGCTTCGTGTCAAATTAAATATTGTATTTCCATAAAGTACTCACTATTGATTCCAACAACATTTTTTGATCCCAGTCTTCCTAGCTGAAAAAACATTCTTCCACTTGTTGCAACTTTCTAAAGGCTGCGTACTCAGTTTCAAGAGCCAGCAGGAAGAATCAATCTGCTGGATTTTTCGGAGATTTTCAGAAAAACTGTAACAAAGTACGTCATCAATTTGTGAAACATGAAAATTTGTTTGACGTTTCGAAGTTTTTTGCTCAAGTTTTAAATTTTTAACTGAAATTTTGCAGATTGTTCTTTAATACGAGACTAAAAAATACAAGCGTTCGGAAACCAAGTCATAGAATTTTTCGTATTTAAATGAGACTGTGGCTCACTAACTTAATGTTGTCAATATTGACAAGTATTGTCATTGCTTCATAAAGTTGTTGTATTTTGTCCACTGCAACACCTTAAACTCGAAAATAATCGACGAATTTTTATCAATTTTAGTAGATTTTGCTAAAATAAAGCTTCTTAAGGTTAAGGTAGTTCGCTTACTAATCAAGGGGAGAAAACGCTCTGTTCTTTGCGCTATTGATCGCGTAAAGTGCTTGTCGCTTTCAACAGCACATAGTTGACATATTTAGAGGACCAAAAAAAACATGAACCTAATAGCCGACATGACCTCAACAATAGCAGAGTTTTCAACAGAACGTTGTTCTTAGCAGAGCTGCATCTATCACCTTCTTTAATCCACGTCGGCTTATGTCAAAGTATGCATGCATAAGCGGAAAAGCCCACCATTTTTCTACGCTTATGAAATTCATCATGAAATTTTGTATACTCTGACATATAAGCCGACGCCGCACTAAAACCGTGGATCATTCAAATTTTGGCGCACTAAATATGTCAATATCAAAGAAATGTTTTTAACGATTTTCACTTAGAACAAAGTTATACTCACACACGGCCTGCTAATTTTTGTATTGCTTATGACATTTAAAACATTAATTCGAACAGGTATTGTTGAGTTGTCCGACGCTTAAGAATTTGAATCAATATCGATGCGAAACATTACATTTTCATGAATTTCTTACAGTTCAAAGCTTTTTACGCCAATCGTAGGTTAACTAAAATGACAAAACGGGACAGATCCTCGAGATACCTTTTAAAGTAAGAGCAATTATCTCCCTCTAGCGACGTAATGTGAGTTTATATTTGATCAAAAAAGGATCCACGGCGAATGAAAATCTTTGACGTTTAAAGTGTCATTTTGACAGTTGTAATAGACCCACTTTTGAGTCCAACGGACTCATGTACCCCCTTGGCATGAGAATGTTTTCCTCATCGATCAGATGATATTTTTCTTCGGGTTCATGTTCATCAATGAGGACATTATTGTCCGTCAGATGAAATATTGCACAAGTAGAGGAAATAATATTCGAGATATTATAAGTTTCTCGCCAATGAACATCACGCCCTCTACGAGTTATATTCATAAAGTACGTACTCAAAAAATGCTCCTCCTCATTGTACGTTTTAGGTGGCTCCTATCTCCGACATAAGAGACGTACAAGAGCGTGACAGTCCTTTGTTTTGATCTTTGCAAGCAATACTCAACGTGAAGTTAGCTGCAGTTGCAAGAAATCAGCTGATTTTTGAACTTTTCAATAAAGTCAGCTGATCTTTTTACAATGAAGTTAACCTCGGACGTAACTGCAGCTAGCTTACTACTTGCAAATACCAAACAAAGACTGGAGACGAAAGAAAAATATCGACGGTGGCTAGCCGAGAAAAAATTATCAGCGACGGCTAAATCATCTGCTCAAGCCGGCTTAAGAGCACGTTTCAAAAATGTGAACTGACAAATTTGCGATGTTTTTTTAAAAGAGAATCCTACGTAAATAACAAATTATTCAAAATTATAGCTCGTGTACTGTGAGAGGATGACTCTAACACGAATAATACATGAATCATAATTCAAAAAGTTTGAGTATGAAGGTCGAAAGTGGCTCTGAGAAATCATCGCATTCCAAGTTCATTTGCGATATTATTTCAGAGCAAATTGGTACGTTCATACTTAAACTTTTTGGATTCTAATTTAGCTATTAATCGCTTAAGAGTCTTCCTCTCACAGTACATGAGCTATAAATTTGAATAGTTTGTTATTTACGCCAAATGCTGTTCTAAAAAACATCGCCAAAACAACTGCCAAATTAGTTGACATTCTTGCGACGTGCTCTTAAAACGTTGACTTGAAAAACATAATTTTAAGAGCACTTTACAAAAATGTGAACTGTCAAATTTGCGATGTTTTTTTTACAACATAATCCTGTGTAAATAACAAACTATTCAAAATTATAGCTCATGTGCTGTGAGAGGATAACTCTTACGTAAACAATAAATGAATGAGAATTCAAAAATTTTAAGTATGAGGGTACAAATTCGCTTTGAAATAACATCGCAAAAGAATTTGGAATGCGATGATTTTTCAGAACAACTTTCGACCTTCATACTCAAACTTTTTGAATTCTGGCTCATCTATTATTCGTGTAACATTCATCCTACCACAGTACATGAGCTTTGAAAAATTTGCTACTTACGAAGTATTCTGTTCTAAAAAAACATCGCAAATTTGACAGTTCACATTTTTGCAACGTGCTCTTAAGAAAATCTCGAAATCGGCGGCGCTCATGTCTGCCCTATCTTATCATTCTAATGTCGGTAGAAAATGCTGTTGAGGAAAAGTTGATTACAGACAAACAATATTTTGAAAATGTTTATGTGGGGTGTGACGATCGGTCAATCAAACCATTTGTAAGACTCTGACTAATATAAGTGGTACATTTGTTTGTTAGCTCTGAAAATTTCTTATGACAAATTATAGATTTCGTTCCAATAAAGTGGAAATTGAAGACTTGATTCCAAAAAAGTGGAAGGTAAGTGGAAAGTCTAAACAGCATACAAGTCACACTTATTATGTTATTCAGCTTCAGTTGGTTAATTTGTTGCTTTCAATCACATCTCCCTTTAAGAGCACATCGCAAAAATGTGAACTGTAAAATTTGCGATGTTTTTTTAGAACAGAATCCTGTGTAAATAACAAAGTATTTAAAATTATAGCTCATGTACTGTGAGAGAATGACTTTTACGCAAAAAATAGATGAATCAGAATTCAAAAAGTTTGAGTATGAAGGTCGAAAATTGCTTTGAAAAATCATCGCATTGCAAGTTCGTTTGCGATGTTATTTCAGAGCAAATTTCGACCTTCATAGTCAAACTTTTTGACTTCCGATTCACCTATTATTCGTATCAGAGTCATTCTCTCACATTACATGAGCTAAAATTTTGAATAATTTGTTATTTACGCAGGATTATGTTCTAAGAAAAACATCGCAAATTTGGCTCTTTACATTTTCTCGACGTTCTCTGAAGAGCGTATCAGATATTTTGACAGTTCTATATTTTGCGATGTTTTTTCATTGCATATTTCTAAGGCAATGTTCATTAATTTTAAATTCCAAAACATCTAATGTTTGTATAACACACCCCTTTATAGATTCTATGAATCAAAACATATAATTATTAAGTCTAAGTGTCAAAATTTGATCTAAAAAAACATCGCATAGCCGAGTACTTTGCGATGTTTTTTCAGATCAAGTTTTTTATTCTGATTGAGAGAATCTATAAAGGGATGTGTTATGCAAACAGTAGATGTTTCGGAATTTAAAATTGATGATCACTGCCTTAGAAATATGGAATGATAAAACATCGCAAAATATAGAACTGTGAAAATATCTGACACGCTCTTAAGAGTTGTTACACTCTTGTGAAAACAGGGCAAACGACCAGCTGAAGCTGAAATGAAATAGTGTAACTGTTGGAGAATTACTCGACGCATAGGACTTAAAGTCTCTAACAGTAACGTTTCGTTGATTCTGATTGCATGTTGTTTTCGCTTCCTACAGAGATTTGAAATGAGAACTGTAAGCAAATATTTAATTCATCTGGCACCATTCCAGCGGAGTTGTTATGTCTATTGTTTCGTCAAGCCTACCATCTATTTCATTTGTTTGTGTCGTTGTTCCGTGTTTTTGAATAAATGTGAAAGAAACTTGCTTTCATAAGCAGCGCAGCTCAACAATACCTAATGTTTTGTGTTTTTGCTTTTAGTGTTTTGATAAATTATTGCAAATTTCGACATTAATTTTTCTTACATATTTTTACTTGTTCCACGTTTCAAACTATTTTTGATTCAATTTTGTCTGAGTGTTTCTTTTCATTGTATATAAAATTAGTTCGTTCATTTTATTTTGTAATTTTATTTTGTGCGTGAAAATGAATGTCAAAATAAAATATGAAAAACGAATTGTTAAAATGAACAACTAAGAATAAGTTCACACCAAAATGTACGTGCTAATGACATTGAAAATTTATTTACATATTATTGCAGCATCTGAAGAAAATGTTCTGTCTTATGAAGCTGTTCAACGGCTTTCTATCAGCTATACACGACCAGTGATCATATTAGGACCGCTGAAGGATCGAATTAATGACGACTTAATCTCTGAATTTCCAGAAAAATTCGGATCGTGCGTACCACGTAAGTTACTAGCTTAAGTTTCTACAGCGCGGATGTTACATTAATAAGAAGGAAAGACCAGGAAATTTTCACTTTAAGAAAAAAGATTGTTTCTAGGCTAGGGCAACATTATCACACCGACAAAAATTATTCAAAAATCTTACCCCTGCTACTCACCATCTCTCTCCAGGTAATCTAATTTGCTCCGAGTTACCTGATACAGCTGTAATTTTTCATACTATGACTCCAAATGAAATAAGAACTTTTTTACGTTCGCTTTATTTCAATTTCCACACAAACATTTCCTTGTTGCAGTCATTCATGCTGAATGTACTTTGTTCTCCCTACGCGTTAAGGAACATAGGGCTATAAGACCTGTGTTCCAATGCTACTTGGCCTTCTCGACTAGAAATCTATCTATCTATCTCCCTACGCGTGAGTAAAATCCGTATTTTACATGCAAGGCAATGTGGAGCATCAAATCTCGTTGAAAAAATGTGAACTGTCAAATTTGCGATGATTTTTTAGAACAGAATCCTGCGTAAATAACAAATTATTAAAAATTATAGCTCATGTACTGTGAGAGTATGACTCTTACACGAATAATAGATGAATCAGAATTCGATAAGTTTGTATGAAGGTCGAAAGTTGCTTTGAAAAATCGATGTTATTTGCGATGTTATTTCAAAGCAAAACCTTCATACTCAAACTTTTTGAATTCTAATTCATCTACTATTTGGGTAAGAGTCATCCTTTCACAGTACATGGGCTATAATTTTGAATAATTTTTTATTTGCGCGGGATTCTGTACTGAAAACATCGCAAATTTGACAGCTCACATTTTTGCGACGTGCTCTTAAGAACAGAATGTACTCTGATAGGATGACTCTTACACGAAGAATAGATGAATCAAAATTCAAAAAGTTTGAGTATAAAGGTCGTAAGTTGCTCTGAAAAATCATCGCATTCCAAGTTGACTTGGATATGTACACGATGTACATTTGTACATTCATACTTAAACTTATTGAATTCTGATTCATCTATTATTTGCCTAAGAGTCATCATCTCACAATACATAAGCTATAATTTTGAATATTATGTTATTTACGCACGATTCTATTCTAAAAGAACATCGCAAAGCTGACACACGTCTAGTGCACGTAGCAAAATCGTGAGCTGTCAACTTTTCGATGTATTTTAGAACAGAATCCTGCTTAAAATAATGAAAAAACATAACCAAAGACCCGTACGTATCAGAATAGATGTGACAAACAGAATAGATGTGGCAAAGTGACTCGAACTTACCTAAATATACAAATAAGCAAACAATCCAACGTTTTCTGTTCTTTTATAACTGTAAGAATTTCAAAGATCCATAGAAATTACC
>CM055406.1:118359099-118375793 GCA_029228625.1 Pseudolycoriella hygida
ACACTTCACTACAGTTCGCTACACTTCACTACAGTTCGCTACACTTCACTACAGTTCGTTACAATTCACTACAGTTCGCTACACTTCACTACAGTTCGCTACACTTCACTACAGTTCGCTACACTTCACTACAGTTCGTTACACTTCCCTACAGTTCGCTACACTTCACTACAGTTCGCTACACTTCCCTACAGTTCGCTACACTTCACTACAGTTCGCTACACTTCACTACAGTTCGCTACACTTCCCTACAGTTCGCTACACTTCACTACAGTTCTCTAGACTTCACTACAGTTCGCTACACTTCACTACAGTTCGTTACACTTCACTACAGTTCGCTACACTTCACTACAATTCGCTACACTTCACTACAGTTCGCTACTCTTCACTACAGTTCGCTACACTTCACTACAGTTCGCTACACTTCACTACAGTTCGCTACACTTTACTACAGCTCACTACACTACACTTCCCTACAGTTCGCTACACTTCCCTACAGTTCGCTACACTTCACTACAGTTCTCTAGACTTCACTACAGTTCGCTACACTTCACTACAGTTCGTTACACTTCCCTACAGTTCGCTACACTTCACTACAGTTCGCTACACTTCACTACAGTTCGCTACACTTCACTACAGTTCGTTACACTTCACTACAGTTCGCTACACTTCACTACAATTCGCTACACTTCACTACAGTTCGCTACTCTTCACTACAGTTCGCTACACTTCACTACAGTTCGCTACACTTCACTACAGTTCGCTACACTTTACTACAGCTCACTACACTACACTTCCCTACAGTTCGCTACACTTCCCTACAGTTCGCTACACTTCACTACAGTTCTCTAGACTTCACTACAGTTCGCTACACTTCACTACAGTTCGCTGCAATCGATCCAAATGAAAAATTATACAAAACTTGCGATTTGTGGGTTCTGCGAGTTCTTTGAGATGTAAAACCCACACCCAGTTTTAGTGTTGTCGCTTTTGGCTTTTGCTAAATGTATATCGATAATGCAGTTTCATTGAGTTCGTTAATTGGCGCATTTTTTTTTTTTTTGTAAAATTCAAACGTTCTCTGACTTAAAATTTTTGCACATTTGTTTGATGACTCTGTTGTTAGGGATTTGGGTTTTCTTGATAATTTTGAATTTTCACAAAAACTTTAAATTTCTTGAAAATTCAATTTTTTCGAAAATTCAATTTATTTTTGAAATAACCGTACGGGTCAACCGTATCTTGATTTTCATCATCTTTATCTACATTATCATCCATTTTTTTGATTGACGGCTTTGACAGTAGCAGTACTTCAGTATATTTTTTAAAATTTTAGATTTTCTAGTGAAGTATCTCACAAATTATTGTTTTACTTCAGTTAAAACAATTTCAATTGTTATTACGTTTTGATCATTTGTTGTGCTGTGTTTAATTGTGGAGTTTTGAATCTTTTTTTAATAAATAGATTGGTGTATCCATCAAAAAATCGCTAATTTCTATCGTGTGAAAAGTGTTTTAAAACTTCCAGCTTCTGCAAGCATTATTTCGCTTTCCTCTAGTGGATTTCGAGAATTTTGTTTTTATTAGAAACGTTTATCTATTTGGAAAAAGTTGTAAAATTTTGTGAACTTTCGAATTAACTTTTCTAATAAAAAAATGTAATTTAATTTGTGATCATCACGGGAATCTTCCGATTTGTGTTTTTGTTGACAAATGACATGACATGGCCAATTTGTTTACATACATTCGTCCAAAAGCGGCAACACCGAATTGGAATTTATTCATTGTGTTTTAAACCCACAAAAATAACTCTCAAAAGACATAATTGTATAATTTCGAGATTGGAAAGATTGTACATTTCACTACACAGTTCGCTACACTTCGCTACACTTCACTACAGTTCGCTACACTTCACTACAGTTCGCTACACTTCATTACAGTTCGCTACACTTCACTACAGTTCGCCACACTTCACTGCAGTTCGCTAAAGTCGGCTTATATACAGAGGAAGGAGAAATTACTTCAGAAATTCGCTGACTTTTAGTTCGCATTGGGAACGGTCGGGTTCGGGCACGTTTCGGAGCAGCATTTCTTTCAAATGTCCGCCATGGAGTGGGCGGGCTAACCAGCAAATTTATCGGAAATGGCTCGGGACGAACATTTTTTTCTGATTTCGAACAGTGACATGACATTTTTTTTTAAAGGGTAGCCGTTCCTACCGCAGTAGGAACACGCACGGGGGCCTCAGTTGGGCCCATTGAACTAGCTTGTTTACATCATAATCGCTATTTAGAACTTGCCTGTAGTTCAAGCGATGTAGTTCAAGATATCGCTTGGTTGAAAATGTTTGATCAGGTCATACTTGATGGTGTAGCCGCCCAGGTACCTTCGTCTATTGGTGATGAAAGCCGGACAGTAGCAGAGATAATGTTCAGCCGTGTCTGTGTGGAAATCACAAAGATCACAACTTGGATCCGTCCTTTTCCCTATGGTAGCTAAATGTTTGTTAAAGCCGTAATGTCCTGTTAGTACGCCCGTTAAGACTTTCAGCCTAGTGCGACTTACATTTAATAGGAATTTCTAATTTTTCTTGCTGATACTAATGCAGTTATTTGCTTGGCGGCAGATCGCTAGATTGTCCCAGTAATTTTTAAATTCCATATCTCGTTTCCTGTAAATTACCTGTTTCGTTAATGAGCGCGGGACTCTTGTGAATGGCTCCGGACCGATAGGCTTATACCTGGCGCCCCTCCTGGCTGGTGCATCAGCTCTTTCGTTGCCTTCAATTCCGCTGTGTCCTGGAACCCAGATAAGGTGCATAGAGTTCACCTGGGCTGCGTCATTCAGAGCTTCCCAGCATTCTAATGTAAGTGCAGAATCAATTTTGAATGAGGATAAAGCTGTAATTGCATCTTGACTATCACTACAGATCGTTAGGGTCTCGCCTGCAACGCAGTCCTCTTTTAAGAGCCGACAGCCTTCGATAATGGCTCTTACCTCTGCTAAGAGTATTGATGAAAATTCTGCGATAGAAATAGATACTTCCTCGCCTGAGTTAGCACAGTGTACACCCACCCCAGCTAAATTATTCAAAAGTGATCCGTCTGTGTAAGCTACCTTCCCAAGTTGTTGTAGATTGCCAGACAGCCAGTCCTCTTTCGGTGGTATGATCACATTGAACTTCCTGTCAAACATGTACCTTGGTATTATCCTATCAGAAGGCATCCCTAGCATAGGAAAGTCATTGATGGTTTTGAACTAAATTTTGGAATGGTCCACCATTCTGAAATTAGAGTCTGAGTGGTTCGCAATTCTGTGAAGTGACTTAATCGCTTCGGTTTTGGCAAAATGATGTAAAGGTGGGATATATAGCATAGCTTCCATGGCGGCCGTTGGTGTAGATTTCCACGAGCCTGTAATTGCTATGCACACCATTCTCTGGAACTTCTCGAGTTTGGTCTAATGACAGTCGTGTAAATCCAGAATAGGACTTTTGGAGAGAGGCCCCATGATTTCCCATAGGCCTTCCTGCATTGCAGCGCTGTTGCCCTGCACTGTTGCCCTCTGCAGCCTTGCGTCAATGTTTTCAACCCAGAGTAGTTTGCTATCCAGAATGACCCCTAGGTATTTCAACATATAGACAAATAAGATAGGTACACCCTTGATTCGTGGGATCCTGATGCCTTCCACCTAACGTTTTCTGGTGAATAGAATCATTTTTGTCTTGGCAAGGTTAACCGAAAGTTCATTTTCCTCTCACCATAAATTAATAATGTTTAGGGCCTGCTGCAGTTGATCACATAGAGTATTTACGAATTTTCCTCTCAGTAGAATTGCCAGATCATCCGAAAAGCCCTCAGTTCGAAATCTCTTTTCATTCAAAATTAACAATAATTCGCTTATGACCATGCACCATATTAAAGGAGGCAAAACTCCCCCTTGAGGACATCCCTTGGAGACTGTGACAACTATAACCATTGAATAACAGTACACAAAGATCAGTCTGCTGTGTAGCATAGCTAGGATCCAGCCTATAATTCCTGAATCTATACCGAGTTTGGAGCATACGTTCACAATAGCTCTGTAGGTAAGATGATTGAAAGCACCCGATATATCTATAAATCCTCCCAGAGCGTACTCCTCATTTCTTAATGAAAGTTCTATGTTTTGCACAAGATTATGCAGGACATTTTCTGTCGATTTACCACTTTGGTATGCGTTCTGATTTGCTAATTGCGTAATGATTCGTCTCTCAGATATCCATCTATTATTTTTTCCAGTGTTTTCAACATGAACGATGATAGGCTTATTGGTCTGTAGTTTTCTGCTAGTGAGTAATTTGTTTTACCTGGCTTCAGTATGAACACTACCTTAAATCTTCTCCAGCTCCTAGGTATTGCTTTCATGATCAGCGACCTTTTGAATATCCTTAACAAGATCTCCAAGACATCATCATTAGCATGTTGTAACATAGCCGGAAAAATATTGTCTAGACCCGGTGACTTAAGTGGAGCAAATGAATCAACAGCGCACCTTATCCTGTCCTTAGTGATTATTCTGCCTATAAGATCAACATTAGCTATTCCATCGAATTTGAATTCTAGTTTGTTGTGGTCATCTACGCTGGTGACTGCACATCCCGGGAAATGAAATTCCAGCAGATATTTGTCAGTCTCCTCTTGATATTTAGTATATTCGCCATTAGGTAAAAGTTGCGAGCCTACTATTTGACTAGGGTCCTTAGAAAGTATCTTGAAAAGTTTAGATGCATCGTGTATGCTAGTTATCGCACTACACTGATTCTTCCAACCTATTCTCTCTCTATTTCTTAGATTTTTGTTATACACGCCCAATTCCTTACAATAGGAGTCCCAGCTACCCGAAAGTTTACATTTGTTGAATAGTTTACGAACTAGTCTTTTCTGTTTTTTATCTGCGGTAGTGTAGTACATGCTTTTTCGTACGCTCCTACAAGGATGTTCTCCAAGTAAGACACCTCCTCATTCAAGTTTTCCTCAGATATGGTGGAATGAGCATTTAAGTTCGCATCAATTGTTTCCGAAACAAGTTCTGCGAAATAAGCCCACTTAGTAGAGGCCGGGTTCCTGAATAAGAGGGGGGAATCGAGTCCGAACTTATTTTAAAGTTAATACACCTGTGATCCGATGTGAGAATATGGTCAGTGACCCGCCAGTCAGTGATAGACGGCACAAGATGTGTAGAACATAATGTTAGGTCAATCACCTCCTCCCGTGATTTATTTCTAAAAGTAGGTTCGCTCCCAACGTTTAATATAGTTAGATCCGTTGACAGCATGAAGTCGAACAATTTACCACCCTGAACGTTAATTCCAGTGCTACCCCACGCAAAGTGATGAGCGTTTGCATCTATCCCTGATAAAAGAGGAAAATTATTTGCCTTGCAATACTCTACCACATTGGTATAGTCGGAATTCGGTGGTCTATCATTCACTTCATAGAGGAAGTATCCAGAGCACACAATAATGTTCCTATCAGAGCTGTCTATATTTAAGGATAGTATTGCAACTGATTGGCGTACATAGATTGTAGAGGGGGTGTATAGTGATGTTTTTAGAGCAATAAATTGCTGCTCTAACCTTGACTTGACTAACATGACTTACTTACTTTACTTAACCGGCATTACAAGCCATTAAAGGTGCTTCGCCAACCGGGCCTATTCGCAGCTAACGTCTCCCAGCTGAATACTCCCACAGTTTTTAAGTCGGCAAGAGCTGCGTCATACCATCTGGGTTTTGGACGCCTTGCACCTCTCTTGCCCTCCGGTCTGGTTTTAAGTATTTTTTTCGGAATACCATGATCTTCCATTCGTTGACCGAGCCAACGCAATTGAATCGTCTGCGACATCGGTTCTGTCTTTAATCGAACACTGGTCCAAATATTGTCCGCAGTACTTTTCTTTCGAACGTGTGCAGCGATTGTTCGTCTCTTTGTGTCAAGCACCACGACTCCGAACCATACGTAACCACCGGCCTGATCACAGATTTGTATATTGCGCATTTTGAATTTCGGCTTACTGACTTGGACTTTAAGATTTTCAGAAGGCCGTAATAATTCCGGTTGCTCAGAATTACTCGTCTCTTAATTTCGTCCGCGATGTCGTTATTAGTGTTCAGCTCCGATCCAAAGTATACGAATTTGTTGACCATTTTGAATGTGTGTGTTTCGATCGTTACGGTTTTCTCCTGGCGTTGATTCGAAGGCGGGATGATCATATATTCCGGTTTTTCGTCATTAACTTTCAACCCAAGGTACCTTTCGTCTCCAAGGCCATAAACTTGTCTTTAACAACATTCATATTTCGTCCAAGTATGCCCAGGTCGTCTGCGAAACCCAGCAACTGACTGGACTTGGTGAAAATGGCGCCGCTGGAATCTATGTCCATGGTGCGCACAACTGCTTCAAGGGTCAGGTTAAAAAGCGGCGTCGCGAGAGGATCTCCCTGACGTAGGCCTTCCTCTATGTCGAAAATCTCTGACCGTTGGTTACGGATCCTTACTCGGCTATTAGCTCCGTTCAGTGTTAACTTGGTTAGCGATATCAGTTTGTTGGGGATTCCAAATTCCTCCATTACTCTCCATAGCTTACTTCTTCTAACACTGTCATAGGCTGCTTTGAATTCAACGAACAACGCCTGTTTAAAGACTGGGCATCGCGTGGTCATTATTTGACGTGTACAGCGGGTTCGTGCAATCTTTGCTAGGTGGTTTTGTCCCCCACATCTCCTGCACAGGTTGGACCTATCCTCTCTCCTACAATTTCTTGCCTGGTGTCCAAAGTCCATGCACTTGAAGCAAATTTCTAACTGCTGGGTTACCCTTATCGGGCATACGGTCCAGCCCACCTTTATCTTGCCGATTTTCAGAATTTTAATCGCTGCGTCCGCCGGGAGTTTTATTTCCGCCGTTTGGAGTTCGTCTCTTGTTTTCCTCATACGTATCGTCATTGACTCTATCGAGTCATTTATATTACCTTGCTCTTTCAGAGCTTTTCAAAGGTCTTCGCTTGTCGTGATCTCGTCCATATACCTACATTCAATCGTGGTCATGTAGCACATCGCTCTCACTTTTGCTGATTCGCCCAGTGACCTCTTGACTAGATCTTTATAATCTGTACTTTTCATCTCTGGGCCCTTCTTAAGTTCGAACAACATTTCACCTTTCTGCGTTCGTCTTATTGTCGAGACGTTTTCGATCAGGTCCTTGAGAGTTTGGTTTGGAGTTCCGCCGCCACCATCAGAGCATCAGCTTTCGGTCTCAGCATTTTAAGTTTCGGCTTCTCATTTTTCTCCTTTTTTTTTCTTTTCACCTCTCTCCATTAACACTAGGTTTCGGCGTTTGTGTATCTGGTCTCATTGTGGTCTTTTCGTTGTTTTTCTTGTCTTTTCTGCTCCTCTTCGCTGTGGGCCTAACATCCGGCGTTTGTTTCTTTGTGACGAGAGTGGGGTAGCTGGCACTTCGACCGCTTCGTCCTTCTTGTCAGCTGTTTCTGCTTTCCGCGTCCACGACTTGAGGTCCTGCTGCAATTCGCTTAAGCAGGCTATAATGCTAATTACGATTCTCTTAATGTCCTTATGCACGTTATTCTTGTCTTGAATAAATTCATACAGCTCTTTTGTAATTTTTTGGCTAGCTTCAATTTTGTTAGTTTTGGTTCGCCAGTATCGTTGGCCTGGCTGGCATTTGTTTTTTTCTCGCTTGTTCTCACGGGCGACCTCGCCATCTTCGAACTTCTTGCGAACACATCGTAAATCCGAACGTCCGATAGGTTCATCCGCTGATCCTCCGATTTCCTCTGCTGGTTTTTGTTTTCGTCATTGCTATTATTTCCTTCCATTCTGTTGGATCCCCCCTCCAAGCTATCTCCATCTCGTAGTGCAGTTACCTTCGTGATATCATGGTTACCTATGCAAGCAGTGAAGTCATGTTAGGGTTGACACGGTCCTTCATGGGGCACCATGTTCAGAGCCAGATCGGCATTAGTCAGGAATGTTCATCTGAGCGTACAACTCCCTTTCACAGGACGAGCTTTCGAACGTACTTGGAGGCCTGCCAAGGTTTTACCGGGACGCGGGCAACCATGGTATTAGCCCACTAGCCGTTTCGTGAAAGTGTCACCCTTCCTTAGTATGGTAGTTGAATAGTACAGTTGTCAGCCCTTGCCTACATATCACATCCGTTTTACCAAATTCATTGTCCGTGTTCAATGCTTTGCCAGTATGCCATAATTAAGACCTTACTGGCATTGGTCTTAATGTGCCCGTAGCACTTCCTCCGTGATTGTTGGTTGATGACAGTCCATCTGACTAGGACTGTGTATGCTGCCGTTGTTTCTTACCGTGGAGATCCTCCGCCACCATGCTAAGCCGCTATCCCATATCTTTACCGCCAATTTTGAAGTTTCACAACCTCCAGACTTCAGTCGTAAGGAATTAATGTCTTAACGGAATTTTTTGTGGAAAGCCACATTACCTTTCCAACGACACCCCACTTGAGAAATTTGTAGAAAATTTGAATTTACGGCAGCTATTTGAGTGAAGGTAATTTTTCCAACTATTTCGCTGCTCTGGCCATCACCTCCTCTCAAATGGCCGTCGTAAATTCAATTTTCCAACAAATTTTTCAAGTGAGGTGTCGTTGGAAAGGTAATGATAGCGGCTTTCCAGAAAAAATTCCTTTAAGACATTAATTCCTTCCGACTGAAGTCTGGAGGTTGTAAAACTTCTAAATTGGCGGTAAAGACGTGAAAAGTGCTCGAATACTAACAGTTGCCAAAAAGCCAATTTATCACCAAATGTCTCATGTGGGGTGTCGTTGGAAAGGTTACGAACTATGCTTTCCAGGAAAAATAGAATCTTGAAGTTTCCAGTTAACGCGTGAAGAGTGGAGCTCAAAACCCACAATGTGACTGAAAAGTAGCAAAAATCAGCAAACTGTAATCGACGCCGAAAATTCAATTCTTTATCAAATGTCTCGTGTGGGGCGTCGTTGGAAAGGAAATTAAAGTGGCTTTCCATTAAAAATATCATAAAGCCGTTTTGATTGATCTTGTGAGAGTTAGTGGCCGAAAACCCTCCAAAATGACCAAAAAAGCACATTTTGCGATTGCGCGATCTCTAAATCCTTTCCGAAAAATTCCAAAAAATTTTTTTCTAAGTTTCTCAAATATTAAAAACTTTTCAGTAGGAAAAAACAGAGGAAATCGAAAATTTTTTTTAAAAAAATCTGCCCTACGGAAGGAAAAAAATCGAAAATCTCGTATAGGTACATGGGGAAGATTCTGATCGGAATCTAGTGAAACCTGTTTTGAACTCTATTGGAGTCCCTTTTTCGAAAACCACAACAAATTTTTGGGTGCCTTTTCAAAAAAACTTTTTTCTCTTTCAGCAGCACCGTGATAAACAAATAAAAAATAAAATAAATAAAAGAAGAAGAAGAAGAAGAAGGTATTATCTGCCGTCATATGCGGCGAGAGGCGAACTGATAAACTTGGAATTACTCGAACAGAGAAGGAAGAACTCTTGTGTGCTCTTCGTATTCGACACCATAAAAAGGAATATTGACTCGCCGCAATTACTTTCGTTGATGAAGTTTTAT
The DNA here is from genome assembly GCA_029228625.1 of Pseudolycoriella hygida. NCBI lineage: Eukaryota > Metazoa > Arthropoda > Insecta > Diptera > Sciaridae > Pseudolycoriella > Pseudolycoriella hygida. Next base: position 118,368,734 of record CM055406.1, read on the forward strand.
CGTCCATCAAGAAGTCTCAGACCACGCGACATGTTATCATTACCGGGGCACAGGACATTGTATGGTAAGCATGAACCACTAACACTAAGTCACTAACGCTGCCCCAGATTCGATAGATTTTCATGTATCTCGCGAGCGCTTTCGTAAAGCTTCGAATAAGATTGAGGTTGTCTGAGTTTTTGTGTTACTTTTTCTAGGATTTTGTTTTCGATTCTCAGTCTTAAGTTTATGAAAAATGTGATAGTATCGATAAGAATATGCTTGGGCTAGAATCATCTATAAAATTATTACACACAATCCCCTATGAGGACGAATATATAAAAAGCGATCAACAGAAACGAACAGATACGCCGTCCAATTCAGGTTGCGATACAATAAAGCAAAGAGATGCGCCGTCCAATTCAGGTTTAGATCGCACACAGCAGACATCCAATAACAATGTAAATATTCCATCGGAAACTAAAAACAGTTATTCCCTCTACGTTACAAAATTCACACCAAACACAACAACAGGGTCTATAATCGATTATATGCAAAACAATGGTGTCATCGACCTTGAATCGACAACCGTCAAGTGTCTTATCCCAAAAAACAAAGATACATCAACCATCAACTTCATATCGTTCAAGATTGACACCACTGCCACTGTCGCGGAAATTATCACTCGACCCGCTTTTTGGCCAAATAAATGCATCATCAAAGAATTCATTCAAAAAAGAACATTCGTAAATCTCACACAAAGCAACGCAACAAAGACTACTGATTATTTTCAAAATCAACATCGAAACAAAAGTCAGACATAACGAATACTCATAACGTCAACTCTCTATCCAGCAACACTATTTCAACAGCCAAAAAATTCATCTCTCTTTTCTATGAAAACATCGATGGGATTTCTACTATTAAATTTCAGTACCTGCTCCAATCAACATCTTCATTGGACTACGATATCATAGTGTTCACCGAAACGTGGCTCGACGACAGTTTCTTTAACTCTGAATTTATGAACGAACAATATGACGTCTTCCAGAATCAAAAGGAGGAGGCGTACTAATTGCCATAAAAAAGAATAAAAATCTGACCTACAATGAACATAGATTCGATGAAATGAATGAACTTGAAGCAATTTGCGTCAAAATTACCAGCAATGAATCACACATGTACATACATGCAGCTTACGTCCAGTTCAGGAAACGCGGTGAAACGCTCGGTGATTTCTACGATGCTCACCTACGACCAATCGAAGCGTTGAACGCAGTCGCCGATACGAAAGACACCATTATAATATGCGGTGATTTTAACTTTGGAAATAGAATAAATAGGGTAGAGAATGACTTTGGGTTCGATTTCATCCCTGTTCTGGGTGAGTCGACTGAACGAAAAACGGTAATAGCTCGTAATTTCACTAACGTAATGATGAACAATGGATTCTTTCAAATGTCCTCACATCAGAACAAAAGTGGCAACGTGCTAGATCTCATATGCACAAATAGCCCAGAAGTAACAGTAGTATCTAAAGCCGATTTTCTTATGGTTCCCTCACATATAAGTGACGCCTGCCACGTACCACTCATGTGTACGATCGAATTCGATCCAAGTGTTTCACCGGAAACAAACGAAAATTCTAATCAACAAGAAGTATATTCATTCAGAAAAGCGAACTACGATGCTATACGAGCTCATTTAGATACGATCGACATTTGCAACTCCTTACAAAATCATGCAGATGACATTGACCGGATGGTGGAAGAGTTCTACAATATCCTTCAACAAACATTCGATAATTTTGTCCTGAAATCAAGAATTCGATCTTCTAGTAGACCGGAGTGGCACGACAAGGAACTTTATCGCTTATAGAATACAAGGAACAAAGAATACAACAAATTATGCAACGCTCGAATAGCCGATGCCAAGATGATGCAGCATTTCTAAAATCCCGACACAACTTCGAAAAACATAGAGCGGAAATACATGAGTCATTTCTTAAGCAGCAAGCGGAAAAATTATTTGAACGCCCCAAGGAATTTTAGAAACACCTAAATGGTAAAAGGAAATCAAAAATTCTTCCAGAAGTGATGCATTTCAATGATAAAACGGCAACAACGGAGGATGAAAAAGCTAATTTATTCGCCGATTTTTTCGAGAGTGTATATGCCGAACACGATGAGGATGAAACCCTCGACTCATTCATTGTTAATAGAAATGACTACAACTGCCACAATTTCGACATAGCGAACTGTCATGTTAAGTCAGTACTGCTACATATGGACCTCAACAAAGGTAGTGGTTTCGACGGTGTGGCGTCAATTTTTCTAAGAGAATGCGCCGAACAGCTAACTGATCCACTGACGTTCATTTTTTCAACATCGCTGACAAAAATGCTTACTTACTTACTTTACTTTACCGGCACTACAACCCATTAAGGGTCTTGGCCTTCTCCAACATGCTTCTCCAACCGGGCCTATCTGCAGCTAACGTCTCCCAGCTGGTTACTCCCACAGTTCTTAAGTTGGCAAAAGCAACGTCGCTCCACCTGGACTTGGGTCGCCCTGCACTCCTTTTGCCTTCAGGTTTGGACTTCAGAATTTTTTTTGGAATACGATGTTCATTCATTCGTTGTACGTGACCGAGCCAACGTAGTCTATTTATTTTTGTTGTTCTGACTATGTCGGGCTCTCCAAAAAGCTCTATGAGCTCGTGATGATATCGTCTGCGCCATCGGTTCAGTTTTCGGTCAAATACTGGTCCAAATATTGTACGCAGTACCTTTCGCTCGAACGTATGCAGAGATTGTTCATTTTTCTGTGTCAAGCACCACGACTCCGAACCGTACGTAACTACCGGTCTGATCACAATTTTATAAAGTGCGCATTTTGAATTTCTGCTTACTGACTTGGACTTTAGAATTTTCAGCAGGCTGTAATAACTCCGGTTGCCCAAAGTTACTCGCCTTTTTATTTCGTCCGCAATGTCGTTGTTTATGTTCAGCTCTGATCCAAGGTAGACGAACTTATTGACCATTTTGAATGTGTGTGTGTCGATCGTTACGTTATCTTCCCGATATCGATTCGTAGGTGGGATGATCATGTATTCCGTTTTTCCGTCATTGACCTTCAACCCAAGGTCGGTACCTTTCCTCTCCAAGGCCATAAACTTATCTTTAACAACATCCATAGTTCGGCCAATAATGTCCAGGTCATCTGCAAAACCAAGCAACAGACTGGACTTGGAGAAAATGGTGCCGCTGGAGTCTATGTCCATGGTTTGAACAGCTGCTTCGAGTGTTAAATTGAAAAGCAGCGTTGCAAGAGGATCTCCATGACGTAGGCCTTCCTCAATGTCGAAAATCTCTGACATTTGATTGCGGATCCTTACTCGGCTGTTAGCTCCGTTTAGTGTTAGCTTCGTTAGCGAGATCAGTTTGTTGGGAATTCCGAACTCCTCCATGACTCTCCATAGCTTACTTCTTCTAACACGGTCATAGGCTGCCTTGAAGTCAACGAACAAATGGTGTGTTTCAATGTTGTACTCCTTGCACTTCTCCAAGATCTGTCTGATATTAAACAGCTGGTCCGATGTTGAACGACCTACACGAAAACCACTTTGGTATTCACCTATCGTAGATTCCGTGTATGGATGAAGGCGCTGATATAGAATATTTGCAAATATCTTGTAAGCAATATTCAGCAGAGCGATTCCTCGAAAATTGCCACACTCCAATTTGTCACCTTTTGTGTATATGGGACAAAGTATGCTGGTCTTCCACTCTTCCGGTAACTCCTCGTCATTCCAGATGCGTATGATGAGCTCGTGCATCTCCATACATAGCGCGTTGCCGCCGTTCTTGAAAAGTTCACCGGGTAGGTTGTCAGTCCCCGGGGCTTTGAAATTTTTGAGCTTTAAAATTTCAGCTTCGACTTCTTGCATCGTTGGTTCTTCTATGTATGGTTGCGCAGTCTGAAATGGCAATTCGTCGTTTTCGTCGTCTCGGTTGAGCGGTCTGTTCGGGTTAAGCAGTTCCTTAAAGTACTCAGCCCATCTCGCAATGCACCTTTCCTCATCTGCTAAGACCAATCCATGCTTGTCCTTACACAGCAAAGGTTGTTGACTGTAACCGTTTCTGGATTCGTTCACTTTCCGGTAAAAGTTCCGAGTCTCCTTCCGATTGCCAAACTTCTCAATTTCGATCAAAACTTCCTTGTCACGCTGTCGATTTTTCCGTCGGAAGAGTTTTCTCTCGAAATTTCTTTTAGAACGGTACTCTTCCTGGCCAGCTCGAGTGAATCTACTTAGAGTTTTCAGGCGAGCTGCGTTTTTGTCGTCCATGGCCTTCTGGCATTCATCGTCAAACCAGATATTTCTTTTATTTCCCGTTCTCGTTCCCACTGCCTCTGCTGCGGCGCTCTCTACATTCCGTCTAATTTGATTCCACGCCTCGTCTACGCTTCGTTGTTCGCTGACCATTCCGCCAATAATATTCGTCTCCAGCCTGTCAACATATTGACGTTTTATGTCTTCGTTCTGTAGTTTTTCCACGTCCCACCTTTCCAATGCCGGTTGTCGATTGTATTGAACCGATATTCGAGACCTAACTGCCGCTCTCACCAGGTAGTGATCGGAATCTACATTCGGTCCTCTACAGCTTCTGACATTCAACATATTTGAACAGTGACGTGCATCTATCAAAACATGGTCAATCTGGTTTTTGGTTCGTTTATCCGGTGATACCCATGTCGCTTTGTGGATGTCTTTATGTTGGAAATAGGTACTGCTGACAACCATGTTTCTTGATGCTGCAAAATCAACCACCCGCGTTCCATTTTCTTTCGAGTTTTCGTGGAGGCTATGTTTACCGATTGTGGGACGATAAAATACTTCGCGGCCTATCTTAGCATTAAAATCTCCAAGCACAATTTTAATGTCTCGTTTCGGCGCTCCATCATATACATCCACCAGTTTCTCGTAGAATAGCTCCTTCGCCTCGTTGTCGCTTTCCTCCGTAGGCGCATAAACGTTTATAAGAGTGTAATTGAAAATTTTTCCTCTTATCCGTAGAGAGCACAATCGCTCGTCAACAGGACTGAAACCAATCACCGCGTTTCTAGCTCTGCCGAGAACCATGAAGCCTGTTCCATACTCTCTTGGACTGTCGTTACTCTTCCCACTATAGTAGAACTTATAGTCGCTACTGGTCATGGTGTCCTTTCCAAGCCATCTCGTTTCTTGCACAGCTGTTATGTCAATTTTTGCCGCTCTTAGCGCACTTGTGAGAGATCTCAATCCTCCTGGCCGCAACAAAGATCTTACATTCCATGTCCCTAATTGTAAATCGTTGTCCTTTTTCCGATGCTTGAGTCGTTGCCGTTTATCCTGTCCGATCCGAGGCTGTGTTGGGGAATTCATAACAAGACTGTTTTTACGGTGTCTGGGAGTTAGCCAAGCGCCCAACCTACTTTCCTTCTCCCGATGACCCGTACGGAAGTCACCAGGTGGTGATGGTAGCCCATCTGACTAGGGCTGTGTATGCTGCCGTTGTCTCTTGCTGTTGAGATCATCCGCCACCATACTAAGTCGCCATCCCATCTTGATAGCGCCTAGCTGCCTTCGGCCCTCCCTATACGTGCCGTTTAGGTACTCCCCGAAGGCAGCCCCCCTCATCCTTATGCTAAGTGACCCACACTACTACACCAGGGTTGGTTACCTGATCGTTCATGCGGGTTGCTCACTATAACAGGTGTCACCACGGGTAGGATAGGATGTAGGAGTAGGTGGACAGAGGCTAAGGTACATAAATGAGTACTATATTACGCTTAACACACCATTTGACACCCCTGACAAAAATGCACTATCCTAAATTATTCAAAATTGGACAACTTACCCCAATTTATAAGTCTGGAACGAAAAGGGACATGAAAAACTACCGTGGAGTGAACACCGTTCCCAACGTAGCGAAAGTATTTGACATAATAATCCGAGACCAACTTAGACTGATAATAAAACCAAGAATAAAAACCACTCAGCATGGATTCATCGTTAGCAGAAATATCGAAACAAACCTAATGGAGCAAACAACGCACATATATGAAGCATTTGACTCCCATTCTCAGCTAGACATGTTTTACTTTGATGTTTCGAAGGCATTCGATCACGTTGACACCTCCGCACAAATAAGAAAGTTAGCACAGCATCCACTTTCAAATCAAGTTCTCTCTTGGTTCCAATCATATTTAACTGGTCGAGTCCAATATGTGAAAGTTGGCCGCGCCAAATCGTGAATCTTGCACGTATCATCGGGCGTCGGACAAGGCTCTGTCAACAGTTCGTTCCTTTTCGTTGTATTCTTCGACGATTCAGATCCATTGATGGACGAAATCATCTCGTTGAATTTTGCCGACGACAAAAAACTCGGAAAAATAATCAAATGCGCAGATGATGCCGCTTCGCTTCAAGCAGGAATTGACACCTTTGTGGACTGGTGCAATGAAAACAGACTACAAATAAACAAAGAAAAATGCAAAATAATCACTTTCACTCGGATAAGAGATCCAATCATCTTCAATTATACAATTGATGGAGAACCGATTAGAAGAGTTAGTGAAACAATGGACTTGGGTGTGATATTCGACGAGCGTGCGACATTTCAACCTCAATATGAGTACGCGTTGAATCGCGCAATTACGACATCGAAATTTGTGAAACGACTATCACGTGATTTTTCAACTGTCATATTGAAAATCATTTACCAAATGCTGGTTCGCTCCATTCTCGAATTTGCGTCAGTAGTATGGTCACCAAATTACTTAGTACATAGGAAGAGCATTGAAAGTGTCCAAAAACAAATGGTTTTATTCCTGCTAGGTGATGACAAAAGACACCTGACGGAATCATATGTTCTTACGCCGTACACAGACAGGTGCCAACAGCTAGAACTAACAACTTTGATCAGACGTCGAGTGAACGCAACCATTTTATTTATTCACTCATTAATCACGGGAAAATACCAGTCACCGCATCTGAGATCAATGATTACTCTGAATGAAAATACGCGCATACTACGAAA
>CM055406.1:118376293-118389772 GCA_029228625.1 Pseudolycoriella hygida
GACATCTTCATAGAAGCTTTCAATTTCTTCGTCGTCGTGATACGTCGTCGGTGCGTACGCTTGGATGACTTTCAAACTGTACATCGCATTTATCTTCAGCCGCACATAAATGACTCTGTCGGAGATGCTGTTGATTTGGATTATACGGTTCGACCAGCGTTTGCTGATGAGCAGTCCTACACCATGCATCGCTGTTTGGCTATCGCTTCCACGGTAGTACAAAGTGCTTCCTGATTTCAACGTCAAGCATTCTTCACCACGTCGCCTGACTTCGCTCAATCCGACAATGTCCCATTTGATCTTTTCCAGTGCCGACTCCAATTCGAGAAGTTTTTCGTTCGATGATAGCGTTCGAGTGTTATACGTGGCAATGTATAGTCCGGTGTGACAACCTATTGTAACCCAGGGATTCTTAGCACCCTCTGCTCGTCGTCTGGTCTGACCGTTGTCGGGGTCAGGGATCAACGAGCGGCTGGGAACTGAGGGCCGATTTTTCCTGGTTGTGCTCTTCATCTTCGGGGGGGTTTTAGCCGTTAAAACACCACGCTGGCCGGTGCGGGTTGGTGAGTGATGGTAGTCCTGCTGACTCGGACTTTGCATGCTGCCGTTGTCCCTTGCTGTTGAGATCATCCGCCACTATGCTGAGGTACTATCCCATCTTGATAGCGCCTAACTGCCTTCGGCCCTCGCTCTACGTGACGTTGAGGTACTACCCGAAGACTGCCCCCCTCATCCTTCTGCTAAGTGACCCACACTAATACACCAGGGTTGGTTACCTGATCGTTCATGTGGGTTGCTCACTATGACAGGTGTCACCACGGGTAGGATAGGATGTAGGAGTAGGTGGATAGAGGCTAAGGTACATAAGGAGTACTATATTACGCATACCACACCATTTGACACCCTTCTTTAGCATCAATCACCAAAAACAAATTTCCTCTTTGTGGTAAACGCGTAAGACCCCTTCGTACTTCGTTCTTCGTACGGGTCTAAAAAATGTCCGTCCTTCCGTCTCTCACCGCGATAATTTGAGTAAAACTTGACCGATTTTGAATTTTTTTTGTTTGAAAGGTATAGGCATGCCAGAAAATTTATGGAAGAAACTTTTTTGATTTTGAGCTTTTGGACTAAGCCAGGGCCCTAAAACTGAGTCTCTACTAGGGCCCAACGTGTTTTTTCCACATAAATCGTGTCAATCTTATCCGATTTTCAAGAACTTTTTTTTTCCTGAAAGAAAATGGAAAAACTGATTACGGGATGTAATTTGGGCATAATCGGTTGAAAACTTTCGAGGTTAGAGTCGAAGAAGAGGTAAAAAACGTGGTTTTTTGACGGTTGGTGAAGGATGTGGGCATCAGAAAATCACGAAAATTAAATAGTGGAAATCTGTTGAGTGGTTCAGGCTCTAGCGTCCTTAGTGTGGGCTACGCGACTCTAAAATAAAAAACTTCACCAAAAACGCTACACCATATTATTCGGTACTTAAAAGTCATTGATTACTAAACGTTCGCAAGGATTTGCTCATATTTGAAGTCTTTATGGGTTGAACCGTTGTTGTCCACGCTACTTTTTCGATCTTGCAACCTTTTCACTCACACACAACAATCATAATGAAATGAAACAAAAACTACTGTTGTCCACCCTTCAATGCAGTCAACAGGTAAAATGCATGTGTGTGAGTGATACGGCAGTATACACAGAGTGAAAGAGAAAGAAAACTCTCTGTTGCTGCTCCAGCTACCCAGCCGCACAAATCAAGTCTCTGATAGGAGAACTAAATTTTATTTTTGCAAAATATGAGTAATTTGTTGCAGGTATCTTGGTTCAGGTGAAGAGCCTATTATTTGGGAATTGTTTTATACTTCTTTGGGAAATTTTGATTTCAATCCCTCACAACGCTCGTCTTCTTCTTCTTCTTTCTTAGCCTTTAATGTATCCACTGCTGGATGTAGGCCTCCCCCATAGATCGCCATTTCTCCCGGTCCATTGCCACTTGTTGGAAATTCGTGCCTGCCGTTCTTTTGATGTCGTTGGTCCATCTTTCCGGTGGACGTCCCATTGTTTCGTTGGCGGCCGCCATTGCATAATTGTTTTCATCCATCGATTGTCGGTCATTCTGGCAATATCCCCGGCCCAATTCCATTTTAGCGACGTTATTCGTGCCATGACGTCGGTGACTTTCGTTTGCTGTTGGATCCACTCGTTTGTCATCTTGTCTCTGAGTGAGATTCCTAGCATTGCCCTTTCCATGGCTCTTTGTGCAACTCTCAACTTGTTCGCTGATGCTTTGGTTGTTGTGAGAGTTTCGGCTCCGTATGTCAGGACTGGCAGCACACACATATCGAACACTTTCCTCTTCAGACTGTTGTTAATGTTGCTCTTGAAAATGTAACGCAATTTGCCGAACGCCGCCCAACCAAGACCGATCCTTCTTTTTATTTCAGCCGTTTGATTGTCGAGACCGAGTTTCATAACATGGCCGAGATACTTGTACGAATCCACGGTTTCAATTTCCTCGTTTCCGATTTTGATTGGTGTAGCGCCAACGATGTTTGTTATAACTTTCGTTTTCGACATGTTCATCTTCAAACCAATTTTTTGGGCTTCCTCGTAGAGCTGCAACAGCATCGCTTCAATCTGTTCCAGAGTCGTTGATGTCAGGGCAATGTCGTCGGCGAATCGAAGGTTGTTCAGAAACTTCCCATTTATGTTGATTCCCAATTCGCTTCAATCAAGCTTTTTGAAGACCGTTTCCAGAGCTGACGTGAACAATTTTGGTGAAATGGTATCTCCTTGACGGACTCCTCTTCCAATTCGAAATTTATCGGTGGTTTTATGCAGTTTGACGCATGACGTTGCGTGCTCGTAGACATATTTTATCAACCGAGTATATCTCGAATCAATCCGACAATCGTCTAAAATCGACCACAATTCGACCGAATCGAACGCTTTTTCGAAGTCTATGAAACATATCGCGATGCTGATTTTGTATTCGTTGCATTTTTCTATTAGACTTCTCATCACTTGCAAGTGGTCATTTGTGCTGAATCCGGAACGAAACCCTGCTTGTTCGATCGGCTGATAGAAGTCTAACTTCTTTATCATCCGTTTATTTGTCACTTTCATAAACAGTTTGTAGAGATGCGAGATCAAACTGATGGGCCTGTAATTTTCCAGTTTCGTGATGTCTCCTTTCTTGTGTAGCAAAGTGATGACTGCATTTTCCGATGATTTTGGTATTTTCTCTTGTTCGAGACACTTGTTGAACAGATCAGTTATCATTTCGAGCAGTGCAAGTCCGCCTTCTTTAATTCCTTCGATCGGAATGTCGTCGTCACCTGGACCTTTCCCGTTCTTCATTTCGTCTAACGAAACCTATACTTCGTCCATCGTTATATCCGGCAAATCTTCAGAACCAACGTTCATTATCACCGGTCTCGTTTGTGTTGCTTCTGCAGGTGGTTTGGCTCGAACCGACGTAAAAAGGTTCTCATAGAACTCTCGCGCGATGTCCAGTACCTTGTTCTGATCTGTTTGTATTGCTCCCGCCTTATCTCTCAATTTAAAAATTTGACTGTAACCGTTTGCTCGTTTCGCTCGGAGGACTTTCATATTTCCATTTGCTTTGATCGCGTACATGGCCAGTTTCACGTTGTGTTGTCGCAGATCAGTTTTCATTTTCTTGTTGATGTCTTTCGTTAGATTTCTGTATTCCACAGTGTCTCGCTTACCACCTTTCACCAAGTCTTGTGTGTCCGCTATCAGGTCTAACGTTTCCTTGCTGAGTTTCGACTCTTTAGTGAGTGTAGTTCGGCATCTGATTTCCAGGAAGCTTCTCACTGGAGTTACTATTCTATCTGTCAGCTCATCAATCGTTGCAGTTTGTGAATTCGCTCCGTTCAGTTCGTTGTCCATAGCTTCTTTGAATGCATCGCTTTGTTCTTTCAGGCGTTCAATGTCAAGAATGACTTTTTTCCTGACCAACCTCTCTCTTTCTGTCCGTGTGTTCAAGACGACTTTGGCTCGCTGCGTGTTGTGAAACGGTTAAGCACAGTCACATCCTTGACAATCGATTTGCGGTTCGATATGATGTAATCGATCTCGTTCTTCGTTCTGCCGTCTGCACTTGCCTAAGTCCACTTCCTCTGAACCTTAACGGGGGAAAATGAATTCATCGCGAAAATGCCTTGTTGTTGGAGAAAATTCAGCAAAGTATCTCCTCGTTCATTCCTCTGATCGTAACCGAAAGTTCCAATCGAAGTTTCTGCTACGTCTTCTCTTTTTCCCAATTTCGCATTAAAATCACCGATTAACAACTGATACTGGGCTCTGTTTTCTTTGATTGCTTTGGAGACATCTTCATAGAAGCTTTCAATTTATTCGTCGTCGTGATCCGTGGTCGGTGCGTACGCTTGGACGACTTTCAAACTGTACATGGCATTTATCTTCAGCCGCACATAAATGACTCTGTCGGAGATGCTATTCACTTGAATTATTCGCTCGCACAACGCTCGTAACCGGTTGAAAACAACGCCATTGTGTTACATTATCCGATGCGAAAAACATTTTTTCTACCTCTTTCTTGTTGAGCGCTAGGAGGGCCTTTACGAGGGTAGCCCTAGTGCATATGATAGCCATCACAATTCGCAGAAAATACAAATTAGTGCCAAATGAAGGTATTGGAGCCCAATAAAGATTGAAATTTAAAAATTAAAATTTTGCGGAGCAGACATTCCAAAATTTCGATTTTTCGACTTGTCTCTCTCTCGACTCATCATAAAGTTTACTATTGAATTGTTATTTGGAAATTGTTTATATTTTTTTGGGAATTTTTGGGAAATTTTGGGAAAATTTTGTTAATTTTTGGAATTTGTTCAGGTGGCTTACATAAGCGATTTTTATTTTTTGAAATGTTTGTAATTCACGAAGTTCCCTCAAGTTTCAAAAATAATGAACAAAAATACTGAAAATTTGCAATTTTTTTCAGCTGTTGTACAAGGCGATACCATTGAGGAACTGTACTCTAAAGCAAAGAGTGTAATTTGGTCACAATCAGGTCCATCAATATGGGTCCCATCCAAAGAGTCTCTATGACCAGCGGCTAGTACAACATGGACACTGCCACCTCGTGTTCGAGCTCGACCGGTCTCTCGAACCGGCTATAACCACTAAAGATAACTGGAGTAATTGGATTATTTATTTATTTTACTGGTAGCCAAGAAACTATTATTTTACATGTTAAGACGTATAACGCCACCGACAATATGGGTATCGTTATGGTCGTTTTTTTTAATTGTTTTAATTTGTCTCGTGGCAGTTTTTTTTTGTATTGAGAATTAAGTGTAGATTTTTGACTTGATTTAGGACGATCGTAAAAGATTTTTTTTAGTATTGAGCGTTTGAAATATTTGATTTTTTAACACCAGCAACATATTTATAGAAGAAAAACAAATTGAAAATTGATTGATCCAACGAAGTAAATGTTTTTGCATCAAAAAGTGCGTCTAGTTTTGTATCACATTGTCGGTGCGGTGTGAAAGCTTCTCACAACATAAAATTTATTTTCCATTCAACGAAACGCCAAAATTGCACTGTTGAATGTTGCGATCGAGTCCTGATCCAAAATGTGACAATCATTTCGGATTAATTTTTTATTTTCGTTTTTACCAAAAAGAAAAATCATCTCTTAATATCGTGTAGAGAGTTGTCAGGACTTCAAACCAGTGGGGAATACAAATTCGAAATAAATAAACAAAAAATCAGACTCGTGTTTTACAATGCGTTAACTATTAACGGCGCATTGTAAAACACACGCCTGAACAAAAAGAAAAATTCCAACGAAAAACAAAACACGAGCTAAAATCTTTGACTTCATTCACGTGCCGCATTATGGACGCATGGAATGTAAATTTTTCAAAGCTTCAAATAACGCAGCCGGCTTTGGTGTCATAGCGTTTTCCATTCCATTCTTTTCAAACTCTTGGTTTTACAATAAAACGGAAATGTAATTACGAAGTTGAACAAAATTTATTCACAAAGACGAACTGATCGAATCGACTGATGGCCCGATCTTCGATTTCGATTGATCGTCTGATTGCAGCCTAACAAGAAGGATACTTTTTCATAAGACTAAAGAAATTTGTTTTCGGTTCGACTCACTTGAAAACTCACAAAAAAAACTTTCTATTGTGAACAATTTTGCTTCAACGACAAAGGAGTCCTTTTGTCACCTGTAGAAATGTGACATTTTCTTTATTTTATCTTCAAGCTCTGCAGTTGCCAACGATAATAACAAAAATACAAACTGTGATTTGTCCACATAACCGGTTTGATGGGTTCTAATCTTTGTTCCGATTTCGACAGACAATTCGAATTGTTTTGGAAGAAACAATATGCGAAAAACAAACACTTGTAGAGGTCGTTCAAGGCTGAATTTACCCTAATAGGCCGTGTATTGTCACCGAACCTCAAGTGGTGACATCTATGATTTTTCATAGCTGAATTAACGTCTCACCTGAGAACTACTCCCTTTTCTCAAGTGGTGTCATCCATGCTTTCATAGCTGAATACGGAGAAACATAAAACTAATGACACAATTTGTCAGGTTTTTTCGACCGTCGCTTCGCCGCAGCCAACGCAGCGCCGACTGTCGTAATATTGAACTTGTTGGTAGCCTTTATTCAGCTATGAATGCAGGGATGGCGCCTAGATCTATGTTGAACTAAAGACAGTCTGCTCGAAATGTCAAGTGTGTAGAATGTGCTGCCACCTATTTTCGTTAAGAACTGCCTATTGTCTGATGAAAATAAATTAAAGTTCATGGACACGACTTAACTGCGGGGTCAGCAACCAGCGCAAATTAACTTGAAACCATGTTACTCGGCACACAGCTCTAAGCTAAGCTATGACCACGGAACTCTCTATGTGTAGACCCTTTTAGTCCGCTCAACATTTGAATATTGATTGAAAATTGAATAATTTGACACAAGATGGCACTTTGTTTGTTCTGTTGTTTGTGTGTTAATTTTTTGCATATACCGCACGTAATTACGCGTATATCGTACGAAATTCGAGTCTAACGAAAGGAAAAATTCAAAATTGAACCGCACTAAAAGGGTCTATTTCAAGCAAATTCATCTCTCAGATTTAGCAACGAAGTTGTGAGTTTTCCACCTCATTGCTAAAAGAGTAAACGGGGAGATTTGCTACACCTACAGGCTGAATTTCACGAAAAAAAGTAAAAAATTCACGAAAAAAATTCGTTAATTTCGTGAATTTTTCGTGAAATTCATGAAATCTTTCCTCAAAAATAGGCTCTGGTTTCATGTCTTCGACAGAAAGAGCGGAGTGTGACCTTCCAATTACACTTTTCTTTCACTACATGAGAACAACATGTCGGTGATCTGAGAGCTCTTGGAAAAAATCTCGAAATTCTGTTAGTTCCTTCATATTTAAACAGGCGTCTCTAGATGTCTCAAATCTACATGAGGACAGGAAATAGTTTTTTCACGGGAAATTTTGAAAATCAGATAATTGACAGGCAGAAAATGATGAAATCGGTCTCGGTCAATGTAAAGAAGAAGAAATTGGTCGAAAAATCTGTCAAATTAAATAGAGGAAATCAGATTGATGTAACAGGAAATGAAGCATCTAAGGCAGTTTGTTGACTTTTACATTTTGCAATATTAGGCACATATTGCTGGCACCCCCATCTCTCAGTATCAGTACGAATTAGGGCTAATTTTTAGGGCTGATTAAGGCTGATTAGGGCTACTACGCATCGCAAGCCCTAAATGATTTAAAGTGTCAAACATGTCATTTCATAGTTTAGCAATTAAACTGAATATTTTTGGGCTTGCTAGATGGCTCAAAATTTGGGGCTAGTTAAGGACTGACGATTAAAACCGGCCCAGAGTTTAGGGCTCATCAGTTAAATATTTAACGTGTGCCCATTGTTTGTTTTAGCGATGGTAGAAGCTTCTTTATTCCAAAGGTTAATCTGAAATTTGGGGCTTGTTTAGGGCTGACGGTTAAAACCGGCTCCGAGTTTAGGGCTTGTGAGGAACCCAAGATATTAAACTTTTGCTCAAAAAAGTAAGTCGTTTTAGCTGTTGCAACGATGGTAGCAGCTTTTTTATGGTCAAAAAGTCATCCGAGATTTGGGGCTAGTTTAGGGCTGACTAATAATATCGGTCTAGCCACGTTCATCATTATTAACCTGCGAGCCTTATTGGTAATGCAGCCATTGTGCTTACCCTTTGTAGATTATGTCCTAGTTACAACCTACTTTCTATTTATCAGAGATGAGATTGCGTATCGTCGCCCTAAACCAGCCCTAAAAATTAGCCCTAATACAACCTGATACTGAGAGTTAGGGGTGCCAACGACATCTATTTTGCAAGATTGCAGGAATTTGACGGTGGAAAGACTGGACTCGCTCTGACGGTGAGATCTGTACATCTGTACGAGTGTTTCTTTCTGGTAGCTACGAATGTCTGTCGATTAGACCAAAGATTCCCATGCCTAGAGGTTTGCAACTCGCTTAAACCGGTCCACTGCCAGTAAGTGGATAAAATGTGTCTTACGATTCGGCATTAAAAAAGGAAAGAAGTGAAAAAAAAACGCGAAAGCTTTTCAAGCGAATAGTGTAAAGTCTTAACAATAAGCTTGTCGTTTTTTCATGAAAAGTGATCGATCAAAACAAATTTCCAATCAACAAATGCGTATCTTAGATAGAATTTTCGAATGGAAAATTGTAATTTCCAATGTTGTTGTTCGTTCATTTATTGCATATAGAACCAGATCGTAATGTGACTCTGTGAATAACAAACCGAAAATACCAACGAAAAATGTTTCCCAAAATTTATCAAATCTCAGTGTCGATAAACATTTTATTGCTACATACTGTTGCTATCCTTCCACTACCAGTAGAAGTTTACGTCTAGATAATAATTTCCAATTCATACAACATCGCGAACGTAGTTAGTTCAACTGTTCGGAAGACGTCTTGAGAAGAGCCTTCATTGTTATTGGATGAATCAACATTCGAAGTACTAGAGGTCCGATATAAGAAAATCGGACAACAACATACAATGACTAGTTGGCACTACTGGGTGACGGAAATTATCGCCCGCACAAATAGGAATTATCACTCAGGGAATTATTTTCCTGGGATTGCATTTTTGCAGGGTCGTAGCCACAGGATACAAAAAAATGCCTACGATGTTTACAAGTCTATCCTGTTATCAGCAAAAAACATCGTCTCAAGACAAACTGTTATAAAGTATTCAACATTGACTTTTTTATAACAGTTAAGACAGTGTTTTTTGCTGATAACTTGATAAACTTTTGGGGTCTCCCCTTACTTCCTATTTCGAATTATGCTATTCTGGGCGTTTAGGCAATTATTCGTATCCTGAGACCCATATATTCTGGCTACTGCCCTGGCAGCCAGGTAGTATTTTCCTTGTGCAAATTGGACACTTTAATAATTCTCTGGTTGTGATTCCTTATGTGGTGATTCCTACTTCCCGGAGAATTATCACCCGGCAAATTATCACCTGGATGATAAATCGCCGAGTGATAATTCGCCGGGGGATAATTCTCCGGGTGATATTATCACCCGGCAAATTATTACCAGGAGAATTATCACCCGGAGATTTATTACCAGGAGAATTATCACCCGGAGAATTATCACTCGGAGAATTTTCACCCGGAGAATTATCACCCGGAGAATTATAACCCGGCGAATTATCACCCGGCAAATTATTACTAGGAGAATTATCACCCGGCAAATTATTACCAGGAGAATTATCACCGGAGAATTATCAGCCGGCGACTTATCATCCGGCAGATTTTATTACCAGGAGAATTATCACCCGGAGAATTATCACCCGGCGAATTATCACCCGGCAAATTATTACCACGAGAATTATCATCCGGAGAAGGGTGATAATTCTCCTGCTAATAATTTGCCGAGTGATAGTTCTTCGGGTGATAATTCGCCGGGTGATAATTCTCCTGGTAATAATTTGCCGGGTGATAATTCTTCGGGTGATAATTCTCCGGGTTATAATTCGCCGGGTGATAATTCTCCGGGTGATAATTCGCCGGGTGATAATTCTCCGGGTGATAATTCTCCGGGTGATAATTCTCCGGGTGATAATTCTCCGGGTGATAATTCTCCGGGTGATAATTCTCCTGGTAATAATTTGCCGGGTGATAATTCTCCGGGTGATAATTCTCCTGGTAATAAAATCTGCCGGGTGATAAGTCGCCGGGTGATAATTCTCCGGTTATAATTCTCCTGGTAATAATTAACCGGGTGATAATTCTTCGGGTGATAATTCTCCGGATGATAATTCTCCTAGTAATAATTTGCCGGGTGATAATTCGCCGGGTTATAATTCTCCGGGTGATAATTCTCCGGGTGAAAATTCTCCGAGTGATAATTCTCCGGGTGATAATTCTCCTGGTAATAAATCTCCGGGTGATAATTCTCCTGGTAATAATTTGCCGGGTGATAATTCGGCGATGAATTATCACCCAGCAAATTATTACTAGGAGAATTATCACCCCGGAGAATTATCAATCGGCGAATTATCACCCGGCAAATTATTACCAGGAGAAGTATCACCCGGAGATTTATTACCAGGAGAATTATCACCCGGAGAATTATCACCCGGCAAATTATTACCAGAAGAATTATCACCCGGCAAATTATTACCAGGAGAATTATCACCCGGCGAATTATCACCCGGCAAATTATTACCAGGAGAATTATCACCTGGAGAATTATCACCCGAAGAATTATCACTCGGCAAATTATTAGCAGGAGAATTATCACCCGGAGAATTATCACCTGGCAAATTATCACCCGGCAAATTATTGCCAGGAGAATTATCACCCGGAGAATTATCAATGGGCTGATAATTCTCTGGGTGATAATTCTCCTGCTAATAATTTTCCGGGTGATAATTCCCCGGGTGATAATTCGCCGTTTGATAATTCGCCGGGTGACTATTCGCCGGGTGACTATTCGCCGGGTGACGATTCGCCGGGAGATAATTCGCTGGGTGATAAATCGTCGGGTGATAAATCGCCGGTGGATAAATCGCCGGTTGATAAATCGCTGGGTGATAAATCGCCAGGTGATTAATTGCCGGGTGATAATTCGACAGGTGATAATTCGTCTGGTGATAATTCGCCGGCTAATACTTTTACAGGCGACAATTCGTGTCACCGTTATTGGATGAATCCACGTTTGAGCTACCAGAAGAATAGAGGAATATAGAAAAAAAAAAACGGACAACGACATCGATATAACATGAAATGATAAGTTGGCACAACTGCACTGGGTGTTCAGTGTACCAACTTACCAACTCATAGTTCGATTAATCTGCTCAAAGACTCAACAGATATTCGAAACAATTCACACATAACGTCCAACTAGTTCTCCTAAAACACTGCCGTAATTATTTTTTTAAAAAAATTGATCAAAACTTCCACACACACAAGGATACCTAATCGAAGTGATTCATCCGCCATCGCGTGAACATCTTCTCGCATTCATATACTATTCTTCCGATTCGAAAATGTATTTAATTCGATAAATATCTGATGTAGCCGGTAAGATGTTCCTCTACTTTGAGAAATTGTGAATGCAATGAAATAAAGTAGCTTTGTGCTCACTAAACAGAATGATTAACGAAATAAAAAACCATCATCCCAAACTAATTGTTACTATCCAATGTTATAGTTTAGCTGTAGCTAATAAATTATTTTAGTTTCATTGCTACTGTACAATGGAATGTTAACGGTTCATATGGATAGCTTTGTTAGATAACGATAAGGTTTTTATTTTGTTGTGCGCCAACGTAGAAGCGAATCAAAAACATGACATTTTTTCCATTCGCCTTGTACATAATAATTCAATATTCTTACCGAACAATTTAACAATTTCTTCAGACAAAATACCAAAAGGTTGAAACACAACAACATACCAACTCGAAAAAGCAGCAAATTCCTTGCTGCAAGAATTTTTTTTTTTTTTTTGGGAGTCAAAAGAAATTGATTTTCAAGTTAAAATAACGTAAAATAAAATCAAATAAAAATAGGAAAAACATTACAATCTCTTGTAGAAGGATCACTTTTTTGAAAATGTTATAATTTATAGAAAAAAGGAGACATTTAAAAGTATAAATTGAACTTGAAGTTAATAAAAGAAGAATTAATTATAAAATTTAGAAAACAAAATTAATTAAAAATTATTACAGAAAATGAAAGAATGTAAACCAATTGCTATAATAATTATTTATAAAGAAAAGAACAATATTAAAAAAAAACATTTAAAAAAGAGTCGT
Source organism: Pseudolycoriella hygida (assembly GCA_029228625.1). Taxonomy (NCBI): domain Eukaryota; kingdom Metazoa; phylum Arthropoda; class Insecta; order Diptera; family Sciaridae; genus Pseudolycoriella; species Pseudolycoriella hygida. The sequence goes on from CM055406.1 coordinate 118,388,656, forward strand.
TAAACTTAAATTTAGATAAAAGAAACTAAGTATTTAGAATATGAAGGGGCAATTATTTGTTTAGTAAAGTGTAATGAAAAACAAATTATAAAATTCTACACTCTCTTCAAATAACATTTAAAAGTTGTAAACCTTTTTAATATAAAATCTCGAATCTCCCCCTCTCTTCCTCCCCCGGAACAAAATATAGTAAAAATTGTCGCTTCTCTCTTCTGTTTAATGTCAAAATAATCTTTAAAAAAACAAATTAAAAATAAAAATAAAATAAAAATTAAGTAATTTTGAGCGATATTTATTAATTCCCTTTTTTCGCATTACAAATAACAAAACGTGGATATTTTACTAACTTGAAAAAAAATTATGAAATATGCAATAATATTACTAATATTTAAAAATTATTCAAATTGCACATAACATAAAAATGGTTTAATGAAAAAAAGGTATATTTGTCTTGAATAACAAAATTGCATAAACACGTTAAATTAAAAAAAAAGAGATGAAAAAAATGTTAAAAAAAAAAAACAAGAATTTGAAACAAAAAAGAATTTTTTTCACAACCGCGAATGATTATGATATTGCAAAATTGATTGTTGTTAACTATTATACACTATTATTGAATTGAAAGTTATATATTATTAAATGATATTTAGAAAATGAAGAGAAAAAATTGATCAAATAAAGGAAATCCAACATAAAATTGCACTTGTTCTTTTAGCTATGAACAAAATATAAAAACATATGCAAGGGATGCGTAAGTTTCACTACATTTCACCGCATTTCACTACAGTTCAGTACACTTCACTGCTACTCTTTACTACAGTTCGCTACACTTTGCTACAGCTCACTACAGTTCACTACACTACATTTCACTACAGTTCACTACACTACACAACACTACACTTCACTACACTACACTACATTACACTACACTTCACTACACTACACTTCACTACACTTCACTACACTACACTTAGGGGTCATACACAAATTGCGTACGCACTTTGGGGGGGAGGGGGTTTCAGAATTCGTACGGTGGGGGGGGGGGGGGGGCCGAGCACGATTGTACGTACGCAGAAAAAAAAATTAATTTTGATTAGTTTTATCGAATTCAAATTCA
>CM055406.1:118390272-118408086 GCA_029228625.1 Pseudolycoriella hygida
CACCATTTGACACCCATAAAAAAAAAAAAAAAAAAAAAAAAAAAAAAAAAAAAAACAATTATGACAATCGGAAAAGATTTACTCGAGTTATATACAAAAAACACTTATGGCCCTAGCATAGACTCGGTTTTCGTGTCCTAGCTAAGTCCAAGGACTGAAATTTAAAAAAGTTTCTTCCATAAATTGTCGGCCATGCCAAAATCTTTCAAAAAAAAATTATGAAAATCTTAAAATATTTACTCGAGTTATGTACAAAATACCAAAAACTACCTAAACGGCCGTACCTCGGCGGCCCTTGGGCCGACAGTGCCCAGATTCAATCCCATAAAATATATTTCGGTTACCTTTCAGGGGAAAAAGTTTTCGAAAATCGGTTGAGTTTTACACTCAAGTTGCTGATTGCTGATTCGTCATCTAAAGACCATGATCGATGCTCCCCCCTACTCCCCGGTCGAAATTGGAGTGGTTACAAACGTCGTGGTAAACGCATAAGAACCCTTTTCGTTCTTCGTACGGATCTAAACATTCACTGAATTACAAGCAAACATCCCAACAACTTACGAGTGTAGGTCTTCTTATGTCTCTCCAAATGAACTTTTTGAGCAAACGACCGGTCGCAAGTGTTACAAGTAAATGGCTTCACACCTAAAATGAGATTTTCATTTCAACCTAAATCACAAGCAAACATCCCAACTACTTGCCAGTATGGGTCTTCCAATGTCTTTTCAAATTGCTTTTATCATCAAGCGACCGCCAGCAATCCTTACAAGCAAATGGCTTCTGCCCTGAATATGAGATGTTCATTTCTATCAATTCAGAGGAAGTAACTTAATTGCTTATGAGTGTGAGTGCTCTTAAGATTTTTCAAACTGTTTTTGTGAGCAAACTCGCAAGTTTTACAAGAAAATGACTTCACTCCTAAAATGAGATATTATTTCTACCCGAATTAATAGTAAGTATCCCAACTTCTTTCCAGTGTGGGTCCTCTTATGTGTTTGCAAATGTTCGTTCTGAGTAAACGACATGCCGCATTTGTCACAAAGAAGTAGCCTCTCACCAGTGTGAACTCTTTTGTGTCTTTTTAAAGAACGCTCCGTCGAGAAATATTGTTGGTATGTGTCGCAACAGCAAGATTTATTAGAGGGTTGAGTTGACCAAAGAAAATCAAAACATTTACGCAGAGTGTAGAATTAGGGAATGCAATATCGGTATTAATATCGGAAAATCCCAACATCGAATGTCGGTTTTTACCAAAAAGTACCGGTATTAATATCGATCCAACGTTTTCTGTTCTTTTTTATCGGTAAGAATTTCAAAGGTTCATAGAAATTACCCAAGGTAATGTCAAAGGCCCTACCGAAGTACGTCTGAGATCATTCAAATCTAGAAAAGCTTATATCCAAGGGCTAAGTCATTTTTCCCTAAAACCCTGAGACACGTGTTCGCTGAAATTTAATTCTCTACAACATTACCTGTGGAACCAACTTTCTAACTCTCATAGTTCTCGAAATCTTGGTCATCCTGCAAAAATATGGAAGTGGCCATTTACCAGCAACGAGCCATATTTTCCGAAAGAAATGTACAACTTCGCCTTTGGAACCAACTTTGCATCTCTCATAGTTCTGGAGACTCGGGCCCAATCATGGAAGAGGCCATATACCAGTATTAGGTCATATTTTCCCAAAACCCTGAAACTCGTGTTCGCTTAAATTTAATTCTCTATAATACCGCCATTGGAACCAACTTTCTAACTCTCATAGTTCTGGAGATCTGGTTCATCCTGCCCAATTATGGAAGTGGCCATATACCAGGATTGTACCACATTTCCCCAAAACCCAGAAACACGTGTTCCCTTAAATTTAATTCTCTACAACTTAGCATTTGACAGTAATCGATTTTGCTCATCTTCGACCTAGAATCATGTGAGGCATGTACCTTTCAGGGAAAAAAAAGTTTAAGCTGATCGGTTGAGTTTGGAATAAACAGTGGAGACGGACAGACGGACGTACATTTTTTTATTGCTGATTCGTCATATTTAGACGATAATAGATGCATCCCCCAACTCCCACTTCGACCTGCCCCATGTTACAATAAAATTGTTTGTAGTAAACATATATAGGACCTTTGTACTTCGTACGGGTTCAATAACGCTTCAGCTGCAATGGTGTTAGTTGCTGTTAGTTTCAATCTTAAATTTTTAAACCCCTACGAAGTACGAAGGTCCTATACGTTTACTACAAATTCAGGGCTCCCACACATCCAATATTTAAAAAATTGTCCGTCTTCAATTTTTTTTCGAATCGGCTGCACCGATCACCCTGAACTTTTTTTCGCTGAAAGGTACATATGTCCCATGGTTCAAGTTCAAAGATGAACAAACTCGATCTGGTAGTTTCGGAAATATGGTCGAAAAGGTGTCCAAAAACATGGTTTTTTGGGGGTAGATAAGACTTTTTCTCAGATATCTCTTGAATTAAGGCAGTTAGAAAGCTACTTTCTGGGAGAAAGCTGTAGATAACTAAATTTTAGCGAACACGTGTTTCAGGGTTTTCCCCAGAAACGATCCGATCCCGAGATCTAGCCACTTCTAAAGTGGGGAGGGATAAGTCATATCTCAAGAACTATGACAGATGGAAAGTTGCTTCCAATGGCAAAGTTGTAGATAATTAAATTTTAGCGAACACGCGTTTCAAGGTTTTCCCCAAAAACGTCCAAATCCCGAGATTTAGCCACTTCTAGAATTGGTAGGGATGATTCATATATCAAGAACTATAACAGATAGAAAGTTGCTTCCAAAGGCAAAGCTGTAGAGAATTAAATTGTATCGAACACGTGTTTCAGGGTTTTCCCGAAAAATGTCCTAATCCTGAACGTTAGACAACGCGTGATTGGTTTTAGATTTCAGAAAATGTACTTCGGGAGGGCTTTCGACATTACTTTGGGTAATCTCTGAGAGTTATTAAATTCTGATAGTTCTAAAAGAACTTGACTATGCATTATGATGCTCATTATATTAGTGAGAATTTGAATAACCAAAAGAAGTTCTTTTAGAAGCTTACTTGATCGTGAGATATAATTGGCGGGAAATTTTCCTCAATTTTTCGATCCAATGTTGTCTAACTAAAAAATTGTAATTTTTGTTGGACGTTTCGTAACTTTATTGTTACATCTTCCGCTACATGGCTTTGAAAGGAAAAATTAATATTTAGCAAAAAACCGGTGTAACAAAATTTTGAAAAACTTACAAATATAAGAAAACACTGAGACAGAAATTTGGTTTACATTAAAAAACTATTGAGAGTTATTAATAAATCAAATTTACACATAAAGTTATTAGCGGGTAAAATAATCGAAAGCTAGGGGACATTCAACTTAACAAACTTTTGTAAACGGCGCTGATGTTGTCAGTATCTCTTCTGAAATTCGTAGTGTTTGGTTGAGTCAAACTATGCAAAGATTCCAGGACTTTCCGTTTTGTGTAATTATGCTCTACTTCTAAAATAGTAGCGTTTTTTAAGTCTGGTACGTGACCTGTGTCGTAGAAATGGTGAACCAGGGCTGTTGTGTTCTACAAATAGTTGGTGGAATTATAGGTTCCTCTAGTTGAGAATTTGTGACCCGTGTTGCCCACATAAGTTAGGTTACATGCAGACCCGAATCCGCCACCAAGACATGGGATATTGTAAACTACATCGTATTGTTGTTCCATGGGGATCTTCTGTTTTGGCTTAGAGAATATGGATCGGTTTGTCAGAAATGGTTTAAAGCCTAGCACTGGACAATACACTACCATTCTTAGACATCTTAGTCATTCAAAATTCTGATGGACACATACAATTTGATTGGTACACAAAACCAACATCTTCAGGTCGCTTACTTAGTTATTTCTCAAATCACCCAATGACACAAAAACTGAATGTTGTTGACAATCTAATAAAACGGATTTTTACTATAAGTTCACCACAATTTCACCGGAAAAACACCACTTTCATCAAAAACATTTTAACTGACAACTACTATCCTATCAAATTGATAAATCAACGAATAAAAAAATATTTTTGCGCTACAAATTCAAAGAAAACAACAAACAACAGCAAGAACAACGCAGCATCCATGCAACCAAACAGTCAAACCCTTCCTACGAAAAACATCAGCTATTCAAGAAATAACAAACCAGTTACTCAACATCAACAAACGACCAATGAAATCCAGTATCGGGGTATGCTTTTCGACCCCTCATGCCCACAAAATATAGCTAGATAGATAGATAAGAACGTCGGGGTATTGGCACCTGAATCGATGATCCTATGTCCCACCTCCTAATTTCTTCGTTTATCATGCCCGCAGCGGTAGAGGAGGGGGTGACGCAATCCCCACACCCCCCAAAAAAAACGTCCACAAACACAAAAAACTCCATACAAAAACCTTTGGGACAAGGAGTCATATATAGGCGAACTTTTGAGTTTTTCCCCTCGCCACCCTCCCGCTCCAAATTATTTTTAGAAAAAACAACGTTGCAGCAGCTTTCAAACAAGCCCTCACTCATCAAAATCGGTTGAAAATTGGCTGAGATATCGAGGTTTGAAAATGACACTTTTGTATGGAGAAATAATTTTTTTATTGTTCTCATCATTATGGAAACTTTTTTTCTGATCTGTCGGTTTCTATGTTCTATCTATTAATAATTTTCGATCTCGAAAACTAGACAGCCGATCTTCCTGAAATTTTCAGGGATTGTCAGTCTCGGCCCCAAATGAAAAATTTCACATACCGCTTTTCCGGGAAAATTCTGGATGTGGAAAAGTGGTCAATTTTGAGGGTTTTTTAGGTAATGCTCGGAGTTTTCGAATTTTAGCTCCGGAGTGACAATAGCTAGAGAGTTGGTTTCTTCGGAAAAGTTATAGAGTTTGGTCAGGAGAATTTTTTGGGATCTTAACAAAATGACTGCCAGCAGTCAAACCGGCGTCATCTTGAATTTTCCCCAGCAATAAATTAGGGTATTTTTGGTTTTCGAATTTTAGCTCCGGAGTTACAATACCTAGAGAGTTGGTTTGTTCCGAGCGATTATAGAGTTTGATCAGGAGAATTTTTTGGGATTTTCAGAAATCTGCCAAAGTGACGCCATCTCGGATTTTTGTTAGGTACAAATTAGGCTTCTTTGGGTTTTTGAATTTTAGCTCCGGAATGATAACACTTAGAGAGTTGGTTTCTTCTAGAAAGTTATAGAGTTTCATCAGAAGAATTTTTTGTGATCATAAGAAAATGCCTGCCAGATGTCATAGCGGCGCCATCTTGGATTTTCGTTTATGCTTTTTCGGTTTTCGAATTTTAGCTCCGGAATCACACTACCTAGAGAGATGGTTTCTTCTAGAAAGTTATAGTTTCATCAGGAGAATTTTTTGGGGTCATAAGAAAATGACTGCCAGCTGTCATAGCGGCGCCATCTTGGATTTTCGTTTATGCATTTTCGGTTTTCGAATTTTAGCTCCGCAATGACACTACTTAGAGAGATGGTTTATTCTAGAAAGTTATAGAGTTTCATCAGGAAAATTTTTTGGGATCAAAAGAAAATGGCTGCCAGCTGTCATAGCGGCGCCATCTTGGATTTTCGTTTATGCTTTTTCGGTTTTCAAATTTTAGCTCCGGAATGACACTACCTAGAGAGATGGTTTCTTCTAGAAAGTTATAGAGTTTCATCAGAAGAATTTTTTGGTATCATTAGACAATGGCTGCCAACTGTCATAGCGGCGCCATCTTGGATTTTCGTTTATGCTTTTTCAGTTTTCGAATTTTAACTCCGTAATGACACTACTTAGAGAGATGGTTTCTTCTGAAAAGTTATAGAGTTTCATCAGGAGAATTTTTTGTTATCATAAGAAAATTTCTGCCATCTGTTATAGCGGCGCCATCTTCGATTTTTTGCTAAATTCTGTATAATAATACATACAGGAAGGGAATCCTTAGATTGTGAAACTTTTTATATCACCAGCTGATACACAAATACATTATCAAAAAAAAAAAATCTTTGCTACGTCAACGACATCTATCTGTAATTGAGGATTTCTCATTTCGACATATATGTATATATGGCACATTATACGGTAACTAATACTACATTTCCGGAGTTTTACGTTTTTGTTTAAATTACATTTTTACGTAATTAGTAATATTGAACAAAATGTCAAATGTCAGACATGCAAAGTTATTTTTTATATTTTGGCAAATATAAAAGAAAACATTGCACAAATCCCTTACAGTCGAAATGTCGGTGGAGTCGTTGAGGAATGAGCGATATGCTCTTAAGTCCTTTCATATGTACAGTAGTGTGAATGAGTTGACAAAAGAATGCATTTCATCAACATATCAACATTTCATCCCATAGTTTTCTAAAATTTGTTTATCGGTTTCTTTAATGGATAACCTTGGCACTCATCTAACCATCGCAGATAAACAGCGAATCGTACAACTGCACGTAAGAGGATTTAAAGGTTCTTTCATTTCTACACAGATGAAATGCCATCGGAACACCGTTTCAAGTGTAATTTCACAGTGGAAAAAAGGCCAATTCTTTATATCGAAAAACATCAGAAAGCGTCGGTTAACTTTATCTGCTCAAAAAGTTTATCACATTTTGAAATACTTTTTAAACCATCCGTTTAACACTTATAGGCAATGCATCAGGGACCTTAAGCTTCTCGTCTGTTGCAAAACCATTGCCAATGTATTGAACAGGAATGGAGTCAACAATTACACTGCGTGTTCCAAGCCATTTCTGTCAATGCTTAATCGTATCAAACGACTACAATTTGCGATAAAATCGAGAATGGGGGCGGGAGCAATGGACCAATGTAGTTTGCATGGATGAAAAAACCATTCAAACGTATGCAAACGGTAAGGTAATGGTAAGGCGAAGGCGAAAAGAGAGGTACGAGCCAAGGAATATGGTTACACCAGAGATCCAAGATTCGAAAAACAAAGTGAACTTGGTGGGAATGATTTCGTGTGAAGGTCCGAATATGATTTATTCAGTTTCTACTACACTGAATGGAAGCATATTCAAACAACTGATGAAGAAGAAGGTCGAAAAATTGCTCGGGAGCAAATGTGTTCTGATTGACAATGCTAAAATACACCTCAAAGGTATCGACTACTTACGAAGAGTTGGGCATACCATTTTTGATTTTCCGCCCAAAAGTGCCGACCTTAATCCTATAGAAAATGTTTGGGGAAGACTACAACAGATTCTAAACAAAAAATTGCAAAATTCACGTATTATCCCAGAGCAACAGTTTCTTTAAAAAAGCTATACCATGAATATGATATCCAAGTCGTCCATAGAAACGATTTCACTTTGAGGAATGCTCTTGGATCACTTAAAGATGTTCCACCTGACATCCAAAAGTCAGGAATCTATCGCATCCAGTGTGGTACATGCGGTAGGTATTATTTCGGGATGACGATCCGTCAATTGTTTGTTCGTTTCAACGAGCATGTAAAATCTACGAATTGGAAGCAAAAAACAGCTGTGGGAAAACACATTTTTGACACTAAACATTCAATTGATATTACGACTCTGAAATTAATCGAGGAAGTGAGACGCCCATGGAATATTGAATATAACGAAGCGATACACATTGCCAAAAATTCCCACATGAATTTGTTGAACATTGACAACGGTAATGTAATTTCCCCGCTTTTGAAATTATTCACTAAAAAGAGAACGATTGACGAGAATATCATTACCTTAGACGATACGTTGGACAGTAGTGTCGAAGATGATTTATTTTTTGACTGTGAGTAACCAAATACATTTTTGACGATGAGAGAGTAATTACCTGACATGAACCAATTACCCCTTATTGGGTTCCACCTATGGACGAGGTTGAATTTTGATATAAGTAGATGTGTTAATTAAACTTATTAATGTAGTGTCCATGTTAAATGTTCACACCAATTAGCGTCTTATTGTATCAGATTTTGATTGATTTTGTTTATGTATTTGAGAAATAATGTTATCGTTATAAGATGGTTTGCAATCACATATGTATATGATTTAATGGTTTTTAGTCTGGACCATAATCTTTGAGAATGAAAACTTAGTTTTCGAAACCGGTCAGGTTCAAAATAAAAAATTTTGGCATAATTAAAAAACGGATTGTCTAGTCTTGTTATTTGTCTTATTTGTTGACAATTGTGCCGTGTTCTGTAAAGTCAATTTTATGTAATTGAATTGAATATGATTTCCGCATCACCCCAACAGAACGAGTTTTTCAAACTAAAAACCAAAATTCAAACTACGAAACAAACCATATTTTTCTTAAAAAAATGTAAGAAAAGAAAAGTATATCCTGCGTTCATTAAAGTCATAATTAACATCAAAAATGAACGAACATCAAAAGTTGTAAACAAAGCTAAAAAGCAATGGCTGAATTTGGAAATCGCAAAGCTCCAGTCTAATTTGGTTGTATGGGAGCGTTGTGCTTACGCTTTACATTTACAGTTGCTGAAAGGCCTAAGTGATGGTGAGTTTAATGAATGGATGGAATATGATCGCAACATGAGAGAAGTTATTGAACACAAAAAAACTGTGAGTCGAGTTAAACAGAATAAAAAATTTAAAAATTGGTTACCGAAAGATCGCCCCGTAAATAGTAGCAATAACAGAGATAAAAATACTCCTATTTTCCTCTCGGATTATGTCATTAACTTGTCATCAATTACGTTGAGTTCAGATGAGCTAAACCTCCTCAACAAAGGCTTAAGTTTTGCAATACATCCTATGAAACCGCCCATTGAAGACTTATGTGTTGATGTAATGTCGTCCGTCCGTAGAAGTGCCGCTGAAGTGAGAGAAGATATCGAAAGCAGAGCTTTGAAAGTGTTGAGGGAGATTATCAGGGAGAAACCTTTCCAAAGAGTTAGACATGCTAATAAGCTACACAAATTAGTTAAAGGTTTGAGAGATAAAAAATTAATTTTCTCTAAAGCTGACAAAAGCAATAATGTCATAGTGATGGATGAATCATACTATGAACGAGTTGTACTCAAAACAATTGCGAGTGGCCCATATGAAAAAATACACTCCGACCCTCTGAACACTATGATAAAAGAGGTTGACGAAGTGTTAAAAAAGTATGGGAGTGTGCTATGTGAAGATCCCAAAAAAGAATTGAAGTATTGGAAAACGAGTAACCCAAAAGTTCCATGTTTGTATGTCCTAATGAAACACCATAAAGATAAAGATTCTGATGGTGATTATAAAGGTAGGCCAGTGGCGTCCAATGTGAATGCTCCATCGGAAAAAATCGCCAAAAAACTTTCAGCTATTTTTAACTCTTTGCCCGCACCGGAAAGTAAAGCTGTTATAAATGGGTTAGATTTCGCCAATAAGATCAATGGCTTAAAATTATCCCGGAATGAAGAGATTGGATCATTTGATGTGACATCGTTGTACCCAAGCATACCAATTCCCTATTCAATGGGCCTATTGAGGCAGTGGTTGTTAAAGAATGACGTGAGTGATAACTTAGTCAATGCTTATGTTGACCTCGCCCATCTATGCATGAAGCAAAATGTGTTCCAATTTCGCGGTTCCTTTTACCAACAAACGCAAGGTACCAGTATTGGCAACTCACTTTCCAGTTTCATCGCTGAGCTATTTATGAGTGATTTCGAGACATCAATGGCAAAAAATCCTAATTTTCCGAGAGTTTACCATAGATATGTTGACGACATCTTTGTAGTACTAAACAAAAGGAAATTTGACGTCGTAAAAAAAATGTTTGAAGACAAAATGGATTCCATTGAGAAAGACTCTGTTAAGTTCACTATTGAAAGACAATCGGACAATAAACTTCCGTTCTTGAACACAATGGTGGAAATTATAGACAGTGTTTTGACGTTGGATGTGTATCGAAAACCTACTAGCACCCTAAGACTCATCACATCTGACTCCCACCATGACATAAAACATAAAATGGCCGCGTACCATTCCATGGCCCATTTTATGGTGAACCTCCCTTTGACAGATGCGAAAGTTGAGAAAGAGACGAAAACGATTATCGAAATAGGTAGAGTTAATGGATATAGTGAAAAAATGGTGACCAATATCATCCAAAAACATCAAAGGAAGAAACAATTGGAGAATTTATCCACGTTTTACAAGTCAATACGACCCGATGAACCGATGAGACGAGTGGGTTTCACGTATTATCCCAGAGCAACAGTTTCTTTAAAAAAGCTATACCATGAATATGATATCCAAGTCGTCCATAGAAACGATTTCACTTTGAGGAATGCTCTTGGATCACTTAAAGATGTTCCACCTGACATCCAAAAGTCAGGAATCTATCGCATCCAGTGTGGTACATGCGGTAGGTATTATTTCGGGATGACGATCCGTCAATTGTTTGTTCGTTTCAACGAGCATGTAAAATCTACGAATTGGAAGCAAAAAACAGCTGTGGGAAAACACATTTTTGACACTAAACATTCAATTGATATTACGACTCTGAAATTAATCGAGGAAGTGAGACGCCCATGGAATATTGAATATAACGAAGCGATACACATTGCCAAAAATTCCCACATGAATTTGTTGAACATTGACAACGGTAATGTAATTTCCCCGCTTTTGAAATTATTCACTAAAAAGAGAACGATTGACGAGAATATCATTACCTTAGACGATACGTTGGACAGTAGTGTCGAAGATGATTTATTTTTTGACTGTGAGTAACCAAATACATTTTTGACGATGAGAGAGTAATTACCTGACATGAACCAATTACCCCTTATTGGGTTCCACCTATGGACGAGGTTGAATTTTGATATAAGTAGATGTGTTAATTAAACTTATTAATGTAGTGTCCATGTTAAATGTTCACACCAATTAGCGTCTTATTGTATCAGATTTTGATTGATTTTGTTTATGTATTTGAGAAATAATGTTATCGTTATAAGATGGTTTGCAATCACATATGTATATGATTTAATGGTTTTTAGTCTGGACCATAATCTTTGAGAATGAAAACTTAGTTTTCGAAACCGGTCAGGTTCAAAATAAAAAATTTTGGCATAATTAAAAAACGGATTGTCTAGTCTTGTTATTTGTCTTATTTGTTGACAATTGTGCCGTGTTCTGTAAAGTCAATTTTATGTAATTGAATTGAATATGATTTCCGCATCACCCCAACAGAACGAGTTTTTCAAACTAAAAACCAAAATTCAAACTACGAAACAAACCATATTTTTCTTAAAAAAATGTAAGAAAAGAAAAGTATATCCTGCGTTCATTAAAGTCATAATTAACATCAAAAATGAACGAACATCAAAAGTTGTAAACAAAGCTAAAAAGCAATGGCTGAATTTGGAAATCGCAAAGCTCCAGTCTAATTTGGTTGTATGGGAGCGTTGTGCTTACGCTTTACATTTACAGTTGCTGAAAGGCCTAAGTGATGGTGAGTTTAATGAATGGATGGAATATGATCGCAACATGAGAGAAGTTATTGAACACAAAAAAACTGTGAGTCGAGTTAAACAGAATAAAAAATTTAAAAATTGGTTACCGAAAGATCGCCCCGTAAATAGTAGCAATAACAGAGATAAAAATACTCCTATTTTCCTCTCGGATTATGTCATTAACTTGTCATCAATTACGTTGAGTTCAGATGAGCTAAACCTCCTCAACAAAGGCTTAAGTTTTGCAATACATCCTATGAAACCGCCCATTGAAGACTTATGTGTTGATGTAATGTCGTCCGTCCGTAGAAGTGCCGCTGAAGTGAGAGAAGATATCGAAAGCAGAGCTTTGAAAGTGTTGAGGGAGATTATCAGGGAGAAACCTTTCCAAAGAGTTAGACATGCTAATAAGCTACACAAATTAGTTAAAGGTTTGAGAGATAAAAAATTAATTTTCTCTAAAGCTGACAAAAGCAATAATGTCATAGTGATGGATGAATCATACTATGAACGAGTTGTACTCAAAACAATTGCGAGTGGCCCATATGAAAAAATACACTCCGACCCTCTGAACACTATGATAAAAGAGGTTGACGAAGTGTTAAAAAAGTATGGGAGTGTGCTATGTGAAGATCCCAAAAAAGAATTGAAGTATTGGAAAACGAGTAACCCAAAAGTTCCATGTTTGTATGTCCTAATGAAACACCATAAAGATAAAGATTCTGATGGTGATTATAAAGGTAGGCCAGTGGCGTCCAATGTGAATGCTCCATCGGAAAAAATCGCCAAAAAACTTTCAGCTATTTTTAACTCTTTGCCCGCACCGGAAAGTAAAGCTGTTATAAATGGGTTAGATTTCGCCAATAAGATCAATGGCTTAAAATTATCCCGGAATGAAGAGATTGGATCATTTGATGTGACATCGTTGTACCCAAGCATACCAATTCCCTATTCAATGGGCCTATTGAGGCAGTGGTTGTTAAAGAATGACGTGAGTGATAACTTAGTCAATGCTTATGTTGACCTCGCCCATCTATGCATGAAGCAAAATGTGTTCCAATTTCGCGGTTCCTTTTACCAACAAACGCAAGGTACCAGTATTGGCAACTCACTTTCCAGTTTCATCGCTGAGCTATTTATGAGTGATTTCGAGACATCAATGGCAAAAAATCCTAATTTTCCGAGAGTTTACCATAGATATGTTGACGACATCTTTGTAGTACTAAACAAAAGGAAATTTGACGTCGTAAAAAAAATGTTTGAAGACAAAATGGATTCCATTGAGAAAGACTCTGTTAAGTTCACTATTGAAAGACAATCGGACAATAAACTTCCGTTCTTGAACACAATGGTGGAAATTATAGACAGTGTTTTGACGTTGGATGTGTATCGAAAACCTACTAGCACCCTAAGACTCATCACATCTGACTCCCACCATGACATAAAACATAAAATGGCCGCGTACCATTCCATGGCCCATTTTATGGTGAACCTCCCTTTGACAGATGCGAAAGTTGAGAAAGAGACGAAAACGATTATCGAAATAGGTAGAGTTAATGGATATAGTGAAAAAATGGTGACCAATATCATCCAAAAACATCAAAGGAAGAAACAATTGGAGAATTTATCCACGTTTTACAAGTCAATACGACCCGATGAACCGATGAGACGAGTGGGTTTCACGTATTATCCCAGAGCAACAGTTTCTTTAAAAAAGCTATACCATGAATATGATATCCAAGTCGTCCATAGAAACGATTTCACTTTGAGGAATGCTCTTGGATCACTTAAAGATGTTCCACCTGACATCCAAAAGTCAGGAATCTATCGCATCCAGTGTGGTACATGCGGTAGGTATTATTTCGGGATGACGATCCGTCAATTGTTTGTTCGTTTCAACGAGCATGTAAAATCTACGAATTGGAAGCAAAAAACAGCTGTGGGAAAACACATTTTTGACACTAAACATTCAATTGATATTACGACTCTGAAATTAATCGAGGAAGTGAGACGCCCATGGAATATTGAATATAACGAAGCGATACACATTGCCAAAAATTCCCACATGAATTTGTTGAACATTGACAACGGTAATGTAATTTCCCCGCTTTTGAAATTATTCACTAAAAAGAGAACGATTGACGAGAATATCATTACCTTAGACGATACGTTGGACAGTAGTGTCGAAGATGATTTATTTTTTGACTGTGAGTAACCAAATACATTTTTGACGATGAGAGAGTAATTACCTGACATGAACCAATTACCCCTTATTGGGTTCCACCTATGGACGAGGTTGAATTTTGATATAAGTAGATGTGTTAATTAAACTTATTAATGTAGTGTCCATGTTAAATGTTCACACCAATTAGCGTCTTATTGTATCAGATTTTGATTGATTTTGTTTATGTATTTGAGAAATAATGTTATCGTTATAAGATGGTTTGCAATCACATATGTATATGATTTAATGGTTTTTAGTCTGGACCATAATCTTTGAGAATGAAAACTTAGTTTTCGAAACCGGTCAGGTTCAAAATAAAAAATTTTGGCATAATTAAAAAACGGATTGTCTAGTCTTGTTATTTGTCTTAAAAAAAAATAACTTGTTGAAAGTCCCAGGTTGGTGCTGCCCTAAATTTCTTCGCTATTGCGTTAGGAAATGGAAGGGACCTTTTTGTCCATGGAAGTGTATGTTGGGATGAGTTTTTTACACCTTTGCTTCGGACGTGTTTTTCAATACTCAATATATTCAATATTTATACTTGCGACCATCGTTGGCTTAGGCTTTATATTTTGATTCGGGATGCAAACCATCTATGTAACCTTTGACAAAAAATACGCAGACGTCATATACGCAAAATAAAATAGTAATTTTTTGAGTACTTGAGAGTGTATTGGTAGGTAAGATATGATTTTGTCCATCACTTAGGGCGAAAAGTTGACTTTCGCCGTATTGTGCACCAACACACTCTCACTATTTCAAAAAAAATATCTTTCAATATACCCCAATGCACACTCGATGTGTACTTTCGCTTGGGCTTCGTTCGCGCGTATGTACACATCTTGTGTGTTTGGGGTATGTTGAACTACACTATTTTTTACCATGGTATGAAAGTATTTTCTCGCACGAGATGTGATATTGCCATACGAGCGTTGCGAGTTTGGCAACACATCGAGTGTGGGAAAATACAATCATGCCTACAACGGTAAAAAAAAACATTTCGATGCAAATACATTAATTTAAATCAATGTCATCCAAGACAGGCGAGTTATGTTTGCTTTACGTCACAGAATTACAGAATAGTAATTTTTGATACAAGTTACAAATGAACGCACTAGATGTGAGATTGCCGATTCGAGTATATGAAACAACGTTTTTTGTAATTCACCGACAAAAACGAGATTTTCTTTAACTTGAAGTGCGTAATAAAGCCTTCATCGTACTAGTGCGTAAAAAACCGTCATCGCACTAGTGCGGCAAAATGACTTCATGCGACACCGAAATGACGCACGAAAAAGCGAGTTCTTGTTGGTGAAATAGTAATTTTCCTACCTAGTTTTGTAACTAAGGTTTTTTCAGCATTAGTCCTAAATAGTGTTCGCACGAGCCAGAGGCGAGTGTGGACACTATTTAGGGCGTGTGCTGAAAAAATCTAGTTACAAAACAAGGTAGGAACAACGTTTTCTGCAATTCAATGCCGAAATAGACAAAACCAAACAATAAAATTTCTATTTCGATCACAATTTCCTTTTCATTGCATTTTTAATGTCAATTAAAATTGAGTGCTAAAAAACTTTTCCGCACTCAAATTTGAGTGCTGAAAAACTTTTCCGCACTCAAATTTGAGTGCTGAAAAACTTTTCATTTTCCGCACTCAAATTTGAATGCTGAAAAACTTTTCCGCACTCAAATATGAGTGCTGAAAAACTTTTCCATACTCACTCAAATCTTAGTGCGGAAAAGTTGACATTTTCCGCACTCAAAGCAGTATTGAAAATTGTCGTATTTCGACATTGAATTGCAGAAATGTTTTTTTCACAACGAAAATTGTAATTTTCGGGCCCAATCCGAGAAGCGAAAATAAAAAAATTCAACTTATGTGTTGTCAACTTAGTCATACTTTCATTCATAAGTTGACGTTTTCCAACGGTTGCTTCATGCAATGTTCAAGTTCATTTCGAAAAAATTGAAGAGTATAATTTTCGTGTGTTATGCTCAAAATGGCTTTTTGTGGGAAAGATACATAAAATTATATAGTCAACATGTACTATATGTCGCTCATATGTGCTCTATTGGTGAAAAGTGCACGGGTTACCGCTAATAACGCCCGGGGTGTTAATAACGCCCGCACTCCGGGCGCTAATAACGCCCGGGGTGTTATTAACGCCCGCACTCCGGGCGCTAATAACGCCCGGGTTGTTATTAACGCCCGCACTCCGGGCGCTAATAACGCCCGGGGTGTTATTAACGCCCGCACTCCGGGCGCTAACAACGCCCGGGGTGTTATTAACGCCCGCACTCCGGGCGCTAATAACACCCGGAGCGTTAATAACGCCCGCACTCCGGGCGCCCGGGGCGTTATTAACGCCCGCACGCCGGGTGTTAACAACGCCCAGCTATATAATTCGGTACACGGTCACTATTGAGCTTCAAGAATAAATTGGAAGTTATTTAAATTCAGAAGCTTAGGACATTTCAATGTACACATCTCGTTTTGTATTGTTTTTATTCATCCCTTTTACTCAAATTTTTAAATTTCAAAATCGTAGGGCTCAATGACTTTCATAAAGTTTTCATGTAATTTTTTGATTTCTTATTGACAACTTTCTTAAAAATAAAAGAGCACAGAAAAAAATTCTTCCATCTAGTGGCATTCTGTATGATTCTGCTAATCAATCCCTTCCGTTCTGTACTTTCCCCTTAGTCAACTCTTTCTAGTGACATTCTGTATAAAGAAAATGTTCCTCTTACTAAACTCCTTCTAGTGACATTCTGTATAAGGAAGATTTTCCTCTAGTCAACTCCTTCTAGTGACATTCTGTATAAGGAATATGTTCCTCTTACTCAACTCCTTCTAGTGACATTCTGTATAAGGAAGATTTTCCTGTAGTCAACTCCTTCTAGTTACATTCTGTATAAGGAAAATTTTCCCCTTAGTCAACTCTTTCTAGTGACATTCTGTATAAGTGAAGTGCGGCCAAGGTTCATTTTCCACTTTTTGGAAAGACACCAACAGTCACACTTTTTCTAGTTGAAATTTTCGGCCTATGAAACTGCATCATGTTTTTTTTTAAACTGTTAGAAATCATTGTACAAATGTCATCTATATATTTCACGTTGTACACCTCTAAAAGGATAAGGCTGTAACTATCAACATTTTTAAAAAACTTATTACACAAAAAGTGAGAAAATAACCCTTCATTGCATTTTAAAATTTTCCTCTATTCAACTCTATTGACGTTCTGTATAAGAAAAATGTTCCCCTTAGTTAACTTCTTCTAGTTACATGCTCTATAAGTAAAGTTATTTATTAAATCGCCATTTTGTAGCGTTTATCCAATTATTCAGCTGGGTGTTATTAACGCCCGCACTCGCGGGCGTTAATAACACCCCGGGCGTTATTAGCGCCCCGGGTGTTATTAACGCCCCGGGCGTTTTTTGCGGCGGAGAAATGTCCTGCCACCGTAATACGTGGTGCATAAATAACTATTTTACGTCAGTTTTAAATGATATTTCGAGTAGTTGATTTAATGCAATTGAACGAACATATTTTATTCTATTTGCTTAGCTTTTTTAATTTTACTTCATAAATACTTGGAATTTTTCTAAAAAAACTACCATCGTCAGTCATAACCCGAAAACGAAGAGTAACGATTTTTATCATTGATTCTTAATATACGTATAGTATTTGTTGTTGCCGTTTTTTTTAGAGTACCACCATCCGTTACATTGTGTAAACCTGTAAACTCAGTACATCCTAGAACCCTTTTGCTGTAAGACCTTGGCGCGATCATTTGATTCCTGCTCTCGGCCAACAGTGGAGCCTATGCACTCCTTCGAAACAACACACAAAAACTCGGCAATTTCTTCCGAACCGTAATTGTACTATATGCCAATATTTTAATTGCTCCAATCTCTATCCCTCAGGCATTGGTGACACCATCTGACAGACAATGATCAGAATTGCTCTTTATTTTCACGCAAAAAAGTTTTATATTCCGTTTACCTGTTTCAACTCATTTTTATGACATTGATTGTAATACTATGCACACTGTTTTTTCAGTGCAATGCATTCTTTGAGTAATCCAATTGAGTGAGTCACATTGAAAAATTTAGCTTCTATTCAGCAC
>CM055406.1:118408586-118443726 GCA_029228625.1 Pseudolycoriella hygida
GGGTCTTTGCATATGTTTTATTTTTGACTTCACGTACATTTTAAGCATTTTGTTTTTCCTTCTAATTTTTTTAAATCAAAAATTTTTTTATAACCTGTAAGGGACAAGTAAAATAAATGGAACTATTGTCTTAGATATTTTTTTTCTCTTTTTACTGTAAAATAGGCCCTGCCCACGTATTCATGAGTAATGTACTCAGTAAGGAATGCGTTGGCTGAAGTGTAGCGAATTGGGCTTCTATCAAGAAAACCCTGGTTCAATCCTGGTCAAGTACTGCATTCAATTGTTCTTTAACGCATAGTACAAAAGTAACGTTCCTAAGCGTACCCAAGCTTGATAAGGTGGGTAGTTGTCGGTGTTCTTTGTTGTCGTGATGAAAAATTAGGTGAATACACAAGGGATGAGGTATAAAAATTCAACCTGTGCGATGGCAGCAATTAGCGCAGGGATGAAACTTTCACACCTTGTGATCCGAATAACTATTCCACTTAAATGTTCTGTGGTTCATTCACCTCCACTTGTTTATATGCACTTGCTCAACATTTGTACCATGGATTATAAGACAAAAAGCTAACGAGCAGAGTGCTCGCTGTGGAAGAAACTCTACTCGAACAAATAATGATAATGAGGTCTCGTCTAAAGGAAAAATCTCCGTAAGAGATGTGAAATATAACAAGTGAAAAACGTCACGCAGGTCTCAGAAACGAATTGAAAAAAAAACGAGAAATTAACGACGGACGAAACATTCGAACTCAACTCTTTATTCTTATAACTTAAATCACAGCAAAATACAATTATTATCTTATGGCTACCACAAACAACATCTCGTGCTTTGCGCACCATAAATACATTCACAAGAACCCCACGAGCAAACTCCATCTGTAGGTCTCAAGCATCTGTGCATTCCGACTGATGGGCAAATCAAATTTAGGCATTCGTTCTTGCAGGTTGCACTCGACATACAAAGACCGTAAGCACCAGCGACGACCGCACAGAAAGTGAACAAAACAATAAACTTCTTTAGCACTGCCATACTCAAGACTTTAGGTTTTACTTTGTGTTTCTTTTACTGTTTCTCTTAAGCTCTCACTTAATATTGATGATGTTCAGCTATTCAGCTTGAGCTTTTATATGATGCAGACGATTATTGATGCCGCGGCTAATGCGCACTTGACTGACGTCAACGCTCGTTAAATCAATTCAATATACTGATATTGAGCTACCGCACCTCCACTTCCGGTACGGAAAGTTTAGGGATAGGTGATAAGAGAGTGTATAATTCGAAGCAAAATATTCCATTGCAAGTATACGTAACATTTTGTGACGTCAAATTAACTATCAACTCACACGTGGTGCAGTAGATGCTTCATTGTATGCAAATCAAAATTCTAAATTCAATTTGCACGAATAAAGTTATAGAATTGGATAAAGGGAGGGATTAGGTTAGGACGTACGCGCTGACTTTTGTTTTGAGTATTAAGTGCTGAATGTTACGACGTCGTCAAGTGTAATAACGGGCTGAACAAAAATTACGTATGAACTTTAGTCTCAAATGCAATTTTATGATACATTTTCATTAGATCTACGATGCGTAAGTGTCGTTTTAGGGGTAATGAAGTGAGTCATATGTGAAAAATGAAATGTGCGCTTGAGATGGCTAATTTGGTTTTAAAAACCAGTAAAGATGAGAACTATAGTCTTAAAAAACCCGCGACTTCAGAGGAGTCCTAAAATTAAGTTTTTCTTTTGATTTCAGGAGAATTTTTAGAAATTTTCCAATCGACTATATGTCACGCTCGAGGAGAAGGGAATGCTCAAAATGTGACGATAGCCGACGGGAAAAGGGTTATTTGTTACTTGTCTTTTGTAAATTGAGTTTCCTTTTTCTTTGTCTTTATTGTTATTACATGCATTAGGCCTTATGAGCTTTTAAATTGTATATGTATATCATTTGGGCATATAATTAGGCATTTATAAACCAGAAAGTAGGGGTATAATGACCATATTATAGTCGAGTTTCATACAAAGTGGGAGGTATACAATAGACATATTATGGTCGATTCGATTATAATATTCAGTATAGTCCGACTATAATTTTCGATTCGACTCTAAATTTCATAATCGTCCGACTATAATATCAACAGTCAATGAAAATTTAAAAAAGCCACGAGTCGAATGGCTAATTATATACCCAATTGAAATGAACTGTCGTATTAACCAAGGGGTAAATAGCTTGATTATTGTCTCGGTACGCAGAGCCCCTCGAACACTCACTTCACCTCGACTATAATCGCGCCATTACATTCCCTTAAAACTTTTTTTCCCTGAAAGGTGATCGACAAATCTTTCTTGGGATTGAATCTGGGCACTGTCTGGGCACTAAAGGGCCGTTTAAGTGGTTCTTGGTTTTTTGTACATAACATAAAGATCTGGGCATGACCGACAATTTATGAAAGAAACTTTTTTGGGTTGGAGTTCTTGAACTTGGCTAGGGCACTACAAACGAGTCTCTGTTAGGGCCCTATGTGTTTTTTTTGTACATAGCTCGAGTAAATCTTTTCCGATTTTCATATTTTTTTTTTTTTGTTTGAAAGACCTGGGCATGGCCAACAATTTATGGAAGAAACATTTTCGGATTTGAGTCCTTGGACTTAGCAGCACTAAGGACTTAGGGCACTAAAATTGAGTCTATGCTAGGGCCATACGTGTTTTTTGTACATAACTCGAGTAAATCTTTTCCGATTTTCAATTTTTTTTTGATCGAAATGTCTAGGACTGTCTCCCGTTTTATGGAAGAAAAACCCTTGGACTCAGTTAGGACCTTAAACCTGACTTTCTACTAGGGCCTAAAGTTTTCGCTTACATAAATTGGATAAATCCTAACTGATTTTATTGATTCTTTTTCTATTTGAGACGTAATCGAGTACCGTACTACATTGAAAAACAAATTTGGACCCGGTGCCTGTGCTTAGGGCTGAAGTGGGCCTCAGGTCTGTCCTAAGGTCGGCTCTAACCAAAAAAAAATGTGTTTGCTATGTTGCAGAGCAAATTGAGGGAAACGTTTTGTCCGAGGGCTCTACTGAGGACTCCAGGTCGGTCCTAAGGTCGGCCCTAGACAAAAAATGGTTTATCGCTTTGTTGTAGGAAAAATTGAGATGAACATTTTTGTCTGTTTGGGGGTCAATTTTGTACTTTAATGTTTTACACCGTTTCTTCGGACGGGTTTTTCAATATTGCCCTCTCGGCAATTTCCAATACAATTTAATGTGGACGTAATTTCGTACACTTAAGAGTTAAGGAAACATTTACTTAGATACGTTCGAGTCTTTTCGTAACATGAACTCTGTTTGCCGCATCTATTCTGATACGTACAGGTCCCTTGCATTTGTTTTTATTTGACTTTTGAGGAAATTATTCTATTTCGATAAATTTTTCGAGAAAAATTCAAACGTTTCGGACGAATTTTTGAAATTTCGGACATTTCGGACAAGTGGGATGTCTGTTTATCACGCAGACCACTGAAAAATGATGATGATATTTGTGATGATGATGGAGATAACATAAACTAGACACTGAAATGTTTTTTGCATTCTCTTTTTAAGTCAGTTAACGATTTAATCCTTTTCATTGTAGGTGGAATTGAATCATATGAGTCGACACACCCTTAACAAAAAAACGATCGCCACATAATCTCGGGGACTGTACCTTGGGGATAATTAAGTTAAATGTTCCCTCATTATAAGTAAGAGTCAAATTGTTAAATAAATAGCCAGAAGACCTCGACAAAACTAAACGATGTAAAGATACATACGATAAATAGTCAAAGTAAGAAAATAAACTATTAGTCCCAAGCAACAATGTCCATATCCTCGAATGTCGGTTCATATCGCCCGAGCTCACAAGTAAAACGAATACAAGGTTTGCATAGTTTCAATAAAATTTCTTTTATTCCATGTAAGTTGTCCATAATCTGAGGACAGCAAACAACTTGGAGGATTAATAGGGAACTTACTAGTAACAATTTCTTATGCTTGAGAATACATGTACATGGGTTTTCGAAAATTTTATTACATCAATTTAAAGCTCTCTTTCTGACTGATCCGTTTAGCAGACAAGAAACTTACATCGCTCCGTACCATACTAAATAAGCGTTATAAGCAAAAATAGGCAGCAGATGAAATTTGTCAGCTGAATAGAATAAAAGAATCTTCATATGAAGACCTCTTTGCGCCTCACTAAAAACATTCCTTCCACGATCTTCAGGTCCATTTGAGTTAAAAATGCAAAGTTGTGAATACGAGGTGCGCATATGCGCCAATTCTTATATCTAAACCAGGGGCTATTTTTGAGAAAATTTTAGGAAACTTAAAGAAAGTTTGAGACATTCACATTAAAAACAAAATTCGAAAAATTTCAGTCCAGATCTAGTTGCTTCATATCAAAAACAAAATTTGTTCGGGGTACTTCAGCCAGCACCCAAATACAAATAATTATGAGCTGAATTGTTTGCAACCTAAGCTATGTGGCTCCCAGGCCAAATTAGCTGTGGCTCTCGGTCAAATTAGTAATTTGTTTCCTATGTTGTGTATTCTAGCGAGTCAATCACGAACATTGTTCAATTACAAATTACATAACAAACTGGTTGCATTAGCGATCTTCGTACTTCGCTCAAACTATATTCTTACGGTTTTTAATGGCATCTTTTTGAAAATAGCTTTTTACCGACTGCGCCACTTGTTAGGAATTCTACAATTAATAAATAAAACGATCACAATTAGGGTTGCTAGCCCCCGAACATCTCGTTCACTCCTCCTCCTCCTGTTTAGCCTGTTGATATCCACTGCTGGATGTAGGCTTCCCCTCTCTTCTTCCATTCTGAACGGTCCATTGCAATTTGTTGCCAGTTCGTCCCCACTGCCCGTTTTATCGAATTTTGTTGGTGGTCTCCAATTTGTTATGCTTATTGTCCAACGATCGTCTGACATCCTCGCAATGTGTCCTGCCCAATTCCACTTTAGAGATGCGATCCTTTCTATTACGTCAAAGACCTTTGTTTGTTGACGAATCCGTTGGTTTGTCATTTTATCTTTCAGGGTAATTCCAAGCATTCTCCGTTCCATTGCTCTTTGTGCTACGGACACGCCGGCTTTACCTTTCCTTGTTGGGTGCTAACTTTGAATTAGCCTATTAAAACAAAGAGTTGTTTTGTATGGGGCCGTTCATAAAAACGTAACGCTAAGATCGACATTTTTCAGACCCCTTCTCCCTCCTGAAACGCAAGCGTAAAACAAGGTTAGTACGCCCCCCTCCCCCTCCCCCATTTGTTACGTAACGAAACTGAACAAAATCAATACTCTCAAAAATAGTGTCTAACGTTGATATTTACATTTCCCGCTAATTTTTTTTTTTTTTGTAATGTCGACTGCTGGTATAACGTTGTTTAGTGTTTTGACGAATGGGTAACACAATATTCTTCATGAATAGCAGAAGCAGAGGTCGTGTAGGTAACTTGTGACAATTTTTTCACTGGTGTAGTAATATAACAGAAAAATTTCTTTATTTCAGCATGAAATGTCAACTGAACTGAAGTTATTTCAGAGTTTTGTAGTATAGTTTATTGCAAAATTTGCGTTCACTGCTCAGCGAACGTCGCAGCCTCCTTGTAAAACCTTTGTAATTCTTTGTTTATCATTGAACTAATACTCAGTCGAAGTAATACGAAGTAGTTTAATCGTGATGATCAAACTATCATTTTCTACGAAAAAGTGGAAAACGTAATATGAGAACGGCCTCAACTGCCTTAATCTTACAAAATTGTAAGTTCTGTTCTATGAAACGAATCGCTTTCTTAAGCTTCGTTTCATAGAACCAAACTCACAATTTTCTAAGATTAAGGCAGTGGAGACCGCTCTCATATTACATACATAAGAAAAAACTTGAAAATGAAACATCAATTTGAACACCAAACAATTTAATTTTTATTTGCATTTTCTTAGCAAAAATTTTTTCTTCCGTCTTTGTATTAAATATGTAGCGTTACGTAACACTGCTGCCTTACCTCCGCTCTTCCCTGTAACGTTGTGTAACGCTACGGTCAGACCCCCTCCCCACCTCTCAGCGTTACGTAATTTATGAATTACCGCTATATTTTTTTGGCAGGTCTAGCATTTGGAAACGTCCTAAGCCAGATCATGCACGCAGCGGCAGCGGAGTGCGTCACGCAGCCCTCCGCCACAAAAAAAATCTACAAACCCAAAAACATCATACAAAACATTTGGGGACAAGGAGGATGTATAGGCGAACTTTAAAAATTTTTCCCCTTACCCCCTCCACCCCAAAAATTATTTTTAAAAAAAACTTCCTGAAACAAAAAAATGGGATTAGGTCTGTACTCCGGGAGTGGCCACTCAAATTATATTAGGATTTGTAACATTAAAGGATGAACGTGTAATATAAGATTATTGCCATACGTGGATAACCCGAATTTTATTGTTCAAGTGGGTATTAAACGACAACGAGCGTCAGCGAGTTAGTTTAATACACACGAGAACAATAAATGAGGGAATCCACGTATGGCAATACATTTTTTTATTGCATAGGAGATAGTAAATCGAACATTGAACGCACCCAATATTATGATTATGATTTAGCACGCCTTTTTCTTTTCTAATAGTGTGTTCATTCATCGCAGTTGTCGTCTCAGTCAATCTCATCAATATATATGAGAAGAATTTTCTATTTGTATCGTTTTACCTCAACAAACCAAGTTACTAATGAATGTGGGAAAACTTTACTTTTAGTCGTTCTGTTCTGTTTTCTACTGTTCAAAGAACAATAAACCATAATAAAAAATCTTGAAACTAACAGGAATAGAAAGGATTCATCATCCTTTGCCTTTTCCCCCTACACTCTCTTTGGAATTGTATAAAGTAAAACTTCACTTCAAATTTCTTTCTATCAAGTGGACAGTGGTGGACTGGTAGTGCTTTCACAACGATTGAAACTTTATTGCACTTGGAAGTACACTAACAAACCTATCAATCATTTCAACTAAAAATTAATGAAAGCAAGCGTTAGCAGATCTCCGTTTCTAAGCGATTCAAACTTATTCTCGAACATTCAAGAGAGCTATTGAAATCAACTGTGACAGAGATCTCTATAAACAACTTTCAGTAACGGAATAGTGCATGTGAGGTGAGGTGGCCCTCATCAGTTTCTCCAGTGCAATTGCTTACAAGATAGGAGTGCAATCTCGCTTTAAATAATGATAGGAGATTCGCTTACTAAAAATGTGTTATGAAAACATTATAAAAAGGTCACATAATCAGGTTTTATTTTCGAATCATCGAGAATTTAGCGACAAACGAAGTAATATTCATTCATTCAAATAAGATTCAACAACTGTTTGTCGAAAGCCCAGCAAATAAAATTTTAAAATTCACTTCACCACGACTCCAATTAACTAAATATCATACAATATAAAATATTCAAAAATAGATGAAAACTTTTAACTTTGATCACATTTCTTGCATTCTTCCTGATTTGAAAAAATTGAAAAACATCGCGTTCTATTTTGACATTAGACGTTGCCATTGAAACTATTGTACGTCGTGCCTGTCAAATCATAAAAGAGAAAATGGGATTTATCCCTCTAGACAGAGGGTTATCCCTCTAGACGGATAAGTACTGACAATAAAGTAACGTTTATCGCCTCAAAATATTGCGTTTAATGTGAGATTTACTATTTCATATGCAATAAAAAACTATAAAATGATTCAATCAAAGTTGTAACTAAAGTCAAAGGTTGACTATCAAAATTTTCAGGGTAAAAATTTTCTGATTATTCCTTATTTATTGATTATTCATTAGTATTTATTGCTGTCTTCTTGACGTAAAAACTATGGTATTGTGTTGCGTACTTCTGTATTTTGAGAATACGAAACGTGAAAAATTTCTTGTCAATCATATGAATGCTTTTGGTGTAAAGCAAGTTAAGATGAAACTGAACGAAATTTTCTGTTGGGAGCTTAGGGGCCGTTCAAGTAGTACGTACGCTCAAAAGTCGGATTTGCACGCTTTTCGGAACCCTCCCCCCCCTTAAGTACGCACGAAATTTGAATTTATGTAAATTTTCTACTGAAAACAGCCTAATTTGTGTGATACATTCTTATCACACTATAACAGAGTAAGTTCGTGAAACGGGAGTAGATACTTCTCGAAGCACACAACTTTATTATGCATTTCAGTCATTAGCATATTTTTTAGTTGAATTTGTTTCTCAGTTGCACACAATGGAATTCCGTGAATTTCTATTGAAAATTTTGAGAGTGTAACGCACGATGGAACTACCACTATTACTACTACTACCTCTACTGACAAATTACAACTACCGACACACCCAGATAAAAGGACATTTAGAGCTTACTCATTATAGATGAGCGGGCAACACTTTTTTGTTCGCCCTACCATAGCCCAAAATTTAAAATATTAAATTTAAATTTTTGCCCTACCCGGACCATTCCCTATCGGGTGCGGGCATAATTTGAAATTCCTTCCCGTCCGCTCATCTCTATGATACTATGATTCATTGATACTGTCCAATGAAAAAATAGTGCTGTAGGTATAAAAAATTTATTGTTTTCGCATACTTTATCATGTAAATAGATTTTTTATTAGTGGACGTAAAAAATCCACCTCGTAGACACAAATTTTGACTATAACTTGAAGATTAACTTGAAAGTTAGACCAGGGGACGTACTCCATAGCCTTAGCCCCTCACCCCCCTATGCACAATTCCGTACGCTTTTCATAGACTCCCTCCACCCCCCTAAGCCCCGACGTACCGTGAAAGTCGGCGTGCCTGCTGTGCTACTCTGAGCTTGTTCTCGGATGCTTTCGTTAGTGTCAACATTTTTACCCCATACGTCAACACCGAGAGGACACACGAATCAAACACTTTCCGTTTTAGACTACTGTTCATTTTGCTATAATTCTATAATTCACTTTGTTTCCGTTCAACGTTACTATTGTGACTAACTTTTATCTTAGTTTCCTCTGGTTAATTTCATTTAATTGGCCTTCTCGATCACTTGCTTATTCTCGTGATTTTGCATACACGAATGAGTGACTGACTCGCTACAATACTCAACATCCTATAATAAAGGATAGCAAATAAGCTAAATTTAGCTCCAATTGCTCTTCGAGAGTTATATGAAAGTCTCCCAAGTGCTTTGTTCTAAGGTTCATCAGCGTTGGATGTGTGTACGAAAAATGTCTAGCTGTTTCTGGCTCTAAGGCACACCCTCTACAGACTGGATTATTTACGATCCCTAAATTGTGAAGGTGATAGTTTAGACACTTATGTCCCATAAGAAAACAAATCAGCGTGCGAAGCTTGACTCGACCCAGACTGAGAAGGAACTTGGTGTTCTTTTCCGTTTCTTTCATCTCCAGAGTATTAATCAAACCCGCGTATATTCCGACGGCCGGTTCGACTCCAATGAACTCAGAACTAATTCCACTCCTGGCTAGTTTGTCTGCTTTTTCGTTCCCCAATATTCCAGAATGTACCGGTACCCAGCTACCCAGGCAAGCTACGAGTCATTGTTACTTGATAGGGTCTCTAACATGGAGAAACATTGGAGAACTAACCTAGACGAAAACTTGACAGACGACATGGATTCTACCGGCGACTCACTGTTCATTCAAATGTACTCTCTTGTTTTCGATCCCAGCACGGATCAGATTGGAAATCGGTAACATACTCCCCTAGAGGCAAAGTCATATCATCATCATCAAACTTTATAAACCGTATATACCTTTCGGTGTGGGGTCTTTACGCCACAGCCGGGTGACCTTGGACCACCCTCCTCCATACCCTCCTATCCCCTGCCAAGGAGATGGTTTGCTCACTCATTGAAAGTCCCCTAACTTCTAAATCTGATTTAATTGAGTCTATAAATCTTCTCCTTGGCCTACCCCTAGGGCGTACACCCGGGACCTGTGCATTCAAAATCCTCTTTGGTAGCCTGCTATTACCCATCCTCGGAACGTGCCCGTACCACCGCAGTCGACTAACCCTTGCCTCCTCTTCCACTGACATAACCCCTAAATTTGCCCTGATGTCATCGCTTCTGATATGATTATCCCACTGCTCCCTTCTATTAAACTTTGCTATGCTTCTTAGAACCCTCATATCAGAAACCTCCAGGCCATGCACAAGGTACCCGCAGTCCACCCAACTTTTACTACCATATAAAATCGTTGGCCTGAAGATTGACCTGTGAATAGCTAACTTTGTGCCGCTACTTAATTCATTTTTGTTGAAGACATGAGACCTCTACTGACTGGCCACTACGTTTCCCATTTTCCTCCATTCTTCAAATTCCCTAACTAACTTGCCGACCTCTGAAAAAATGCTTCCTAAATATTTAAACTCAGAAACCTGTTCTAGCTGCTCCCCATTTAAACTACAAACTACCTCTTTCCGAGATTTGCCGACATGCATAACCTTAGTTTTGCTTACACTTATATTCATCCCGTACTCCTAACATGCTACATTCAGGCAGTCAATCCCCCTCTGCAAATCACTGGTACTATCTGCTAATAGAGTTAAGTCATCCGCATAGGCCAGGATTTTCATAATACCTTCTCCAGCTTTCACATTTCCGTGTAAATTCAATTCCTCTGAGTATGCTACTGCTCCCGTGTCTTCTTCAGTCTTAGATCCATCTGTATAGATTAGATTTTATCAGTTTGGGACGATCACAGATCTTGTGACCCTTTGTGCCTGTTCCCGCTCATCATTTAAAAATCATGAAAACCTTTGCGTGCCGACCAGGAACCTGTCTAATTTGATAGGTCCTCGTTCGGCCACTTTCGAAGGGTACACGACATAGTCGCCTAGTGTCCTCTGTCTTAGCTGATAGAATTAAGGGCATTCACATATGACGTGAAAGCCCGTTTCCTCTTCCAAGCCACAGGAAGAGTCTGGGTCACCTGAAATTCTCATCTTCGTCAGGTGCTTGTTGAGTCCGCAGTCACCGGTCGTCGAATTAACCACCCTTCTTATGCGATCCCGGCCCTAGCGTCAGGAACAGAGCTGTGTCTAGCGGCCCTATTTCTAGCGGCGCTACTTGCGCTAGCGCTAGCGCCGCTAGTTTTCAAAAGTATTAGCGTTAGAACTAGCGCGCTTTAAATTTTAGTAAACCGCCAGCGCTAGTATAATGTATTGTAAAATTGATCACACATTAGAAAATGTCTAACGAAATTGTACCAGCTAGTAACAAAATTTACAATTGAACTTTAATCACATACATTTCGTTATTCAAAGTATTCTATTCTCTGCAATTTTGTTTCATAGTGTCTCGATACCTTTGTTGTATAAACATTGAAAAGTCATAGAAAAGTTTTACTTCTTTTTATTTTCTGTGCCGTTACGTATAATAACCAACCACTTCAAATGTCAACAGAGATTTAAAGTCTACTTTCGTTCCACATATATATTTCTCTTTCTCTCCGTCAACAAAATGTGTACACACACACGTGTATGCATACATGAAATGTGACAAAGGAGAGAAAGAGAAATATCGATGGAACGAAAGTGGACTTG
This sequence comes from Pseudolycoriella hygida, assembly GCA_029228625.1. Lineage (NCBI taxonomy): Eukaryota > Metazoa > Arthropoda > Insecta > Diptera > Sciaridae > Pseudolycoriella > Pseudolycoriella hygida. The sequence continues at coordinate 118,420,198 of CM055406.1, forward strand.
AAATCTCTGTTGACATTAATTTACAGTGGCTGGTTTTCATTTGCCAGCCACAGTATAGTCGAATTCCACATCAAAGCTGTACTGCAACATAACATCACATACATGTGACTTATGGTTGTCTCTCTCACGAGCACGCATAAGAGCAATAATTCCGAATAAACAATGTACAATGGAATCAATGAAATCAAATGAAACATGAACAAAAACATTTTTTAGTGAATATTTTCTATTTAAAATAGATCGAGTTTAGTAGGCTCGCCCTGTGGCCTCGACTCATAATGACACTTCTAGAGCTTAACAAAGTACATTCAACATTTTATGCAATTCTATGCCGTAAATCAACGCAAAACATTAAATCGAAGTATTCATCAGAAAACAATCTAAAATTGATCATAGCACACAATTGGTGCAGTATTTACGCGCGAATCGCAAGTTTCGGCCCGAAAACATCGCTACTAGCGGTAGCGCCGCTAGTTTTCAGATGGCATTAGCGGTAGCGCTAGCGCCGCTAGAAAAAATCACTAGCGCGCACAGCTCTGGTCGAGAGCTCTTTAGTCCATCTCTCGTTCGGAGTGGGGAAGAAATGCTTGGCATGCATTCCTCCTTCGTACGCTGTCCAGCTTTTTTTATGCTCTGCCCTCACCCAGTATTTCGCCACTTTCGCCACAAAGCGAGTTCGGTATGGGGATGTGAGGTTCGGGTTCGTATGTGATTGCCGTTGAGCCGATTTTTGCCAGCTCATCAGCCTTCTCATTAGCGTCCACTCTGGACTGTATACATTACTACGACTGTGTCCATTGGCAGCACTCCGTTCTCCCATTCCGACCGGCTTGGCAGACTACTCTCGAAATTTCTTTCAACAACATTTCTTCTAGCTTCCAGCCCCTGAAGCCAGTGCGACCCGATTAGTAGGCAAGATTTTTTAAAACTCCACACAATCACCATAAACTGCATAAAATAAGACAGTCTAAGCTCTAAAGAAATGAATACTTTCTTAAGTTAAGAATTAACACTTTTTGAGCTGATCTGATCTGATTTGAGCTGAACCGACCTGATCCGAATGCATTGACAAATTTTCATTGACTCAGGCTGAGATAAATTCGAAATCATCGAATCGACTCTTCGCGGAAAAGTTAAATCCGGCACTGCAGTCGGAAGTATTGAAATGTCTCATCGGTAGTTCAAACCAACAATTAATGTAGTTAATTGAACGAGTATCGTTGTCAAGGCTTTCGATTTTTATAAAAGCTCAAGTTAAAGCGCTGCAAAGGTTAATATTAAGTAGGAGTTTAAGAGAAACGCTTAAAGAAATACGGAGAAAAAACTAAAGTCTTAATGATGGAAGCACTAAAGAAGTTTATAGTTTTGTTCCTTTTTTGTGGGTTTATCGCAACGACGATGGCGTACGGTGGCTTATGCCTTTCGAGTGCAACTTGTCATAAGGAATGCGTGAACTTGATATGTCCAGTATCCGGAAATTATAGATGCCTGCGACCTACGGGTGGATTCTGCTTTTGGGGAACCTGCCAATGCATGTACGGTGTACAAAGAGAGATATGCTGCTGGTAGCTTTTTGATAAACTTTGTTAGATGTGATTTTAGGAATAAGAATAAAGAGTTAAGTTCAAATGTTTCAAATGTTCAAAGCTTTAAATGGTAAATTCTTTACAAATACCTTCACATTAATAGCATCTGATGTCTCAGCATATCGAACTGAAGAGAAGTAACACAATTTTTGCACCATAAACATAAATATATTTTGTACTTTCTACAAGACCTAGTTGTTTTATTGTCGTTTTATCCGATCGTTCGGTGAATTTTCCGTGAAAACGTGAAAAAAGTTTATGTTATTGATTGATTGATAAAAATAATTTTATTGTCTAACTATACACTAGCTGACATGGAAAAAGAGTGGCTATGACTGCTGTCATAGCCCTCGTTAAAAAACCATGAAAAACGTTATAATTGAGCGTGTCTTTATCGTTCTTTTAGATTATTGTCAGAGTAATTTAATTAGTAGAAGCAGCGACTGATATTCAAAAAAAATTCTGCAGTCATCCTACCACCACTGTTTGGGTAAATTCTGTCAGATTAAAGGTAGGAAATAGTGAGAATGCTTCTGGTGGTGGAGTATTGATTGCTGTTATGTCGCATATATACGTAGGGAAGTGGTAATATTAGATTAGATTAGATTAGAGTGGGTGGAATGAGATCCTGCACCTAAGCCTCTAGTGGGCCTGTTGTGCATGCCCACAAACGATCACCTAAACTCTGCTTGTGCTATTTAGGTAATCCAAAATGTACTTTGGCGGTATACTCCATATAATATTATATGGTAGGATGTATGCTCCTATGGTTTTGGCTCTGGCAGCGATGTATGCGGGGCATTTACAGAGAAAGTGTTCTGCTGATTCTGTTTCGCCGCAATTGCTGCACAAGGGGCTGTTGGCAACGCCGATAGTGTAAAGGTGTTTGCTAGCAATGTCCTGTGAGGATACCTGTCATTCTTCTGAGGTTTCTTCTACTAAGTGCTAGAAAGAATCTAGCATTACGCGCATCGATGTTGATACAGTTTTTCGATTGTCTGGCGCGGTCAGAAGATTTCCAGTGTTTTTTGAATGCTTGATGCTTCCATTTTTCGATGTAACTTCTGGCTAAAGACGGAGGAACTTTTATAAATGGTTCGGGCCCTATGTGATCGTTGATCGCACCTGTCTTAGCTAGGTTGTCCGCTCTTTCATTGCCTGTGATATTGCTATGGCCTGGGACCCAGGTTAGAGTGAGAGAATTGTTTAGAGCCAGAAGTTGGGCTTTTTCTCTACATTCGAGAACTATTGACGAATGGATTCTGTACGAATTAATACTCTCAAGTGCGCTTGTGCTGTCTGAACAGATATAGATGTTGGAATTTATAACATTGTTGTGAAGCATTATTTTACAGCATTGAGAGATGCCAAAAACTTCAGCTTGGAAAATGGTTGCTGTTGATCCTAGACTGTAAGATATAGAAGTGCCGGTTGTGAGGTTACAAATACCAGCACCGGCTGAATTGGCCAGTTTTGATCCATCTGAAAACCACGTGTGGTTGGATTGAGTCGGAATTGCTGAGTCTTTAGACCAATTTTCTCTAGTAGGGAAAGACACTTTAAACTTGTTATCAAAGCAGTACTCCGGGTAAATGGAGTCACAGGGCATTTCAATTCGTGGCTCTTCTTTGGCCATTATGCCCTGTAATCTGGCGTGACCATGGTTTGCTTTGATTAAGAGGTTATTTCGATGCAGTCTCGCGCAAGTTGCTCTGGCGATTGACTCAATGTGGATATGCAACGGTTCGATATTAAGGAGTGCCTCCAGGGCTGATGTAGGCGTTGTGCTCATTGCCCCAGTAATGCTTATTAGAGCTAATCTTTGAATTTTTGCAAGCCGCTTTTGGACAGAGGTAATGTGACATCGTGGCCACCAGATGAATGCTGCATAGGAGATTTGTGGTCTGACTATTGCTGTATATATCCACGTGAGAATTTTTGGGCTTAGACCCCAATTTTTTCCGAACGAGCTGCGGCACATCCATAACGTGGATGTAGCTTTACGGCATCGATTTTGAAGATGTGTGTTAAAATTTAATTTTTTGTCTAAGTCTACTCCTAGTACTTTGGCAGAGTCAGATAATGGGATTTCTTTACCAAAAATTTTTGGGGCTTTAAAGCCTACGATTTTGCTTTTCACAGTAAATAAGACGAGCTTAGTTTTCCCTGTGTTTACTTCTTGTTCGTGTGAAAGGCACCAACTTTCTATTAGATTGAATGCTGCTTGCATTAAATCACAGAGAGTGCTTACAAATAAGCCAACTAGCAATATTGTTAGATCGTCTGCGAAGCTTAATGAGAAGTATCCGTTAGCGTTAAGCTTCCTTAACAGACTATCTTTGACCAGAATATACAGAAGAGGTGGGAGCACCCCACCTTGAGGACAGCCCTTGCGGGTTAAGACTGTCACTTTTATAGAGTTCAGCTTGGCAGAGACTATTCTGCTACTTAACATAGCGTGTATCCAGCTGGAAGTGGTGCCATCCACGTGATGTTCTGCGCATGCGTTGGTTATTGATGTGAATGTCATATTGCTAAATGCATTAGACAGGTCGATAAATCCGCCCAGGGCAAAGTTATCACACTCGAAGGCTTTTTCAACTCTACTGACGAGGTGGTGTAATGCACTATCTGCAGATTTACGCGGCTGGTATGCGTGCTGCATTTGGAAAATAGGAAGTTCCTTAAGAGTTCCATCTCTTAAATACCTGTCGACTAGCTTTTCTAAGGTCTTTAACATAAAGGATGTAAGGCTAATTGGCCGAAAGGATTTCGCTAATGTGTAGACAGCTTGTCCTAATTTAGGAATGAAAGCCACTCTGACACCTCTCCAGGCAAGTGGTATGTGTGTCAGGTGAATACTAGCAATGAACAGATCGTAGATTAAGTCCATAATCAAGTGGATGCTTTTTTGAAGCATGATCGGGACTATATTATCCTCTCCGGCAGATTTTATGGGCACTAATGACTCTATGGCCCATTTGATTTTATCTTTAGATACAATTTTGCGTGCGACTTCAAGGTCGCCTGTGGATGGGATGTTATGAACGGCTGGTGAGTTGAACTGGTCAATTCAAGAAGATCCGGGGAAGTGGACTTCTAGTAGATGCTTGAGGGTGGACTCAGCATCAGCTGTGTACTCTCCTGTAGGTAGTTTCAGAGTGCCGATGGAGCAGTGTGTGTCTTTAGCTAGAGATTTAACTAAAAAAGAAGCAGCTGAAGACGAGGTGATTGATGAATATGCCTGTTTGACAAGAGATCTTTGGTTTTTCCTGATAGCCTTGTTGTAGGCTTTTTGTGCTGCGCGCCTACTGGCAATATCGGCTGAGTTTCGATTATGCTTTGCTTTATTAAATGCTATGCGCAATTGTTTCCTAAATCTTTTAATCTCAGAGGAAAAGAAGTCTGCTGCTCTGCCAGGTTTTACAGACTTTTCTGGGCAGGCTGCATTGAAACTATCAATAATAGCGACGTTGAGGGAGTGTGCGATGGAGTCAAGTTCGGTTGTTGAATTTATGGATAAGTTTTTTGGCAGATTGCAAGAAAGCTGTGCATTGAACTGATTCCAGTCAGTGCATTTTGGGTTTCGAAATTTGGCTCGCTCCATGCGATCCATCTTTATCTGAAAGGTTATACATTTGTGGTCAGATGCTAAAATTTTGTTGGTTACTCTCCAACTACTAATAAGGTGAGAGGTGTGAATAGAACATAGGGAGATGTCAATAACTTCCTGTCTCGTAGCTGTGACGAAGGTTGGATCATTGCCTCTGTTCAGAGTGATGAGATTAGAAGCTAGGATAAAATCTATCAGTGAGTCTCCTTATGGGTTGCAATTTGAACTACCCCAGACTAAATGATGCGCGTTAGCGTCACAGCCTAAAAGGAGCGACCAGTTTGGGACGGTGGAAGAATGTTTTTATCATACGGTAAGTACACCGATGCGATTATTATTTTGTGTTCGCTTCCGCCTATAGTGAATTTTAAGGATGCTGCCGTGATATCCCCGCTACAGAACTGCCTTAAAGGGAGGATATTGCAATTTTTTGATGCTAGAATGCACGTACGTATTTTTTCGTTACCGATATGGCTAATAATATTAAACTTGCGCGGGTCTAGATTTGCTATCGCTTTCTTTTTGAGATAAGGTTCTTGTACAAGGATGACAAAAGTGCTTGAGTTAAGCGAAATTTTATTGAGTTCAGCAGTAGCTGCTATACGATGGCCAATGTTTATTTGTGCAAATGCTATATGGTTGTCTGTCATAGTTTGGTACAAAAGTGGGGGCTTGAATGTAAGTTACGAGACTAATTTGACATCTGAGAGTTATGTTTCTAATGTTCTTTGAAAGCATTAAATAGAATGTGGTGAACTTACCTATGCAAGCTCTTGGTACTTTTATATTCCAAGAGGGATGAAGGAATTTCGGTGGGGATGTTGAAAGCTTTATTATGATGAAATTAAATAGAAACTCAGTATTCATTTGCTGCCTTTTATTTGCAAGATTCATTGATTCTGGTAAGTGGAGAAGTGGTAAGTAAGTGGTAATATTATCTGATATTGAAGACGTTGAAGTTTTATTAGTTAGACTAAGATCCGATAAGATGAGTGCCTATGTCTGTTGTTTGTACATGCCCGCCGATTGATAAAATTATTGACTTTGTTGACTTGGGTCATCGTATTCGGGGATTTTGATATTGAAAAAGTACAATGGCTTCCTGACACGGTTAAAGACAATACGACTGATGCGCGTTCTTCTGACTCTGATGACGTTACCGCTTACCTTCCAGTGAAAGACGATTGTGGCGCTAAAGCTGAACTTAGTCAATTGCTTTTGAGTTCTGGTTTTTTTTTCCAAATGAACAACGTCATCAAGCGATGTGGTAATGTTTTATATCTCATTTTTTGTAATGTCACGACCGATGTGTCCATCAGGGAATCATCGAACCCCCTGCGTGAAGTTGACGCGGTCATGGCTCGCTTGAGATGTCATAAGTATATCTATGACTCTTGCCTACCACGACTTGAGCTTAATTTTTGCAAAGCGGATTTTGACATGTTTGACAACGTGTGACCGGGAAGGTTTATTTTCAAACATTTCGGACATTGAAAGTAGACAAATTCTATGACGTACTGAAGAAATGCTCTGATGCTCATGTTCCCTTGAAAAAGCCTCGTAGTCATCAGCGTCCTCCGTGATATACTGCTAAGCTGTTGAAGTTGAGGAATCGCAAAAATAAAGCTCGTCGTCGATTTAAACGCACGAATAACCCCAGTGACCACAGGCATAAGAAAAATGTTTTCTTCCCGTGAACCAATCCAGAACTTCCCGCAAACCGACAATTTTCTCAATTATTTCCCGCCTTGGCAACACTAGTTTCCCGCCGTGCTGACACCAATTTTACGCCGTGTTTTTTTCGCTTGATTTTCCGCTATATTTTCATTCATAAAAAACAATTTTAGTTTTATATACTTTACTGTAGCGATTGCTGTAAAATTGGGTTTCGGGTATTTGGCTCAGGAAAGATTATTTCGAATATTAGGAAATCGCGAGCCGAGCGAGCGAAAAAAAAATTTTGTGGGTCTGATTTCAGCTCAGTGAGTATTTCTTAGAAAGAAAACAAAAGTCGCAGAGCGTGCGAGAAATTTTACCTATTTTAACAGGGGGCTTTTTTGGACCCGTACGAAGTACAAGAGGTCCTATACGTTTACTACAAACAATTTTATTGTAACAAGGGGTAGATCGAGGTGGGAGTGGGGGGGATGCATCTCTTATCGTCTAGAGATGACGAATCAGCAATAAAAAAAATGTCCGTCCGTCTCCACTTTTTTTTCCAAACGACTCAACCGATCAGCCTAATCTTTTTTTTCCCTGAAAGGTACATGCCTCCCATGATTCAAGTTCGAAGATGAGCAAAATCGATCAAGTGGTTCCGGAGATATGGTCGAGGAAGTGACCAAAAACATGGTTTTTCGAGGGTCGGTGAAACTTTTTCGCAAATATCTCAGCAAGTAAAGCACGAAAATTGCTCAATTTGGTAACAAATGAAAGCATTTGATACCAAAAAACTGGGGAATTTTTTGTTGGAATCGGGTCAGGGGTCTGGGCACTGGGAATTTTCAGGGAGGGTCTGACAGTCCAAGTTGCACGAAGCACTCAATGATTTTTCATCGGTTTAATGTATGTTTCCTAGCGTCGGCGGTTCAATTCCAGTCGTCGACCCTTTTTTTTATTAACTATTTTCGATTATTAAGAGAGGACAAAATGAGGACATTTTTTTAGATTAATCAATATTCGTACGAGGACTGAAAGTAGTGATTTTTAAAGATCAGCATCAACGCCCTCTTTTAGAAAAACACTAATGGAAGGCGTGAAGATGCATTGTTGAAAATTGGACTTAATTGTTTTCTAGACGTTACATCTTACATCCTAAAAGGACAAATTGGGGACATTTTTTTGTCATAATCAATTTTGAAATTTATTTTTGTTTTGACTATTTGGCGTTTTAGAGCTTTTATTAAATTTGTTTTAGTACACTTTATTTTCTTGCTTCCTAGGACAATATGTGTTTTTGGCAGTTGACATACGAAAAGGACAAACTGAGGACATAACTATTGACTCAAAAATTCGAAAATCTTAACGTTATTTAGTTCATAATTTAATCTGAGCTTTTAGTACTAAAAATAATGTATGGGAAGAAACGAACGGGTCAAAAACAGATTTGTAATTATTTTTCTTTTACAATTATTATATATTTGGAAAGGACAAATTGAGGACAAATTTGTAAATCAGAATGCAATTGGAAAATTGAAGTAACTTTGGGTTTCGAAATATTTTTGGCCGATAAGATTATCATTTCTAGTCTAGTCTTATGACCTTTTTTGAAAATTGTGAAGGTACATCCTGAAAGGACAAATTGAGGACTAATTTTTGGCATTTTTAGTGTTTCTGTCAGGAACAATAAAAAAATAGTATTATAGTATTTGTACTATGGAAGTGTCCCTACTAACATAACAAAGTGTCCATAATTAAGGACATATTGAGGACAAATTTTTGGCATCATTACTTTTTTAAAAAAATATTGTTTTCACTGTTTTCGTCAAAAAGAGCTTTTACCGTTTTTAGTACACTCCTATATCCTGGCTCCTGAGCCAGGACAAATTTTTCTAAAAGGACGGACAAAAAGGACAAAATGAGCACAATATATTCCCACTTCCTCAATAAAATCTGTTATTTCGACCACAGATTTGTGACGGCACCCTAACCGGCCTTGTTTAGGAGTTAAAACCACTAGAAGTTCCTGAAAAATCCCATATAAAAAGGGATGCTATGCCGCTTAATGCGGCGCGGCGGCGGGAATAGTCAAACTACATAAGGTAACACTATTTTAAAGAAATTTTTTGGCGTAGTGAAGCGCAAAGACTTACCCCAACTGATATCAATCACACCTTTCTCCTTTTCAATGGGTATCTTGTGTCTATTTTTTTAGCCCTAAGTTGCTTTTAGCAAAAAACTCTACGCTGATGAATAGTTAGGATAATTTCATTTCCGTAAGATGACGTACAATGTCCATTCAAAACTCAATTAGTAGACCTTGTGATTTTCGCACGGTACACATTCGGTTCAATCTGCATAATTTTCCGCGATCACGCAATTTCTTTCAATTACTTTAAAAGCACGTCAATGACGATACTATTTACTACACCATACGTAGGTCGATAATTAGCTTAATGTCGTAGAAGTTTACGAACTTGTAATGAGTCTAGTAATTACCATAGGTCTGACACATTTTGCTTTGGACGATAAGCAAACGTTCTTATCTATTGTCCCTAATTCCGTGACGGAAACTACACAGTAACTGTAATGATTGACGTCAACAAGTGCGCACTAACCGTGGCAGTAATAGGCCAGTGGTTTCTATAAAACCTCCAGTCAAAGAACCGAACATCAGCAATATTACGTGACAATTCGAGAGAAATACTAAAAGAAACACAAAGAAAAACTTAAAGTCTTGAGTATGGCAATGCTAAAGAAGTTTATTGTTTTGTTCGTTTTTTGTGCGATCGTTGCTGCGACACATGGCCTTTGTATTTCAAGTTCAACGTGCAGACACGAATGCATAAACACGGTGTGCCCATCATCGGGAACATATAGGTGCAGGCGACCGTCAGATGGAATCTGCTCATGGGGTTCTTGTGAATGCATAATGCATAATTCGTTTCTGATATTTCTTTCGAATCTGAATTTCCTCCCTATTCTTGTCCTAATACCTACGCTACCTGATATGCCATGGTGTTAGTAGCGAATGTTCAGCACACACTTCGACACTCTTTTGGACTCACGAAAATTGTAATTTCTATTCAAATTATATAATTTAAAAGCTTTCTGGCTTGCAGAAAATAGAAAGTTTTGTAACGTTTCCGTAAGTAACATTAGGGCACAAACTCGAAAAAACTCACCGGATGTAAAAAATGTAAGGGGGTAGTTGCATTAGCGTGCGATGCGATTAAATCCCGTAAGGTTTGTTTAAAAAGCTCAACTTGACTGCTAATTTGAGCTTTCACAAGTACCGCAAACAATTATTAAAGTCGTTTGGGACCCAAATCTTGTTGTCTGGCTAGCACCCAACGAGTCAATTCAAACTCAACGCCGCCGAAGAACTCTGCCTGCTGGAAACTCGATTCATTTCTGAAATTTTCTCAATCATTACCCAAGGTAATGTCAAAGGACCTACCAAAGTACGTCTCAGACCATTCAAATCTAGAAAAGCTCATATCCGAGGACTTAGCCATTTTCTCCTAAAACCCTAAACACATTTTTTCTAAAATTTTATTCCCTACGACTTTGCCTTTGGAAACAACTTTCTACCCCTCATAAATCTGGAGATTCGGGTTATCTTGCCCAATTATGGAAGTGGCCACAATTGAGCCATATTTCCCCAAAACCCTGAAACACGTTTTCGCTTGAATTTAATTCTCTACAACTTTGTCTTTGACAGTAAATCTCTATATTCCATAGTTAAGGAAATATAGACGAAAAACTGTTTTCGTATATGGGTAAGAAACTCAATTTTGTCCATTCCATTGGTCCCAGCGCCCAGACCCCTGACCCGATCATCATCATCATCAACTTTATAGACCATTAAGTACCTTTCGGTGTGAGGTCTTTATGACACAACCCTAGGACGGTGTACCACCCCCCTCCATGCCCTCTAATCGCCCGCCAAGGAGATGGTTTGTTCGCCCAGAGAAAGTCCCCTAACTTCTTAATCCGATTTAACAGAGTCTATAAACCTTCTCCTTGGTCTACCCCTTGTCCTAACCCCCGGGACATGTGCACCTAAGATCCTTTTTGGTAGCCTGCTATTACCCATCCTTTGAACGTGCCCGAACCAGCGCAGACGACTAGCCCTTGCCTCCTCTTCCACTGACGAAACCCCCAAGTTTTCCCGAATGCCGTCGTTCCTAATGTGACTATCCCACTGCTCCATCCGATTAACTTTCGCTATACTCCTAAGTATCCTCATATCAGAGACCTCCAGGTCATGCACGGTCATAACTTTGTTTCGCTACTCAATTCCTTTTTGTTAAACACGTGCGACCTCAATTGACTAGCTACCGCGTTGCCCATTTTCCTTCGTTCCCCAAATTCCCTAACTAACTTGCCATCCTCTGAAAAATGGTTCCTAAGTACTTGAATTCAGAAACCTGCTCTAGCTCCTCCCCATTCAAACTGCAAGCAATACCCTTCAGAGATTTGCCGACATGCATAACCTAAGTTTTTCCCACACTTATCTTCATCCCGTACTCCTCACATGCGGCATTCAGGCAGTCCACCCCATCCTGTAAATCCCTGTAATTCCCAGCAGAATCAAGTCATCCGCATAGGCCAGTGTTTTCATTATTACCTCACCCACCTCAACCTTTCCCTGCAAGTTGGCTTGCTTGATAATTTTGTCCATGAAAATCATGAACAGAAGCGGAGAGAGACAACAACCCTGACGAACGCCCTCATTAACCCCGAAAGACTCGCTAATTTCACCATCTATTCTTACCGCGGCCCTGCTCCCTGAGTATATACTCTTAATGGCACGTAGTAAACTCCCATTGATACCGTACTCGCTGAGAACCCCGAACAGCTTTTGCCTTGGTACCCGGTCGAATGCCTTCTCCAAGTCGATGAAGCATAGGTATAAGTCCCTATTCTTTTCATAAAGCTTCTCGATAGTCTACCTAAGACAGAAAATCTGATCCTGATACCCCCTCAGAGGCCTGAAACCACCTTGAACTTCATCCAATACACCTTCCACCATGTTCCTAACCGGTCCACAAGTACACTCGCGTACACCTTACCAACCACACTCAAAAGCGATATCCCCCTGTAGTTACTGTAAACCTCCCCATTTAAAGTGCAAGCTATCTCTTTCCGATATTTGCCGACATGCATAACCTTAGTTTTCCCTACACTTATCTTCATCCCGTACTCCTCACATGCAGCATTCAGGCAGTCAATTCCACCCTGCAAGTCTCTGGTATTATCTGCTAACAGAATCAAGTCATCCGCGTAGGCCAGGATTTTCATTATTACCTCACCCACCTCGACATTTCCCTGCAAGTTTGCCCGCTTGATGATTTTGTCCATGAAAATTATGAACGAAAACGGGGAAAGACAACAACCCTGACGAACGTCCTCATTAACATCGAAAGACTCGCTAATTTCACCATCTATTCTTACCGCGGCCCTGCTCCCTGAGTATATACTCTTAATGGCACGCAGTAAACTCCCATTGATACCATACTCGCTAAGAACCCCGAACAGCTTCTGTCTTGGTACCCGGTCGAATGCCTTCTCCAAGTCGATGAAGCATAGGAATAAGTCCCTATTCTATTCATAAAGCTTTTCGATAGTCTGCCTGAGACAGAAAATCTGATCCTGACACCCCCCAGAGGCCTGAAACCACCCTGAACTTCATCCAATACACCTTCCACCATGTTCCCTGACCCGATTCCCACAAATTTTTTTCCCCAGAACTTCAGAACTACTTGGCCGATTTTGCTGATCTTCGAACTTGAATCATGGGAGGCATGTACCTTTCAGGGAAAAAAAAGTTTAGCCTGATCGGTTGAGCCGTTTTGAAAAAAAAAAGTGGAGACGGACGGCCGGACATTTGTTTATTGCTGATTCGACATCTCTAGACGATAATAGATGCATACCTCCCCTCCCACCTTGATCTACCCCATGTTACAATAAAATTGTTTGTAGTAAACGTATAGGACCTTTGTACTTCGTACGGGTCCAATCACATTACGAATGGTATTTCATCTTCTAAGAGTTAGTAATCTGCGCTGGTTCGAACAAGTTCTGAGGAACAGGATGGGCTTTTTTACCTTTAGGGATAAATAACAGAAAAATCTTCTTAATTGTACCAACAAGTTTTTTATTTTTTCCAACTATAGTTTGAGCACAGAAAGTGCCCATATTCAGGTTCTTTGTGTAGCCAAGTCGGGGAAGGCAGGCTGGTGCCAAAAAATTATATTAGGGAAATTTGAATCTAGTATCCAGTACATTATGGCGCAAAACTTTTTGATTTGGCACCAGGTTGTCCTCTATGTGACCTTGAACAATGAAAAAGAAGGCAGCCTGGTGGTAAAAATTGAAGAATATCACTATGCTCGTTTAAAGTAGAAGGCAGCGGCAGCCCGGTGCCAAGATGAAAATTGGTGCATTGTAAAGCATTCGTCAATGTCGTCATAGTGATATGCTTAAATTTTTGGCACCAGGCTGTCTACTCTGTGCCGTCGAACTAAGATAAAGTACGCAACCTGGTGTCAAATTGACAACTATTTTTTCAAGGAGTACTTGCTATTGGCTTTAACATTGCCTTACATCATTTTCTGATACCAGGCTTCCTAACCGAAAATACAGACTTCTACTCTTTGCAAATTTCTGAAGGCTGCGTACTTCGGATTCAAGGAGGAAGGATCATTCTAGTGCACGAACGAACTATAATTGCTGAATGTATGGGAGATTTTCAGTAAAACTGCAACAAAGTGCGCACATCAATGTGTGGAACTTATAAGTCTAAAACATAACCAAAGACCCGTACGTATCAGAATAGATGTGGCAAACAGAATACATGTGGCAAAGAGACTCGAACGTATCTAAATATACAAATAAGCAATAATCCAACGTTTTCTGTTCTTTTATAACTGTAAGAATTTCAAAGATCCATAGAAATTACCCAAGGTAATGTCAAAGGCCCTACCGAAGTACGTCTCTAGAAAATTCAGAAAAGCTTATATCCAAGGACTAAGTCGTTTTTCCCTAAAACCCAGAAACAAGTGTTATCTCAAATTTTATTCTCTACAACTTTGTCTTTGGAAGCAACTTTCTACCTCTCATAGTTCTGGAGATTCGGGTCATCCTGCCCAATTATGGAAGAGGCCATATACCGGATTGGACCATATCTCCCCCAAAATCCGGAAACACGGGTGCGCTTAAATTTAATTCTCTACAACGTTGCCTGGTACAGTAAATTTCCATATGGCATGTTAAAGAAAGATAGACGAAAAACTGTTTTCGTAATATGGCGCAAAATCTTCAAATTTCTCCATTGCCATTAGGTCCAGTGCCCAGATACCTGTACCGATTCCACAAATTGCTGTCACAGTTTTGGACATCAAATGCGTTCAAGGTGAAAAAACCAAATGAGGAATTCCGTGCTATAACTTGCTGAGATTATTTGCGAAAAGCTTCATCAACAGGACCTTCGAAAAACCATGTTTTTGGTCACTTCCTCCTCGACCATATCTCCGGGATACTTCAGCATCGTTTTGTAGCTCATCTTCGAACTTTGAATCATAGGAGGCATGTACCTTTCAGGGAAAAAAAGTTTAGGCTGATCGGTTGAGCGGTTTGGAAAAAAAAGTGGAGACGGACGGACAGACAGACGGACAGACGGACATTTTTTTTATTGCTGATTCGTCATATTTAGACGATAATAGATGCATCCCCCCCACTCCCACCTCGGTCTACCCCATGTTACAATAAAATTGTTTGTAGTAAACGTATAGGACCTTTGTACTTCGTACGGGTCCAATAAACAAACTTTCATACATGATAAGGACAAAATACCATCAAATCATTAAAACATTAACAAACGGAAAAATGTACAAATCAGCTGTGGTTGATACTTATCAACAACAACTTCCTTCTTTTCTCTTATCATCACAATCTTTTTTACTCTGCTAACTCATAAACACATCATAATTAAATATCATTTCATTCGCAATCGATGAATCCATCTGATGTGTCGTTATCTGTTACATTTCGTCGGCAAAACCTTGTCAGACCAAGGGGGCCTGATGCTGAAATTCTGACAACGCCTATCTTTAAGAAGGAGCGAGGTTATTAGTCAGTATCACGATCGAAGTCGGCATCAGGCTGCGTACTTGCGACCCTAAATGTGGGAATAAAGAAGGCAGCCTGGTGCCAAATTGGAGGCAATAGTGAGTTGTATGCGTCACATAAGTTTCGATTCCGCAATCACGTTTTTGTCAGTACGTTGGTTCGAAACTCAACCGCAGACAGATTTGTACCGATTGTTGGATTTGTAAACAAAAAACTGATTGAATCGTTCAAGTCAAGTGAAGTTGAGTGTAGTGCCATCGTACGGCTTACCGGAAAAGGCATTGTTGGGAGAACCGGTATTCTACTCCTACTAGTTTCGCTCCTAGTTACATCTCATAGATGGCACTGGGTTTGTCGCACAGCTTACCACTGGCACAGTAAAACTTTCCGGTAATGAAAGGATCTCAAAAAGTAGAACCACAAACAACGAAACTAGTAAATAATGATCTAGCCTCTAACCCTTCATGGGTTGTAAGGCAGATTATTATTATTATTATTATTAATCACGATTTTGACCACTTTTTCGACCTAAATTCAACATCGAAGATTTTGAAAATCGAATAAGACTTACCCGATTTACGTAGGAAAAAACACGTTGGGCGCTAGTAGAGACTCAGTTCTAGGAACACGGAAATCAGGCACGATTAAAAAATTCGAAAAATCGAGTTGCGTACAAACGACTAAAATCACTTAAACGGCCCTAGCTCGGCGAGACTTGTGCCGACAGTGTCCAGATTCAATTCTATAAAAGATTTTTCGATTCGAAATTCGAAAAAGGGTTTGGAAAATCGGTCTACTTTTACTCGAGTTATCGCGGTGATAGACGGACGGACGGACCATGATCGATGCTCATCCCTACTCCCGCGTCGAAATTGGGGTGGTTACATGCGTCGTGATAAACACATAAGACCCGTCTTCGTTCTTCGTACGGGTATAACAAGGACTGTTGAACGCATTGGAGTTTTTTCTCACTTCTCGTGATTAGGTAACGGCGAATATCCTAGTCCACGGTCTAAATTTCGTTTCAACTAAAAACAATTTGTCATTCCAATAATTTTCCGCTATGTCGCATTTTCTTTTAATTTAATTGCTGCCAAAGTACGACTACGTCAATCCCAATCAGTTAAATTTGTTTGTATTCACACTAATAATTAAAAAAATGTCACCCACTGCGAAACACGTAAATCGATAATTAGTTGAACGTCGTCAAAACCTACTGCGAAACAAGTAAATCGATAAATTAGTGAAACGTCGCCATCAATCAAGCAATTACAAATACTCTAATTGTTTCAAATTAGAAACTCTTTTAAAAAAAATTGCTCTTATCAGCTGTCCTTAGAAATCTTGAGTCGACATTAAAATCTATTTGGCATGTAATTCTCAACCGACAGACGATTCGATCGCTTCAAAAGATTAGGCAAATGTGAATGTTTACAGGGACAAATTTCAACGCATTGGAGCCTGAGAGATGTTTTAAGTAAAGGAACGTTACTCCCGTTTTATGGGTAGATAGAGGCCGCATAGTGTGTTGGGTGTATACACCATAACGTAAGACACCACAGAAAGGTCACACCGAAACTTTTGAATGTTCCGAAAGAGCTAATAGAATTTGCATCAAGGAAAAGGTCTTGGGCAAGTTTTTTTCAGAATATTTGCTTAGACACCCAGCAGAACCGATTTCACGCTAAAAACTTCTCCACGCCCTCTTTTTTCTCTTCATCGCTGCACAAAAAACCAAATAATTTAAGAAATATTCACGAAAAACCATCAAACATCGTGTAGGGTCGCGTAGCGTGAGTTTGAGTCACATTAAGGACACTACAGCCCGAACCACTTAATATGTTTTCACTAATTTAACTTTCGTTATTTTCTGATGTCATATTTTTCATTCAAAACCTTGAAAAGTGATTTCCGTTCTAACTTCGCAGAGATATAAGTCAAAACGTTCCTCACCACGTTTTTGACCGTAACTTCGAAGTTCGTCGGCCGATTTTGCCTAAATTGAATCTCGTAATCAATTTGTTGATTATCTTTCAGGAAAAAAAGTTTTTGAAAATCAGATAAGATTTACCAGATTTATGTAGAAAAAACACGTTGCTTCCTAGCAGAGATTCAGTTGTAGGACCCTGGCTGAGTCAAAAAGCTCAAAATTGAGAAAAGTTTCTTCCCCAAATTGTCAGACATGCCCAGACTTTTCAAACAAAAACAAACCTTTGAAAATCAGAAAAGATTTGCTCGAGTGCCGAGTTGACACTGCCCAGATTCAATCCCAAAAAAGATTTTTCGATTACCTTTCAGGGAAAAAAAGTATTTGAAAATCGGAAAAGATTTACTCGAACTATGTGCAAATGACCAAAAACCACTTAAACGACCCTAGCTCGGCGGCCCTTAGGCCGACAAGGCCCAGATTCAATCCCATAAAATATATTTCGATTACCTTTCAGGGGAAATTTTTTTTTTGAAAATCGGTTGAGTTTTACTCAATTTATCGCGGTGACGGACGGACGTACGGACATTTTTTTATTGTTGATTCGTCATCTAATGAACATTATCGATACTCCCCCAACTCCCGAGTGGAAATTGGGCTGGTTACAAACTTCGTTCTTCGTAGTGGTCTGAAAATGTCCATCTGTCCGTCCGTCACCTCGATAACTGGAGTAAAACTCATCCGATTTTCAAAAACCTATTTCCCTGAAAGATAATTGAAAAATCTTTTTGGTCTTTTGTACATAGCTCAAGCAAATCTGTTACGATTTTCAAAAATTTTTTTTTCAATCGAAAGGTCTTGGAATGGCCAACAATTTATGGACAAAATTTTTTTTACTTTGAGTCGCTGGACCTAGCTAGAGCCCTAAAGAAGCGGACCCACTAGGGCCCTACTTGTTTTTTATACATAAAGCGAGTATATTCCATCTGATTTTCCTTAAGCTTTAAGAGCATCCAAGAAAAAATGTAAGATGGCCGCTAATGTTAGGGTGGATCGATCTAGGCAATATATTTTGGAAACTATTAGAGATAGAAGATCGGTGTCAAAGGAAAAATTGTTTGGTTTCGGTGATATGCATGTCATGATGCCTCCCAATATGGCCGCTAATGTTAGCGTGGATCGATCTTGACAATATATTTTCGAAAAATTCAAACATTGTCAGAACTATAAGTGATAGATGATCGGTGTCAGTGGCAAACTTTTTTGTCTATGGAAGTATGGAGTATGGAGAAAAAATTTCCGGCAAAAAAAATTTTTCAGTGAAAAAAAAATTTTCAGCGAAAAAAAATTTCCTGTGAAAAAAATTTCCGACGAAAAAAAATTTCAGCAAAAAAAATTTCGGCAAAAAATTCCAGCGAGAAAAATATTTCAGCGAAAAAACTCGACAAAAAAATTTTCACGAAAAAAAAATTTCCGTCAAAAATTTCTGGCCAAAAAAATTTTCGGCGAAAAAAAATATTGCTTTGACACGAAACATCTATCATCAACAAAAAAAAAAAACTAAAAAAAATCAATTTTCCCCCTAAATCATTCCCATACCACCGTCGGCCATTTTGTTGGTCACCCTGACACTCTACACACCCAACCCATTAACTTTTTCTTTGACTCCAAACATCTATCTTCATCCTAACACAGTCCAAAAATTTTGCTCATATTAGACCCATACCCAGTACCCCCCTTTTTTAAAGTCTCATATGGCGTAGAATGCCCCTCCCAAGGCACTTGCAAAATTTCAAGAAAAGTTATCGGGCCGTTTTCGAGCACGAGCCAAAAAAGTCGGCTTTCATACAAATGGCTCTGGAACTAACTAACTAACCCACTAACTAACTAACTCACTAACTTACGTAGGATAACGTAGGATCCATTAACTTTGGCTTCTATGAAATAGCACATTTTGTATGGAAAATGACGATTTTCTAAAGGTCATATGTTCGGATCCGCTGGACCGATTTTAATGAGTAAAATGTCGATTTCTATCAAAATTTTACGTAGAACGACGCAAGGGGAAAAAGTCAAAACATAGCTGTATATAATGGTTCCGCAGTCTACGAAAAAAAATTTTCTGAATTTTTTTGTTCGTATGGGGACTTGCGTCACAGGCGCATCGCTACCGCGCGCCCATGATGTCTCATGTTATTCTGTAATGCCAAAACGCAGAAAACCAGTAACTGAGGATCACAATGTGAGACCTTAATCTTTTAAATAACGCAAGTAATGATTCTTTCCTTTACACTTACCAAAATTTAAATAAGAGCTTTGTGAACTTTGTGATCTGCGCAGATTTTCACGGTGTTAAAGGTCTTTTTATTCAAATGTCTGTCATTGTATCATATTAACATCAAAAAGAACTTTTGATAAAATTGCACTTTCGAATGTGCATGCACCTGTCTGTACGTTCTCGTTACGTACGCAACCCTTCCAAAAATTTTCCATGAAACAGTTAACCGGACACATTTGAATATCTGTTCGATATTTCAAAACAAAAATCTATTCTAACATAAAGTATTGACGTCAATCCGCGGTAATTATAAGCGTACGTTTTTGTATAAAAGCTCCAGTCAAAGAGCCGAACATCAGCAATATTACGTGACAGTTCGAGAGAAATACTATAAGAAACACAAAGAAAAAAAGCTAAAGTCTTGAGTATGGCATTACTAAAGAAGTTTATTGTTTTGTTCGTTTTTTGTGCGATCTTTGCTGCGACGTATGGCCTTTGTATTTCGAGTTCAACGTGCAGACACGAATGCATAAATTCGGTGTGCCCATCATCGGGCAATTATAGGTGCATGCGACCTTCGGATGGAGTCTGCTCGTGGGGTTCTTGTAATTGCATTTATGGTTCGCAAAGCTCGAGATGTTGTTTGTGGTAGAGTTTGGAATAACTGTATGAAATGTGATTTTAGTTATAAGAATAAAGTGTTTAAGTTGAAATGATTCGTTTTTTTATACTTATTTTGATACTGGAGTCGCTTCATCGCATATCTCGCAATAGTGAAATAGCTATTTTCATAATAAGTTCGACAGATTTTTACTCTAGCAAAGGGGTCCCATAGGCTCACTACTGTAAAGGGTTCGAAAAAAAATCCTGACCTAATCGCTCTGCGCACTTCAAATATAGCACTCACCATCAACATTGGAAGAAAAAAAATGGTTTCTTAAAATAAAAATCAAATATTTCCTTTCAATTAATCCGTTAAGTACAACCCTCACTAGCTATCACACTAAACCTAACCTTATCCCACAGCCCTTAAACAAATCGCCCACCCCAGAATCCTACTCCTAACATTCTATCGACATCATACCTTTCACTGGAAAACAATTGAAAAGCGGTTGAGATTTACCTGGGGTATCTTGTTAATAGACGTACGGACAGCCGTGCGGACGGTGAATTTTTGACGAATTCGGTCTCTGTGATCCATGTCGATGCTTTTCCCCTACTTATGGCTGCGTACACACGTCGTGGTAAACTCATAAACCTTGATATACTTCGAATCTATACAAATCCAGTGCATTATCTTCCAGCGTATGATAATATATTTCATTGTACTATAATATCTTCCGGTGTGATGATAATATCGTCAATTGGACGATATTCTCTTCCAGTGTGATAATAAAATCTTCCAGCGGACGATAATATCTTCCGGTATGATGATAATATCGTCCAACGGAAGATATTATCTTCCACTGGACTGTAATATCATCCACTAGACTATGATATCACGCACTGGACGCTAATATCATCCAGTGGACGATAATGACATCAAATCAAGTCAAACTCAGAGGGTCTCGATGGCATCCCTATTTCTTTCGTTAAGCTGTTGCTGCCCGCCATCTTACCAGTTATTACGCACGTTTTTAACTACATAAGGGCACACGCTCTCGGTTGCTTGGAGATTACCGTCCTGTTAGCTTGCTGTCATCGGTGTCTTAAGCGCTAAAAAGACTTATGAAGAGGCAGGTTACAGATTTCCTTGAGGAGAACAAGCTTTTGCATGAATACAAGTCAGGGTTCAGGGCGAAGCGCAGTACTGCTACGGCTTTAATTGTAGTAACGGAAGACTTTAGGTTGAACATAGATAAAGACATGGCCACAGTAAAGGACTACTTGCTCGGAAGGCAACAACGTGTGCTTATTAATGGGCATCTATCAAGTCCATTATCGGTCACTGCAGGTGTTCCGCAAGGCTCGATACTTGGTACTCTCCTTTTTAGCATATATATCAATGATGTGGTGTCGCATTCGAAAACAAACATGTTTGCGGACGATGAACAGTTGTATCGATCAATCCGAAAAAACTTTATTGATGAGGATATTAGAAAGCTTTCGGTCGATTTACAAGCTATATCTTTCTGGGCTGGGGTTAATGGTCTATTACTTAATGGGAGAAAGACTAAGGCTATAAGGATATCAACCGAAAGCTGGGCCTCAACCATTCCGAACATAGTATTCAATGGAACCACTTTAGTCTATGCGGACAGTGTTAAAGACCTTGGCTTGGTTATTGACTCTGAGTTAAACTGGCATGCCCATGCTCGTGCTGCTGCTGCGAAGATATTCGGGGGACTTCGATGTTTGTGGCCACATGCAAATTACCTCAGTCGTCAGGTGCGACTGCTGCTGGTTAAGTCACTTGCGAAATAAGGCAAATGCCATCGTATTTTTAAATCTTATTCAATTCAAAACCATAGTTTTTTTCCGAAGGCCATGTTGAACGATATTATCTTCCATTGTATGAGATTATCGTCCAGCGGATAATGTTATCGTCCAGCGGATGATATTATCATCTAGCGGGTGATGTCATCGTCCAATGAGATGATAATATTTTCAATTGGACTATGATATTTTCCGGTGTAATGATAATATCGTCCATTGGACGATATTATCTTACAGTGTGATGATAACATCTTCCAGCGGACTAGAATATCGTCCAGAGTGATGATAATATCGTCCAATGGAAGATGATCCACAGGAAAACATATGAAGGGACCCGTACGTATCAGAATAGATGCGGCAAACAGAGTTGATGTTACGAAAAGACTCGAACGTATTTAAGTCAATATTGAATTAACTCTTAAGTGTTTGAAATTACATCCAAATTAGGTTGTATTGGAAATTGCCGATCCTCCCGAAAGCACAAAATTGATCTCCAAATAGACAAAAATGTTCGCCTCAATTTTCTCTACCACATAGCAAAAAACAATTTTTTTCTTAAGGGCCGAGACTTTAGGACCGAGCTAGGGCCATAAGGAAATGCCTCTGTCACAAAATTCCATAGACAAAAATGTTTCCCTGAACCTGCTCTGCAATATGACAAAAAAATGTTTTTTTGGTTAGGGCTGACCTTAGGACTTGAGCCCCAAGCACAGAATAGAAAAAGAATCAACAAAATCGGTTAGGATTTGCCAGATTTATGTAAACAAAAACACGTTGGGACTAGTTTCAGGGTCCTGGCTAGTCTTTACATCCGCTGTGTGATGAACAAATGACAATATTAGCCCACTTCACGCTTTCCATTTATAAACGTTAATCAGCTAATCGCTTTTCATGAATGAATGTAAATTTTCTTCTACAATATATCTGTACACATCTGGCCAAGCCAATGTTTTAAGCGACAATGTACAAATTTCACGTTCGTCTTTTTTTAGTGTAGAAATCTTCTGCATAAACAAAATGCTTCAACAAGGTCAAAATTATCGTTTTGTGGCGAGAATTATTAGACCCGTACGAAGAACGAAGTTCTTCGAAAAGGGGTCTTATGCGTTTACCACGACGTTTGTAACCAATCCAATTTCGACCTGGGAGTAGGTGGGGAGCATCGATCTCGGTGCTTAGATGACGAATCAACAATAAAAACGTTGTCAGTCCGTCTGTCCGTCCATTTTATGGAAGAAACTTTTTAAATTTGAGTCCTTGGACTTAGCTAGGGCACTAAAACCGAGTCTATGCTAGGGCTTTACGTGTTTTTTGTACATAACTCGAGTAAATCTTTTCCGATTTTCAAATTTTGTTTGATCGAAAGGTTGACGACTGTCTCCCGTTTTATGGCAGAAAATGTTTTGATTAGAAACCCTTGCACTCAGTCAGGACCCTAAAACTGAGTTTCTGCTAGGGCCCAACGTGTTTGCTTACATAAATTGGATAAATCCTAATTGATTTTGTTGATTCATCTTCTACTTGAAAGGTAATCGAGTACCGAATTATATTCAAAAACAAATTTGAACACAGTGCCTGTGCTTAGGGCTGAAGTGGACCTCAGGTCTGTCCTAAGGTCGGCCCTAACAAAAAAAAATTTTTTTTGCTATGTTGCAGAGCAAATTGAGGCAAACATTTTTGTCTATGGAAGTATGTGTACGAGCATTTCCTCATGGCCCTACGTCGGTCCTATGGTCTGCCCTAGACAAAAAAAATGGTTTTTTCGTTTGTTGTAAAAAAAATTTATGGCTGTTTGGGGGTCAATTTTCTACTTTTGGAAGGCTTTTCTTCGGACGGGCTTTTCACTATTGCCCTATCGGCAATTTCCAATACAACTTAATGTGAACTTAATTTC
>CM055406.1:118444226-118481155 GCA_029228625.1 Pseudolycoriella hygida
TCGGTAGGGCCTTTGACATTACCTTGGGTAATTTCTATGGATCTTTGAAATTCTTACAGTTATAATAGAACAGAAAACGTTGGATTGTTTGCTTATTTGTATATATAGGAACGTTCGAGTCACTTTGCCACATCTATTCTGTTTGTCACATCTATTCTGATACGTACGGGTCTTTGGTTATGTTTGATAATTAAAATGAGAACGTGCAACGTAATGCCTCAATCATAATCCTAGTCTAAATGCAACGGCTGCCAATGAGCACATATTCAAGTTTGATCATTTTCGCGCTGGTAAGTACATTACGATTTCATGAATGGAAATTTATCAAAACAAGTCCACCATTCATATTGAACTCGCGATTCAAACAATTTTATATTCGTGGAAGGTGGAGAGAGTTGCGGGAAGTGCTACACAATTTTGCTTTTGATATAGCTGGTCATTTTAAGGAGTTGATTCAAGTTGATTCAAGGGCAGAACGAAAAGCCAGACTGGGTGCTTAAGGCCTTCAAATTTCTTACAGACATGATGAGTAAATGTGAGTAAAACCACTAGAATTGCCGGCAATTTGTGGCACGTACATGGAGCTGATGTCTAAAAATCCTATTTTTTGTGAAAAGTAAGCTTGTCCTTTGATCGAATATGAAGAAAATTTGCGCCGCAGACCAAAATTGTTTAACTTTTATATAATTATTTTGGTAACAATGTATAAAGTCATAATCATCCGATGCTGTGCGAGATCTTCAGCTGTAATTGAACAATGGGTCAGGAAGGAAATAAAAGAAAATTGCAAGGGACCCGTACGCACCAGAATAGATGTTGAAAGAGATTCGAACGTATCTAAGTAAATATTGACGCTGCAAAAATTAAACTTGTAAATTAGATTGGTTTGCGTCAATTTAAATTTTTGCGTGTGAAAACTGAAAGTTGAAAAAATTATTTCGTGAAGAACAATTTTTGAACACAACGTAATTTTGTTTCAAAAAAAATGATGCCATTTTGTTTAAAGAATAAAACTTTGACCACTTAATTCAATCAAATTTTTGCGTATCATCAGCGATAGCATCACCTCAAGCGATATTATTAATTTTGGAAGCGGACTTACGGACTGCGTCACATTTTACCTTTTAAGAAATGTTTGTATGCGATATCAGTCATTTGGAAAATTCATGTGAAAAATTTTCTATTTTTTAAAAAAAATTTTCTTCAGAAAAATTTTCTTTGAAAAAAAAATTTCTTGTCCCTTTCCACTACCTTCGGAACACTTCTTGTCGCCTTCAGCTACCTTCGGAACACTTCGTGTCACCTTCGACCAAGGTTGGGTTAGCGACGCTACTAGCGTTGATACTAACGCCTCTAGTAGCGAAGCTATTTTGTCAGTCGCTTCGCTGATTACGACTAGCGATCCGCTAATCAGTCAACTAGCGGACCCATCTCGCTAGTCGCTACTTTGCAATTGTACGAACTCGAATTATTTGTAATTCGAATTTCCACAGTATTTTATTAGTAGAGGCAGAATTCAACTGATTCAAGATTGTTCAGTTTTTCTGGATATATTTTTCGGTCAGACGATTTCCGCAAAAATTTTCTTATTTTTTTAATTATTTCAATGTAATGAAAACTTTTTACCATTAGCGAAGATTAGCGCTCGCTACTAGTGCGCCAGTTTTTGAAAAGCCTCGCTACTAGCGAGTAGCGCCGCTAATATTTTTCGATTTTAGCGTTAGCGTCGCTAGAAAAATTGATTAGCGAGCCCAATCTAGCCTAAATCCAAGATGGCGTCATTTGACAGTTGTCAGCCATTTTCTTAAGATCTCAAAAAATCCTCCTGACCAAACTCTACAATTTTCTAGAAGAAACTAACCATCTAGGTATTGTCATTCCGAAGCTAAAATTCGAAAACCCAAAGAAGCATAATTTATTCCTAACGAAAATCCAGGATAGCGTCACCTTGGCAGATTTCTGAAAATCCCAAAAAATTCTCCTGATCAAATTCTATAACTTTGTAGAAGACACCAACTCTCTTAGTATTGTCGTTCCGAAGCTAAAATTCAAAAACCAAAAAAAACCTAGTTTATTGCTTGGGAAAATTCAAGATGGCGTCTGTTTGACTGCTGGCAGTTTTCTTAAGATCGCAAAAAATTCTCCAAACTCAAACTCAAACTCTAAAACTTTTCTGAAGAAACCAACTCCGTAGGTATTGTCACAGCTAAAATTCGAAAACTCCGAGCATTACCTAAAAAACCCTTAAAATTGACCACTTTATCCCATGCCAAGGCTTTTCCAGAATTTTCCTGGAAAAGCAGCAAATGAAATGTTTCTAGTTCTTGAGATCGAAAATTATTATTAGATAGATCACAACAAAACCCTCTTAAAAGGTAAGAGTGTGACACAGTCCGTAAGACCGCTTCCAAAATTAATGATGTCGCTGGAGGTGACGCTATCGCTGATAATATGTAGACGTTTATTTGAATGGAAACTTGAGTTCAAAGTTTTAATTTCCTGATAAAATTACAGCTCTTTTTTTTCAAATAAAATTACGTTGTGTAAAAAAAATTGCGTCACAAATGCTGGATCCACCAGCGGAATAATTTTTCAATACTTTCAGTTTTTACACGCAAAAATTTAAATTTACTCTAAACAATCTACGCAATAAGAAATAAAAGTCAAATTTTTGCAGCACAAAAACTGAAAGTTCAATCGTTTTGGAGGTTTTCAGTTGTTATAACTGAAATTCATGTGAAAAATCTACTATTTTTTGAAAAAATTTTTCTCCGAAAGAATCTGTTATAAAAAAAATTTTCTTCGAAAAAAATTTCTCCGAAAAAAATTGTCTTCGAAAAAAATTTCTCCGAAAAAAACCTTGTGCGTCGAAAAAATTGTTTTTCTGAAAAAAAAATAAGTCTTTCTCCAAAAAAATTTTTCTACGAAAAAAAAGTGTCGCCAAAAAATGTTTTCGCCAAAAAAAACTTTTTTTAAAAAAAATTTTGTGTTTCTCTCGCAAAAGTTATCGCAGAGCAAAAAAAAGTTTCTCCAACAAAAAAAAGTGTTCTCCAAAATAAAAAATTGTCTCCGAAAAAAAATTTCCTAAAATATTTACTGCAACAAAAAAAAGTTTTCTCCAAAAAGCAAGTTTTCTTAAATAAAAACATTGCTCAGAAAAAAAAGAATTTCTCCAAAAAAATTCTTTTCTCCGAAAAAAAATTTTTCTCCAAAAAAAGTTTTCCTAAAAAAAAAATTTTTCTCCAAAAAAAATTTTCTTTCCGAAAAATTGTTCTCCAACACCTTCCGCTACCATCGCAACACTTTGTTTCACCTTCGGCTACCTTCAGAATACTTTGTGGCACCTTCGCCTGCCTTCGGAACACTTCGTGTTACCTTCGGCTACCTACGTAACACTTCGTGTCACCAATTCTTCTCAGTGATTCATATAACTTTCCTGAAGAATTCAACTGTCTGATTATTCTTATTTAGAATTAAGCCAAAAATCCAAGATGGCGTCACTTTGACAGTTGGCAGCCATTTTCTAATGATACTAAAAAATTCTCCTGATGAAACTCTATAACTGTCTAGAAAAAACCATCTCTCTAAGTAGTGTCATTCCGGAGCTAAAATTCGAAAACGGAAAATGCATAAACGCTATGACAACTGGCAGCCATTTTCTTAAGATACAAAAAAATTTTCCTGACCAAACTTTAAAACTTTACCGAAGAAGCCAACTCTCTAGCTATTGTTTTCCGGAGCTAAAATTCGAAAATCCCAAGCATTACCTGAAAAACCCACAAAATTGACCACTTTTTCACATGCCACGACTTTTCAAGGGTTTTCCCGGAAAAGCGGCCTATGAAATTTTTCATTTGGGGCCGAAACTGACGTTCAGCAAAAATTTCAGGTTATCGGCTGTCTCTTTCTCGAGATCGAAAATTATTAATAGATACACAGACAGACAGATAGAAACCGACAGATCAGAAAAAATGTTTACCCAATAATGAAAACAATCGAAAATCCATAGAAAAATGTAATTTTCAAACCTCGGTATCAAAGCCCCATTTCCAACAGATTTTGATGAATCTAAAAACAATTTAGAGGGCGAGGGGGAAAAGTGAATAAACTCAAAAGTTCACGTATATATGGCTCCTTTATCTCAAAGGTTTTTGTAATGCGTTTAATGAGTTTTTCAACTTCTTCTTTGGGGTGTGGGGACTGCGACACCCTCTGCTATCGCTGCGGGCATGATATTGAAAAACGCGTCTGAAGAAACGGTATAAAAACCTCTCCCTTAAAAAACCCGAAAATTTTTTTGCACTACAGCCGATCTTAGAACAGACCTATAGAGAAGTCTCAAACCCAAACATTGATGGATAAAAAGTGAACGGGGAAACAATGCCCTTGACGTAGACGTAACTGTGTGTTGTCAAGCAGCCAGGACTACGACATCACACCGAAAGGCGTAATTCTACCTGTAACTATTACACAAAAGAAAATACACCTAAAATCATTCATTTGAAAACCAATTTTCCCGCAACTCACACTGGATATCGATGCTATTGAAAACAATTTGAGCTAATTTACTCGGTTTAAATTTCAGCAAATAAAAGCCGATGGCACAACAAAGTTAGAAATTTTAAATTGAAAATTATAAATGGTAATTTGAACAACAGGCGACGGTTTGTAAGACGTGCAAAATCAGAGATGGAGTTGGGGTACATGGGCGTATTTGTTGGCTGAACGATTAATTGTAATTGTAACACAAGCATGAGTTTGAATACCGATAACTCAGCTGTGAATAAAGTTTTCTTTCGCAAAAGTTTTTAATTGAAGATTTTTCAATTCATTTACGGGGAAGAATGTGGGAAAATTTCACAAAATCTTCTGATAGTTTAACATCGGACTATTGGAAAATCATGCCAAAGTATTTCTGTAATTAACAAGACGAAGGCAGCACACCATCCGTACAATTACACAACATCATCACCGTTATCAACACCACCAAAAAAGTAAAAACTCCGAGGCGTTTGTGATTTTTGTTTTCACTGAAGCCTCCATCAAAAAGACGTTAAGAATTCTTCGTACACGTAATTTAGAATCAACACAAGTGTACAATTCCCGAAATTGACATCATTGTTGCTACGAGCCACCTTTGTTTCTCTTCATTCTGTAAGTTCGTACCGCATAGGTCCCTATTTGAAAAGGATTATGCTTCCTATTGTGTGTTAAACCGCATATTAAATCGGGCGATCAATAATTTATAGTCAATTAATTTATTATTTATTATAACCGTTTAAGCCTCCAATATAATAATAATTTTGACAATAAGCCAATCAAATTCCAAACCACCGACAGTTCTATTCGTTCAGCAAGATTTTCTTGTGTAAATTAGTAGATTTCCCCTACAATTTTATGATAGATGCCGCAGTAAGAATTGGTGTTGTGAAAAATAAGTTGTCGCGACTTTTCAAGTAATTCTTGGGATAGGAACTCTTAAAAATATCATTTTTTGGTGTGATTAAGATGGTTCTTGTAAGCTCTGACTTGCCAGCCAAAGGTTGCTTCCACACCGATGCGCCACCAGACATTTTCTGAGTATAGAAAAAGTCCCAGAAAATTTTTTCTCATATCTCAAAAAAGCCTCAGGTTCTTGACTTACTGTGTGATTGATCCTGAAGGCATTTGAAGTTCGTATTTTATTCACTTTGAACTGTTGTATCTCAAAATTTCTCTCACATGACATGAGTACTTTTCAGCGGAGTTGGCGCACAGATCTATTCTGCAAATGAGAAACTGAAACTGAACAACGGATCTCATGAGCATACCAACAATTTTTAAATTATATTCTGAATTATAGAAATTTAACATTAGGGTGAAATGTTTCTGTTCAATTTTTCGCATTAGACTTCTTAAGCGAACACTATGACTCCAACGAACCCACCATAGACAATAAAAGTGGGGAATTCTGCTTCAGTAAGAACTTCTCTATTCGGCGTTTTCATACCCTTCGTCTAAATATGTGCGACTACTAAAATACTACTAAAATACAACTAAAATACTCTCGTCTCGCAGCCATAGTTCATACAATCCTGCACTTTTGAAACCTATAGAGATTGGTGTGAAAACATTTTTTCAGAGAAAATTTTTTTTCGGAGAAAATTTTTTTCGGAGCAAAATTTTCTGAAGAAAAGTGTTCTTCTCCGAAAACTTTTTTTCGGGAAAATTTTTATCGAAGAAAATTTTGTTCAAAGAAAATTTTTTTTGGAGGAAAATTTTTTTTCAGTGGGAATTTTTTTTCGGAGAAACATTTTTTGGACAAAAATTTTTTCTCCGAAAATTTTTTTTTCGGGAAAATTTTTTTCGGAGCAAAATTTTAAATTTACCCTAAACAATCTGAGCAATAAGAAATGAAAGTTCCGTATTTGTGACGCAATTTTTTTAAACACAACGTAATTTTGTTTAAAGAAAATTAAAACTTTGAACACAAGATTTCATTCAAACAAACTTTTGCGTATTAAAAGCGACTAGTAAATACCCCCGCCCCTAGGGGCTACGCGGACATTAAGCATTTTTGTTCGCTAGGTCGGAGATTTGCGACATTAATACTAAAATGTATGCAAGGGTGTGCAAAGTTAGATTTAGGTGAATAAGAAATGGATTTAGTAGTATTTTAGTAGTTACCATAAGCTTACGCAAATCTGGTTTTCCCCGGTACGACCATTTTCCCGTAAAACCGTTTTGCCGAACTACCGTTTGCTATATACTATCATTACGTCTGTACTACCGTTTTTTCCGTGCTACCGTTTCACCCTTACTACCGTTTCCACCATAAAACACTTCTCCCCGTACTACAATTTTCTCCGTACTACCGTTTCCCCGTAGAAACGTTATCATCGTGCTACTATTTCCCCGTACAACCGTTTCTCCCGTCCTACAATTTCCTCCTCACTACTGTTTTCCGCGTACTACCATTTCACCGTTCTACCATTTCCCCCGTACTATCATTTCTCCCGTACTACCATTTCCCCGTACAAACGTTATCACCGTACTATTATTTCCCCGTACAACCGTTTCTCCCATCCTCCTCACTACTGTTTTCCCCGTACTACCATTTCCCCCGCACAACCGTTTCCACCGCACTACTGTTTTTTCCGTACAACTGCTTCCCCCGTACTAGTGTTTCCCGTACAACCGTTTCCTCCATACTATCGTCTGTTTTTCATACCTTCCCAAATACTTATTAAACCATAAAAATTGACTCAATGTCCAACTGCCCGACATTTTCACCAATACTGGTGACTTTTACTAACAAAACTCTAAGACTTTG
Organism: Pseudolycoriella hygida; assembly: GCA_029228625.1. Taxonomy (NCBI): domain Eukaryota; kingdom Metazoa; phylum Arthropoda; class Insecta; order Diptera; family Sciaridae; genus Pseudolycoriella; species Pseudolycoriella hygida. The sequence continues at coordinate 118,451,539 of CM055406.1, forward strand.
CCGAATAAACATATGGTCTAACTCCCACACATTCGAAAATAATTTTAAAACCATAAAAATTGACCCCGTATCCAACTGCCCGACATTTTCACCAATACTGGTGACTTTTAGTAACAAAATTCTGAGACTTTGCTGAAGAAACCAATGATCTGACTCCCATACCTTCCCAAATACTTTTAAAAGCAAAAAATCCAAGATTGCGTCACATTGACAGCTGGCAGCCATTTTCTTAGGATTCATAAAGATTCTACTCATCAATATCAACAACTTTCCCGAAGAAACCAACTGTCTAGCTATTCTAATTCAGAAGATAGCAAAAAATCCAAGATGGCGTCACTTTGACGGCTGGTAGCCATTTTCTTAGGATTCATAAAGGTTCTACTCATCAATATCAACAACTTTCTCGAAGAAGCCAACTGTCCAAAAAAACAAAAAAAATTTTGAAATTACATCAAGAAAAAATTTCAATTGAAATCTAGGTAGCATAATGGTTTTTTTGCTATAAAAGGCAATGCAAAACCGCATTTTAATTCAGTCCCTTTGGACTCGTCAAGCAGGTCGGACGTAGATAGATTCGCATGGGAACCTTCTTTTGCATTGCCTTTTTTTGTATTATAAGGCAATGCAAAACGACACTTTGCTTTAGTTCCTCGGAACTCTTCAAGCAGGTCGGACGTATGTTGGTTCACGCTGAAAATTTGTGACCGAAAATTTACAAACAGACGAACAGGCAGACAGACAAACGGACAAAGTTTTGACTTTTATAATTATAAATAGCGTCACTTCAAGCGATATCATTAGTTTTGGACTTAAGAACTTTGTCACACTTTACCTTATAAGAGGTTTTTGTATGCGATAGCACATTTCCATTTGCTAATTAATACTCTCTTATAGTTTCATAAACAAATACGAAACTTTAAATAAATACAAGATCTGGTGGTCAAATCATTCATTTTATCATTAGATAATACAACTTCGAAGATGCAAAACTTTGTCGAAATCTCAAACGTTATTAATTGAACTTATCCATTATAAAGAGCTTATAACTTTGAAGATCTGAACAATAAGTTATAAGGAAAATTAGTTCATAAATCAAACAAAAAAATAATTTGTGGTTAGTGAATAGCGAGATTAGTGCATCGTTAATTTAGGCATTAGCTAGGAAATTTAAAATTAGCGTCGCTCATAACGACAGAGAACTTTTTGTAGCCATCATGGAACGACGCAGACACCACCTCCACCCTAGTCGAGGTATTCATCAAACAGAATTTATGATTACTAATGAATACTAATGAGAGGTCGTCGAATGACAGCATGCTTCTCATATGTGTTTGAAAAAGGTTTGTTCTGTTTGTTTGTGGATGATGCCTTTACCGTCAAAATAGGAAAGCAAAATAAATACACTTTTTCATATGATGTCGGAGATGGCCTAAAACGTGGAGAAAACGTCGTGCGTAGTAGGAAATCTTTCGGAGAAAAGAAAGTTATAAAATGGGTGGAAAACTGTAAATGGCAAATGTCTCAATAAGGTGGTCTTACACAAATTTATGGCCAGTGCCGACCTGGCCCTATGGGCTCTCGGGCGGCGCCCGCAGGGCCCGACCCGGGCAGTAGCCTTTTGGATTCTTTTGTGTGTGCAAAGATTACATATTTTAAAAACATAGCTAAGGCGATCCGCACGTATTTGCAAAGAGACCTGTGAGTATCAGAACAACTGTTACAAAATCTTACTGCATATTAGGGGCCATTCATAAATGACGTCCGGTTATTTTGACAATTTTCCTACCCCTCCCTACCCCCTCGTCCGAATTCGTCCGCTTTTACTGTACCCCCCCCCCCCCCAAATAATGACGTCTGATTTCATTAACCCCCCCCCCCCTAATAAAAAATTTGAGTTCAGAAAAAAATATATTTTTGAGATTTTTATGTACATTTTTCTTCTAATACGAGTAAACTGTCAAAGAAACTACAGTAAAATGTTTCGCTAAGTCTGCGTTTTTCTCTCGACAAACAAACTCGAGCATGCTCCCAGTTATAAATTCTTGACAGAAATTTGACAAAACTGAGCGGGTCGATCATTTTTCAAGACCCGACTCGATAAAATTTTCGAAACCCGCAGCCCGAAACCCGAACCCGACCCGATTAAGATTTTCGAAACCCGAAACCCATGAACCCGAAAAAAACAATTCGGGTTCGGGTCGGGTTTTTCGAAGTTCATCTCTAGACAAAATCACAAATTCTCAACCGGACGTCAGGCTTCTAATAATACCCCCCCCCCCCCCTAACGACCGGACGGGCCCTTCAAACAAACGCTAATCTTCCATAGAGTAGGACCGATTTCTCTTGAGCCTTCGAACGCATCTAAATCGCACCAAAAATAATTTATATGTACCAGTGAGTTGATTTATGTTTCATTCAAAACCTTGAAAGACAATATCCGTTCGTAAATCGGGAAGATATAAGCCAAAAAGTTTAACCGGCCTTCAAAAAGTCACGTTTTCGACTACTTTTTCGATCGTTACCTCGAAAGTAAAATCAGTCATACTTATATTGAACACAACACTCCTTTTGGGACTACCTTCCGGGGAGGGGGGAAGGGGGGGGGGTGTTGGGAAAAGCGTGCGTCCATACATTTCGATTTTTATCATTTATTGTTGCGTTAGGGTACTATTTGAATGGCACTTTTAAGTAAAATTCGGGGCAGAGGGAAAACTCAAAAGTTTGCTTATATATACAACATACGTGTCACGTCCCAAAGGGTTTTGTATGACTGCATGTGCCGATCTAGCGTAGCTTTTGCTATGCCGTCACCTGGTCTGCCGTAATAGAATACTTTCAAAAAAAAAAACCGTAAGGGATTGGTACGACTCCATCTGTTAAAATAATCAAAGTTCGGTAGCTCGATTCGGAAGCCAAAGAAAAAGATTTCGTTCCGATGAAAAAGACGTTGCTGGTGCTTCCTCTGAGTACAACCGAGAATTTCATTCGAATGAAGAATCCGTTCTACCGAGCTCAGATAACTTTAATGAAACAAAGTCGTCTTGGTTTATTTTCATAGACCTCGTTTCCGTTTGCATGGAGGCAATGACTTTTCCCTCTGAGCTCAGCAAAGTTGAGTTCTCTTGAGCACATGGAATGAAGTTAAAGAAAGTTCTGCTTGGTTCAACAGTAACAATAATTCTGACTTTATTCCTTCATTTTGACATGATTTTCCACAGTGTTTTATACAATTCAGTTAAAAATATATTTCATAACACTCTTGGTTTCAATTCCTGTAAAAATCGTAGAATTGATCACGCGCTTGTAAATTTTTTCGTTTCGTACGTTTCGCAAAATTCAAATTTTTCCCGCTCATATTTGTGGAATGTTGTCTGATATGGTGTTAGTTCAGGGACGTGAAAACTTTCATTTTGATCTTTGCAAATAATATTCAACGTGACGCTTGTAAATGAGTTGTCACGCAAATGTTGTATTGTATTAAAACGGTAAATAAGATATAACATTTGCGGGACGTTCGACATAATAGTTCGTGTTTAATGTTATAGAGTGTTGAAGGAGAGAAAAACCCAGTTGCATTTAACTTGGCACGCGGTCAACTGTCAAAAAATTACAGCTATGCACAATAAGAATTACCCGCTATTTAGAATATCAAGCTTTCTCTATGTCTACGAGTTCTCCGACTTCTCTCATATCGTATGTCACTTCAAATGGCGAAATGAGAGAAGTCGGAGAATCATAGAAATAGAGAAAACGGTGATATTCCAAATAGCAGGTCATTCTTATTGTGCATAGCTGTATGAATGAAAAAGAGAATTGAGAGTTAGGTTCAGTTTAAATTTGTATGCAATTTCTCGCATTTTGGCGCGAGACCCCGAGATAAAGTTAGAATTAACTGATCAAATAGCGCTCTCCTTTTACGCTCTATTGGTTTCTCTCACCTTCAACTCACCGAGTGTGTCTGGCATTTTTTAATTTTTTACCGTGTGACTAACCTACTTGTGCTTGTTAAGAGAACAAAAACCTTTTTAACTAAAAATTTGCCTGAAAGTAATGTAATAAACAACAATAATACATTTTTTCGCTGGTCATACATCATTTTGATATTCATTTTTGTTTTGCATTTTCTTTACATAAGAACAATAATTCGTTGCCCGCTAAAAAAATTAATTCAAAAAGCCATTTTGTTTGCAATGATCAATGATACTTCGGTCACAACTGCCGTTAACTTGGTGCTGCTACAAATGTGTAGTCGTCGACCCAGATTTTTATTTTATCTACACAAATAATTTGTCCTATGCGACCGACACAAAAAAAATTTTTCCTACCTTGGGGTGTACTAAAACGCCAAAAAGCTCGAAATCGCTTTTTTGAAAACGATAAAAATGTGAGCAAAATTGGTGATGCCATTAATTTGTGCTCAATTTGTCCTAGATTCTTGTCACTTTCAAATTAGTGTACTGACACTTCGATAGTGTAAAAGTGTGTTACTAGATTTTAAAGTGTTTTGTACTAAAAAGTTTAGTACAGCAAAAATTTGTCCTCGATTTGTTCTTTCAGAATATTCATTCAAAATTTTCAAAACATTTCCTCAAACAAGACTATAAAGGAATATTTTCTTGGACTTGTACTAAAACCACTATTTAAATATGACCATAGGAACGTTCTGACTCTTGTATTAATTTTCTAATTCAAAAATATGTCCTCAATTTGTCCTTTGCGTATGTGAAATCAGAAAATTGCATAATGGCGTAGATAACTAGAACATAGAGTGTACTAAAAGAATAATAAAAGCGCTTTGAAAGTTCCCAAATAGAAAATCGCTTGAAATCCGATCTCCGAAAAATTTTTTAATTGTTTTTGTCGATGATCAAGAAATGACAAAACGAGGACATATTTCTGCTGCCCCTTAAATTTTCATACGAGTGAAGGACTAAAAATGTCCTTCAACGAGATACATGAGGAAGTTCGCTTGGGCTGCCTAGCTCCACCGGTTCAAATCCGATCGGCGCCATTTTTTTTGGTGGTTCTTTCGATGGTTAGCCAAGGACAAAATGAGTACATATTTCTGCTGCCCATTAAATTTTCATACGAGTGAAAAATGTCCTTCAACGGGAAATATGAGAAAGTTCGCTTGGGCTGCAAACTTTCTCATATTTCTCGAAAATAATTAAAAAAATTTCGGAGATCGGATTTCAAGCGAATTTCTGGTTTGGGAGCTTTCGAAGAGCTTTTATTATTTTTTTAGTACACTCTTTTTTCCAGTTATCTACGCTTGTTTCTGAAAGGACAAATTGAGGACAAATTTTTACTGTACTTAACTTTTTAGTACAAAGCACTTTAAAATCTAGTAACAACCTTTTGCACTATCGAAGTGTCAGTAAACTAATTTGAAAGTGTCAAGAATCTAGGACAAATTAATGGCATCATCAATTTTTCTCAAATTTTTATCGTTTTCAAAAAAGCGATTTTGAGCTTTTTGGTGTTTTAGTGCACCTCTATATTTCGGACCCCAAGGTAGGACAAATTTTTTTTTGTGTCGGACGCATAGGACAAATTGAGGACAAATTATTTGTGTAGATGAAATAAAAATCTGGGTCGACGACTACACATTTGTAGCAGCACCCGCTAACTTCACGTTGAATATTACTTGCAAAGATCAAAATAAAAGACTGTCACGCCCCTGTGTCAGTTATAGAAATGTACGGAATTTATCGTATTAGGTTTGTACCATTGGTAATGCTGTAAGTGAATATTCGCGCCAATTATTTAAATGTATAAAACTGAAATTCAATTTTAAAAAAATTTAGACATTTTCAAGATATGTCGCAGAACAATGTTAAACTTAAAATCACTTATTTTATTGAAATAAAATGAAAATCACCGAAGGCGCCCGATCAATTCTTCCAGTTTATATTTCCTTGCAGTCTAGATTCAGCAAATATTCAATCGAAAATTCAACAAACTCAAACACCGAGTCAAAGTCGAGGTCAAAGTTTCACTTTTTCTACAATTTTGACTTATACTAGTTCCAGGAATAAAAATAGACTAGGCACATCTTGCCAAAGGCGCGGGTCATAATGCCATACGCCAAAATAACAATTTTGGCAAGAGGTAGGGAGAGTGAGAGAGAGAGAGGGAGAAAGTAAATTTGCCCTAGGTTCTAGATAGACAAAAAAATTAAAAAGAACTCACAGGTTTGTGGCCTGGGAACGAAACCATATAATTCTTCTGTTGAAGTTTTTTTAATAAAATTTCAAAAACAAACACAATGACGCCAGCGAACCAACCATAGACAATAAAGATTGGGAAGTCTACTCCGGTTTTTACGCCTTGCGATTTAGAGTTCCCAATCAACACTTCTGCGACTCTATTTTCTACGTAAATACTCTCGATTTGCAGCCACAGATCATACAATCCTGCACTTTTCAATCGAAGTAAAATGTCATTTAAACGTTCCAAGTATATAAATCGTTCACTAACTCGGTATGAGTAACATCGGGTTGATATTGCCATTCTAGTGTTGTGAAAGCCACGAATGTTCAAACGTTTTTGAGCTCGCGTAATCGAGGCAAAAAAATCCGAATGAATGATAAATGGCATCAAGGGACGTTCCGTAGAATCTAGTTTTTCAAGAAAGTTATCCTCCGTCAACATTGTTCTGTCACGCCAATCTTTAATTCCTGTACTATTTTCAAGGAATTCAGCCACATAGTCTTTCCACGATTCATCAAATACTTGAATATGAAGTTGAGATTTGTAAATGTCTTCAGGTGTTTCAATTTGGGGCAGGTAGACTGGCCGAGTGAGATAACTTTGCAAATTGGAAAGGATGCCATTCACGATGACAAGCCCAACGAAAGTAAGGGGAATGACGAGACAACTTTCACTCAGAGAGAGTTTCTCATATTTTATGTAGCCGTTGTCGTTCATAAGGAGATTCAAGACATCCATTGCACTTTGAGCCAATAAAAGCTTTTTCTTGTCAAAGTATCGCACGATCACTAATAGCGTTATGACAGCAGCCAATGTAACTGAAGTGCAAATACAGAACTTTTCTGATGATACAGCGGCTAGAACGTACGCTGAAAAACCGGAATACGGCAACGATTCTGGTACCACAATTATATGAGTAAATGAACGGATCGGGTACACCCATACATCGAAAAATCGTTCTTGAGACATCAATTCTGTTATCACATCGACTCCATTAGTGGCAGCCTCAAGAAGTTGGTTCTTTCGATTGAGATTTACTTCTTCATAGGAAACGTTCATCTTTCTTAACACAGTAGGCCACAAAAGCTCATCGATTATACCTCGATGATGAAAAGCTGTGACTCTGATTTGACTTTGATCGAAGTTGGAGTTTTCATTAATGAAATATTTTTCATACGAAAAGCTTGTTACGTTCACCACCCCGGAAAAATTTTTCTCATCCAATACACCACCATAACGAAAGGTGAAAACATTTATTGAACCATTCGGACTTTCGAATGAAGTGACAAAGACGTTGAAAATAATTCGTTCCCAACACCATTTAAGGACTTTGTGCACATCTCCAACGGAAGCGAATTCGGTCAAAAATATTCCGACTTTCATTTTTGCATCAGTGTATTTGACTTTAGTGAACCAATCTAACAAACTGGAGTTCTTGTCGAAATCACTGATGCGAAGCACCACAATCATGAGTCGACTCTTACTTTCTCTTACACTCAAGTCAAATACCGTAAAGTTGTACTCCTCGCTGTTCGGAACAAGCAAAGTTCGAGTCATTCCGTCGCTTTTATTGAGGAAGCTATCAATGTCGACGTGCTGTTCCAGCAAAAAGATGTTGTGGTCGATGTGGAAGAAGTGGTTCAGTTCGCTTACAAGAATTTTCTCATGTTGGATGCAATAACACATGACAAGCAAGCTTAGTGTGATACAAACAATTCTTGGCATTATAGGAAATTAATCAAACCAAACAGTCAGACGGCCGGGTTTTCCATGCAATAATGACTGACTCTAACTGTAGAATGGAATTTGAAATAAAGGTATAGTAAGCGTTGGTTTCCGGAATTATTTGTTTGTATTTGCATAGGGATAATTATTCTGGTATCTATAACGATCCGTTAGCTGATTAGTCCCTAGGGATGACATAATATTCACAACCTAACAATTACTTGGAAAACAGAGTACTCGAACGCTAAGCTACAGTCCATTTCAGATTTCTCAGTGTGCTCTTCTTAGCTGAAAATGAAATGAAATGAAAACATTATCAAGTCATACGCCACAAGCCACCATTCTAGGCCTACAAATTAGTGCTGTCGAATGGCATATACCTATGTTTAGTTTATTGCTGTTCTGAAACCAGAGAAAAACATTTTTGAAACCGTGACATACGTCGTTTTATCGTCTTGTTTGTTTCTCTTTCACTCAATGACATACTGTAAATATAGATATTAGACAGGCAGTCTTTAACAAAAAATTAACACAAATTGAAGCGAAAGTAAAATTTATGTGGATTACGTATTTGTGTGTTGCTGTACAACGCGCATACTACACACAAATTACGTGTTTTCATTTCTGCTTCACTTGATGGAGTGCGATTGCAATGGGCCCGTGACGCAAGTCCACATACGAACAAAAAATAAGGAAAATTCTTTTTCGTAGACTACGGAACCATACAAACAGCTACTTTTTGACTTCACCCCTTACGACGTACCATGGAAAATATTTTTCTCGGATTCTACAGAAAATAGAAAATTCTAAGGCGAAGTGTATTTTCACTCACAGTGTTACATGCAAATGGATCTGAAAAAACGACTTTTTTGGCTCGCGCTCGAAAACGACTCCATAACGTTTCTTGAAATTTTGCAGGGAGCTTTAGCTAAGGATACTACGACCTCTGAGACTTTGAAAAATGGGTCAACCGGCCTCGCTTTGGAGGTAGGACTCTTGGAAGCACCCATACAAATCCCGTATGAAAGCATAACAACAAAACCCTTTTTAAAAGGAAAACATGACGCAAGTCCTCGTCCCTCCTGAATTCGAAATGCCTTGTGACTCCATTCTTCCCGAATTCAGATTCGAAAAGTCGTTTTCCATTAGCCTCCCTAATCGCATCGATTGGACCAATAAGTCAGCCATACCATTGTCTAACCATATATCTTGTTTTACAGACGGCTCGCTATCTCATGGAATCGAGGGAGCAGGATTCCACTCCCCAGAACTTAACTTGGATAAATCTCTAACTTTAGGCAAATTTGTCACGGTATTTCAATCCGAAATCACAGGAATTACGTCTTGTGTCAATGATATGTTATCCGTTCTAGATAACTTACCAACAGACCAAGGCATATTCATTTGTTCTGACAGCCAGTCAGCGCTTAAGTCGGTGGGGGATACAAATTCACTTCATCGCTTGTCTTAGAATGCAGAGACTTAATTCAACTACTCTCTTCGTATCGTCAGGTAGAACTGGTTTGGGTACCAGGTCATAGTGGTATCGCTGGAAACGATCAATCCGACGTTCTAGCAAAAATAGCTTCATCTTCTCCTTTTACTGGTCCAGAACCGAGTATACCCGTAGCAGCATCTACTCTATTTAACATTATCACTCGATGGAAGACTGACTCCTTCTCTAATCATTGGAAAACTCTACGCCATGCAAGCCATGCTAAAAACTGCATCCGCATAAATAAAAAATTCTCCAAGGAACTCCTTTCACTCTCTAAGAAAGACGTAAAAAGGGTCACTGACATTCTGACCGGTCACTGCAACCTTAACAAACATATGTTCACCATCGGTCTTGCCAATAGTCCTCTATGCAACCACTGTGGTGACATTGAAACCGCCGAACACCTGCTTTGTCACTGCCCAGCCTACATCATGGCTAGAGCAAAATACTTTGGTGCTTATATTGTAAACCCGAAATCCATAAAGAACCACCCCCCTAAGATAATACTAAATTACTTAAATCGTATCAAAACTAATTAAACCGTACAAAACCAACATCAAAAGGAATATCCTCCAAGCTTGTGGGTATGCACAACAGGCCCATTGGCGGCTTAGGTGCTAGGTATCATCAGTATGATGACCTGCCCACTTTATCCTATCCTAAGTCCTCGTCCCTTCCTCCAAAACAACTGATATCAATTTGGGTGACGCTTACAGCTTCAATTCACAAACGCCGCACCCTCCCAACGTAATAATTTTTCTGCGCTTTCAGATTTCGCACGCCAGAAATTTGGCTACCCGTATTCCACACATCACGGAACAGAAAAACTATAACATTCCGGCATTTATGACGCATTTTTTTAATCAAAAGTGAAAATATTTCAAAAGAATTTTTTGCGTTCTGAAGCCGTAAGCGTCACCCAAACTGATATCAGTTTTTTTGGAAGAAGGGACGAGGACTTGCGTAACGTTTCCCTTTTAAAAAGGGTTTTTGTCGTGATATCAGTCGTTTTGGAAGAAAAGCAGAAACAAATTTTAGAGAAAAAATTCCGGCGAAGAAAATTACTAGCGGAAAAAAATTTTCGGCAAAAAAAATTTCGAATATTTGTTTTATCTTTTATGAAAAAAGACTAGACGTAGCTCATTTCGGCGAAAAAAATTTTCAGAGGAAAAATATTTCCGGAGAAAAAAATTTCTGTTGAAAAAAAAAATCCTTTGACACTGCCTAACTTCAACAAAAAAAAAAAATTAAAAAAAATACCAATTTTCCCCCTAAGTCCGTCTCATACCACCGTCGGCCATTTTGTTGGTTACTCTGACACACTACACACTCAACCCAATAACTTTTCCTGTGACACCAAACATCTAATTCCATCCTAACACAGTCCAAAAATTTTGCTAATATTTGAGCCATACTTTGAATACACTCACAGACACAACCAAAACATTCTTTTATATGGGCTTCTAAGAGCCCTGGCACCCATACAAGAGTCAGGACGTTCCTATGATCATATTTAAATAGAGGTTTTAGTACAAGTCCAAGAAAATAATCCTTTATAGTCTTGTTTGAGGAAATGTTTTGAAAATTTTGAATGAATATTCTTAAAGGACAAATTGAGGACAAATTTTTACTGTACTAAACTTTTTAGTACAAAACACTGTAAAATCTAGTAACACACTTTTACACTATCGAAGTGTCAGTACACTAATTTGAAAGTGTCAAGAATTTAGGACAAATTGAGGACAAATTATTTGTGCAGATAAAATAAAAATCTAAGTCGACGACTACACATTTGTAGCAGCACCAAAATCCAGAGGCGTCAAAATCCGGACAAAAAATCCGTAGGCTACAAAATCCGGAGGCGTCAAAATCCGGAGACGTCCAAATCCGGAGGAGTCAAAATCCGAAGGCGACTAAATCCGGTGGCGTCAAAATCCAGAAGAAAATAAAAAATCCGTATGAAATCAGGACGAAATCCGGACGATATTTGTAGTGGTATTTAAAGCAGCTACAGTTTATTGATACAAATTGTATTGTAAATATGTATTAATGCGCCGCAGGCCAAGAAAAAAAAAACAAGAGCGGGGTCGTGGGGCGGCAGCCCCCGCAAAGGAGGTCAAGGGGTAATATCCTTCTTGCGGGGTCTAAGCGGGATTTGGGGCAGAGCCCCATGCACATACGGCCGTCTGCAGGGCGTAACCAAGCCCGCCGCAGGCGCAGGGGTGAGGGGGCAGAGCCCCCCAATATTAAATATAATTAAGACCGTTTATTAATATTTTTGTACGATAAATTTCGTTTTTTTATGAGATTCGTGCTTCTACGACATAAGAAAAATGAAAATAATGCGTTAGTTTTTTTATATTTTGATTTTGATCACAAAAAATCACAAACTGACTGAAAAATCGCATGCACTTGCGCATGCAGTCAGTTTTCGGTTCTCTTAGTTAAGTGAGGTCTGCATAACTTCATTTTCGGCTCCCATTTGGGAAGTGAAAATTACGATTTTCGTTTTTGGAGTGATGAAAAAATTATTAAAATCGGTTAAGATTTGAGCGAGTTATGTAAATAAGATCGAAAAAGAACTTGAACGGCCCTTCGTCGAAATTGGCCTATTTATCCCAAACCCAGTTTTGGTACTTCATTTCAGGGGAGAAAAATTTTGAGAATCGGTTAAGATTTACTGTTTATGTTTAATGTTTACGGACGGACGTACTGATGAAATTTTTTTCCTTCTTCCCTACTCTAATCAAAAGGTTTCAAACTTCATGATAAACGTATAGGATTCATAATTCGTATGAGTACAAAAAATTTAATTCATTGGCATATTCGAGTTCAAAAACATAAAAATGTTATGAAAAGTATTGACAACTTTAAAGTTCTAGAACTGGGAAGTTGATGACGCATTCTTTTGCCAACATTCCTCAGTAATGACCAGTACTCAACTTCTACGAAGAGATTCCTGAACAAATCTCTATCCCTCCACCTTACGGAGATGATCCATTACAAAATTTGCTATTTTGTGTATTTTATATTATAGATGTAGTGTTGTGTTGTCAAGTGTAGTGTAGTGAGGTGTAGTAAGGTGGAGTGAGATATAGTGAGATGTAGTGAGTTGAAGTGAGATGTAGTGAGAAGTAGTGAGATAAAGTGAGGACTGGTGACATGTAGTGTAGTGAGGTGCAGTGACGTTGTGTCATATTATAGATGTAGTGAATTGTAGTGAGGTATAGTGAGATGCACTAAGGTGTAGTCAGATGTACTAAGGTTTAGTGAGATGTACTAAGGTGTAGTGAGATGTAGCGTAATATAGTGAGATGTAGTGTAGTGAGATGTTGTGTAGTGAGATGCAGTGTAGTGAGATGTAGTGTAATATAGTGAGATATAGTGTAGTGTAGTGAGATGTAGTGTAGTGTAGTGAGATGTCGTAAGGTTTAGTGTAGTGAAATGTACTGAGATGTTATAAGGTGTACTGAGGTATAATGAGATGTAGTGTAGTGTAATGAGATGTACTAAGGTGTAGTGAGATGTACTAAGGTGTAGTGAGATGTAGTGTAATATAGTGAGATATAGTGTAGTGTAGTGAGATTTAGTGTAGTGTAGTGAGATGTAATGTAGTGTAGTGAGATGTCGTAAGGTGTAGTGTAGTGAAATGTAGTGAGATGTAATAAGGTGTAGTAAGATGTAGTGAGATGTAGTGAAGCGTGGTGACATGTAGTGTAGTGAGGTGCAGTGATGTTGTGTTTCATATTATAGATAATATGTGCAAAAGTATTAGTTCGCCCAAAAACATTTTTTTCTATCCGTGCATGACTGCACCGTAGAAGTGAAGTTCAATTCAATTTGTAAACAATGTTTTGTAATAATTTGATACGTAGTAATAAGTGGCTACGTGTGAAAGCGACGTTGTTATTAATGTACCGGAAGCTACAAAATCCGGAGGCTACAAAATCCGGAGGCTACAAAATCCAGACGCAACAACATCAGGATTTTGACGCCTCTGGATTTTGACGCCACCGGATTTTGTAGCCTCCGGATTTTGACGCCTCCGGATTTTGTAGCCTCCAGATTTTTCGACCGGATTTTGACGCCTCTGGATTTTGTGCCTCCGGATTTTGTAGGGGAGCCGCGTCACGTAACCCTTTTAAAAAGGGTTTTCGTTTCGATTGTAATGTTTTGCATTATTTTGAGCCGTCGCCGAACCGAATCGCGGCGGCTACTACTTCCATTGGCGAAAATGATACCCTCAACTTCCTCTACAACATCTGAAGAGTTTTTTTTGAGCCGCCGCCACCGCCGAACCGAAGCGCGACGGCTACTAGTTCCATTGGCGAAAATGATACCCTCAACTTCCTCTACAACATATCAAGTTTTTTTTGAGCCGCCGCCGCCGTCGAACCGAAGCGCGGCGGCTACTACTTCCACGTGCGAAAATGATCCCCTTAACTGCCTCTACAACATATCAAAAGTTTTTTTTGAGTCGCCGCCTATTTCCCGCCACTTTGGCAGTCACCCTGGTACACAACACACCCAACCCAACAACTTTCCCTTTGACACTAAACCTCTATCTCGAACACACAACCATTGCCTCATAGAAAATGTGCTATCATACACACTACACACACAAACACATACATATGGGCTTTATATGGCGCCTTCTAAGAGCCCTGGCGCACAAACGAGGCGAGTACCCCCCGTCTCATATGACGTAGAATGCCCACCCGAAAATGCCTGCAAAATTTCAAGAAAAGTTATCGAGCCGTTTTCGACCAAGAGCCAAAAAAGTTGGTTTTCATACAAATGGCCCTGGAAATAACTAACCCACTAACTAACGTAGGATGTTTGCATTAACTTTGGCTTCTATGGAACAGCACTTTTTGTATAGGAAATGATCATTTTCTAAAGGTCGTATCTTCGGATCTACCGAACCGATTTTAATGAGTGAAAAGACACTTCGTCTTAGAATTTTCCGTAGAATCCAGGAAAAATAGTTTCCGGGGAATAAGTTGCAAGGGGAGGAAGTCAAAACTTAGCTGTATATATGGTTCCGAAGTCTACGAAATAAAATTTTTTGAATTTTTTGTTTGTATGGGGACTTGCGTCACGGGCGCATTGCTACTGCGCGCCGATGATGGTAGAAGAAGTGGTGGATATATAAAAAATTAAGAGCAAACTGACATATTTTAGGCCTGGGAACGAGACCCAAATACAATTCTCCCGTTAAATTTCTTCCATACGATTTCACATACGAACGTAATGACTCCAACGATCCAACCAAAGACAATAAAAATGTGGAAGTTTATTTTGGTGTGAATTTCACTGTTTAGTGTTTTTGAATTTTCCATCAACGTTTCTACGATATTTTTTTCGTTTTCAGCATCTTCTTGTCGCAACCATTTTTCATACAATCCTGCACTTTTTATTCGAAGTAGAATGTCATTTAACCGCTGGAAGTACAGAAACCTGTCGTTAACATGGTATCTATGAAAAAGATTTGTAACTTGTACTCCCGTTAGGCGAAAACTACGAACGTTTAAACGCTTTTGAGTTCGCGAAATTGTGTGAAAGAAGTCCGCATTAGTGAGAGATGGTACCAATCTGTTGTCCGCATCTTTTAGGTTTTTTACGGCATCCTTTTCCCCAACAATTACTCTATTTCCCCAATCTTCAATACCTGAACTGTTTTCTAGCACTTCAACCACAATGTGCTTCCAGGTATCATCAAATATAACGATGGGAAGTTGGGATTTGTAAATGTCTTCAACTGTATGCATTTGCGGCTGATAAACCGACCGAGTGAGATAACTTCGCAAATTGGACGAAATCCCGTTCACGATGAAGAATCCCACGAAGGTGAGGGGAACAACGAGAAAAACTTCACTCAGCGAGAGTTTCTGATATTTTATGTAGCCGTTGTCGTTCATGAGGAGATTGAATACATCCACAGAGCTTTGAGTAAATGAAAGCTTTTTCTTGTCAAAATATCGCACGATGACTAACAGCGTTATAACTGCGGCCAATATAATAGACAGGAAAATCAAGTGTTTTTCTGACGATACGATGGATAGGACGAACGTAATTCCGTAACGACATCAACTCCATTCGTGTAAGCTTCAGAGAGAAAGTTTATGGGATTCACGCTCACTTGTATGTAAGAAGCGTTCATAAGTCTGAACACAAAAGGCCATAACTTTTTATCGCTGAAACTTCCAAAAGTTGAGACTTTGATGTGACTTTGTTCGAAGTTGGAATTTTCATTAATGAAATATTTTTCATGATGTAACTATTCAGCACTCCGGGAAATTTTTTAGCATTGAACACTCCACCATAACGGAAAGTGAAAACGTTTATTGAACCATTCGGAGTTTCGTTCGCAGTGACGAAAACATTGACAATCCGTCATTCCCAACACCATTTCAGAACTTTGTGTACATCTTCGGTGGAAACGAATTCGGTGAAAAATATTCCGACTTTCATACTCATTTCGTAGAATTTGACCATAGCGAACCAATTTAGCAAGCTGGAGCCTTTGTCAAAGTCTCTGATCCGAGGCACTAAAATCATGAGTGGATTCTTACTTTCTATCACTCGCCTCTCAAATACTGCAAAGTTGAACTTCTCGATCATTGGAACAAGAAGTGTTCGAGTCACCATGTCGCTTTTATTGAGGAAGCTATCAATGTCAACGTGATGTTCCAGCAAAAAGATGTTGTGGTCGATGTGAAAGAAGTTGTTCAGTTCGCTTAAAAGAATTTTCTCCAGTTGGTTGCCATAACTCACGCTGAGTAAGCTTGTAACAACAAACGCAATTTTTATCATTGTCCGAATCACATTAGTCAAATGAAACAAAACTGTTACGTGGCACGTTGTTAAAAGCTGGTTGAAGAAGATACCAACGTTCGGGTTGAGGGTTATCAGGTGTGACATTGGAATTAATTGTTTGTATTACCATAGGAACATCGGACAATCAATACTCTAAAGGGAATTAGAATTTCCTTGTCGCTCGTAACATAAATCAATTAGTTTATTATTCATTGCAACTGATTAGTTATTGTCAGTAATGAGCTTTACAATGCTGATGAAATCACAATAATAATTGAATAAAAGCTTACAATTTTCGCATCATCAAAAAAAGTATACGCAGCGTCCTTTCACTGGGAAATAAAGTGGCCGATTCCATCTAGGAAACGTTAATGCTGGGTTAAGCTAGAAGATCACGTAACAGGCCTAAAGGTTCGTGTACAGGTGGGTCTCTTTGCTTCTAAATTTTAAATCGTGCGAATAACTGTAGAGGCCGAACAAAAAAGCGTGTGATTTTGTTAATTGTACAAAAGAAAGTAAGTTAATTTATTCATTTGAAAGTACTTAGGATGAACAATTCATTACTGAATAGAATAGTCTAGTAAACTTCAACACTCTCACTCTCTCAAATCTTAAATTTAAACCAAATTTCAATCAAATCACTAAAAAAATTCATCAAAAACTAAATTTCATTCATCTGTAAAAAAGAAAAAAATTAATCTCAAAACAAACCGATCTCCTTGCAACAGAAAATATGTTTGTCCTTGGTGACTGCTTTGGTCAAATTGTCAGCAGCCAATGCTTCAGTTGGTACGTAATTGATCACCACAGTTCGATCCTCGACTCGTTCACGAATATGGTGATGACGTATATCGATGTGTTTCGTGACCTGAATTTGATAAGTTGATTGTCGCACATCAATTGACACGGAGTATTCATACTTCATACGCCCCAGTACGCGATAAGGCGACCGTAGGCTGACGCCTGCTGAAACAAGAGATGGCTCCATTCGCCAATTTGAAAAAGTGACCAGAACATGAGCGACGTTTGTCAGTATACGACGCCCTGTCTGAGTCCGTATAGCCAATCACAACAAAAACCTCTTAAAAGGTAAAGTGTGACGCAGTCCGAAAGTCCGCTTCCAAAATTAATGATATCGCTTGAGGTGACGCTGTCGCTGATAATACGCAGAAGTTTGTTTGAATGGAATCTTGTGTTCAAAGTTTTATTTCCTGAAAAAATTACAGCGCTTTTTTTAAAATAAAATTACGTTGAGCTAAAAAAATTGCGTCACAAATGCCGGACCAAACGACGAAATAATTTTTCTGTACCTTCAGTTTTTGCTGCAAAAATTTGATTTTTGTTTGCTATTGCGTAGATTGTTTAAGATAAACTTAAATTTTTGCCACCAATTCTCTAAGTATTGTCATTCCGAAGCTAAAATTCGAAAACCAAAAAAAACCTAATTTATTGCTTGGGAAAATTCAAGATGGCGCCGGTTTGACTGCTGGCAGCCATTTTCTTAAGATCCCAAAAAATTCTCCTGACGAAACTCTATAACTTTCCCGAAGAAACCAACTCTCTAAGCTATTGTCACTCCGGAGCTAAAATCGAGCATTACCGAAAAACCCTCAAAATTGACCACTTTTTCCCATGCCACGGCTTTTCCAGAATTTTCCCGGAAAAGCTGCATATGAAATTTTTCATTTGGGGCCGAGACTGACGTTCCCTGAAAATTTTAAGGAAATCGCTCGGGCGGTTCTCGAGAAAAAAAAAAGTAGATAGATACATAGAGACATAGAGACACACCACACAGGAATAAAATTGTTATTAATTACAAAGGTAATTTGACCACTTTTCCTTAGGAATTGGTCATCTTTGATTGGCGATATCTCAGCCAATTTTCAACCGATTTTGATGAGTGAGGGCTTGTTTGAAAGCTGCTGCGACGTAGTTTTTTTTTAAATAATTTGGAGGGGAAGGGGGGCGAGGGGAAAAAACTCAAAACTCATTTTTACAGCACCCTGGTCAAATAACAAAATGACATAAAATTACATGTTTTACATGTCCCCAAAAGTTGTAGAATTATTATTTACCTATTTCCGATGTCATCTAACATCCATATTCGACGCAGGGGTCTACGCAGCTGTTTCAGAAAAAGTGTTTTAGACCCACGATTGTACTTTACTTTTTATTTCATTCTCAATTTTATTACAAGTTGTGGTGATTCTTGATCTAGACAATCTTTGCGTTTTGTATTATCCATGGTGCAATTTTCTTTTTCTCATAAAAATATTTTTTTGAACTCTTCAATCGCTTCGTTGATTGCTAATTGCACCAATTCAGACTTTTCACGTACTGGAACTGCTGCGTAATTCGATTTTATTTTCATTGAGAGCAATTTCTTAGGAGATTGATGTACCAATGATTTCGTTTTTATGAACTTTCACTGATCGTTGAACTTTTACCCTTTTTCTGAGTTCTTGAAGCAACTTGATGTTACCCAATGTGCAATGCGAAATTCTGTCTTTACCCATTTAACCACCAATGGCAAGTCGACCGCTGTTAGTGACTGATTTTCCGTTGAATCACTGATTACCAATGAACGGTGTATAACTGACCACCAGTGTATTGTATGAAAATGTTATACTGCCACCACCCAATATGCACTTTCGGTAAAGCGGATTCTGAAATCTGGATTGCTTACACGCCAATGTTGAAACTCAAAAAATTTTCTTATGTTGCAGCGTAGACAGTAGTAAACTAAAATTTGTAACAAATGACCATTCTTATATAGCTTAATTCTGGTAAAAATTGTTTAAACTTTCTGAAAGTACAATCACGAAATTAAGGAAACCACAAACTACAAAATCTCATTGTGATTACAACGCTTTCTCACGTTTCAAATTTAAATTTGATCAAGAAATTAAGGAAACCACAAACCACAAAATATGATTCTGATTATAACGCTTTCTCACGTTGCAAATTTTAAATCACTATATAAGAAGCTATTTCTGAAAGTTTGAAACAGTTCCATTTTCAATATTGTTTAGAGAGTCTTACCCAACCCGCACTTTAAACTATAATATATTGGGTGGTATAAAACTTTATATTCAACGCATTTAATTTGGTTTGAACTCATCTGTGGACAAGTGAAAACTTCAATTAGATTGTAACCCATTTGGGACAAGTAAAGAAGCAGACATTCGAAGAACAAAATTCTATAAAATATTATTCAACGCAACCGATTAGGTTGGAACGCATCTGGAGGCAAGTGAAGAAGTAGACATTCAAAGAAGAGCAAAGAGTTTTCGCAACGAAACAGCAATGGGTAAAGCAGGCGGAAACTCTGAGGACAAGAAATGTCGAGGACGAGGACGACCATCCAAGAAAAGCAATGTTTATATTAATTTGGTGCGACGACAACAAGCACTGAAACCTAGCACTCCAAGAATGACCCAAATTAACGCTGTGAAATCCGAATTGACACATGGATTTTACGAGTGTATTATGAGAATCTGTGCCTTCTTTCTAATATTTAATCCAATTTCTTATCGGAAATTAAACTTACTAACGATAGCTAGGATAAGTCGTAAAGCAATTCAAAACGTTGGGAATGTTTTTGGTAACATAAAATGGGACATTCGTTTAAATGATAAAACAGTTTTTGGATACACATTGGACCAATCACATGAAGTTAATGCACATCACGACAGTTTCAACTTGGAGATGTTTGCCGAAGACGTCATCATAAATGACAATTTGAATTATTGGTTTCAAATGGAACAGCACAAATTTTCAATGTTAAAATGTGAAGAAAAGTTCGTCGGTATTGTTGCATTTGATAACAAATATTGCGTATACGACCCACATAACGAGGCAATAACGAACAATGGAAAATCTACTGCTACATTCGCTGAATGTAGCGACACAACCACCTTGGCTCAACATTTTCGGTATTGTTTGAAAGAAAAGGATATATCTAAATGTACTGTGCTGTGTCACCTAATTGCATTTAGTGTAACCTCATCAGATTCATCAACAACAGCACATACAAGTAGAGTGATGCTGGATTTGGATACTTCGGCCACACTGGCTTCAAATGAAGGAAGAAAACGAAAAATTGTAGAACCTGAAATATGCGGAGTTATTCCTAAAAAAAGGAAATGCACGGACGATGCTGCAAGTACTCCAACGATACTGTTAACTACTGATTGTCCAGGCACCATTGACAAGACTGAGCTGTTTCTTCATGTGTGCTCATTCTTTTGTTTAATTAATGCCAACAAACCAACTTACATAAATTTGGAAACGGTTGTTGGTGTCGCTGCTGCGCTTAAGGCAGCATATCCGAACTTGTCGATTGAAAATTTTGAATTCGTACGCTACACTGACAAGGAGAAAGTCTTAATAGTCTACAAAATATTTGGAGTAAATATTTTAAACAACGATCTATATGAAAACTATCACTTCAGTTTATTGTGCAACAGAATAAATTTAATTGACAATTTGAACAAATGGTATGCAATGGGATATAACGAGAAAACAGAGTTTCAGTGTTTGTCTACATGTTTTGGCATCTTGAAATGCGAAACTAAATATTATCTATTCGACCCCAACGAATGTTTTTCCGTGGCGGAAGACAACGTCAGCAACGAACCGAAGTTTATATTTTCCGAACACAACAATTTGGAGGATCTGGCGGAGGCATTGAATGAATCCATAAATAGTAAAACGCCTACTACGTCTACTTTGACATGTATAATGTTTGCAGTCAATACATTGCTGGGTAATGAACAATATGGCATTACGGATCCTCCTTCTTCTGAGCGTAGTGCTAAAGCGAAAGCGAAAATGATGATGGGGACTCAAATATCGAATGAACTTGAACTTCGTTTAGCTGAGAATAGAAAAAAAATGAGAGGAAAATATGCCGAAACGCAACAACTTATGACTCGAGACCAACGCGAAAAGTCGCTGAAAGAAAAACGAGACTACTTTACACGGAAATGGAAAAACATGAATGCAGAACAAAAAGAGCAAGCTTTCCAAAAAATGAGAGAATATTCGGCAAAACAATGGCAAGACATGACTGCAGCTGAAAAAGAGAAAGCTCTTCAAAAAATGAGAGGATATAAGAACAAACGTTGGCAAGACATGACTGAAGCTGAAAAAGAGGAAGCTCTCCAAAAAATGAGAGAATATTCGGCAAAACAATGGCAAGACATGACTGCAGCTGAAAAAGAGAAAGCTCTTCAAAAAATGAGAGAATATAAGAACAAACGTTGGCAAGACATGACTGAAGCTGAAAAAGAGGAAGCTCTCCACAAAATGAGAGAATATTCGGCAAAACAATGGCAAGACATGACTGTAGCTGAAAAAGAGAAAGCTCTTCAAAAAATAAGAGAATATAATAACAAACGTTGGCAAGACATGACTGCAGCTGAAAAAGAGGAAGCTCTCCAAAAAATGAGAGAATATTCGGCAAAACAATGGCACGACATGACTGCAGCTGAAAAAGAGGAAGCTCTCCAAAAAATGAGAGAATATTCGGCAAAACAATGGCAAGACATGACTGAAGCTGGAAAAGAGGAAGCTCTCCAAAAAATGAGAGAATATAAGAACAAACGTTGGCAAGACATGACGGAAGCAGAAAGAGAGGAAGTACGCAAATTTCAGCGAGAAACTTTTGCAATGCGACAGGAAAATATGAGTGATGCAGAAAGAATGAATTGGCTCACAGAAAAGGCAGAATATATGGCAGTAGTGAGAGCAGAGATGGACGAAGACGAAAAGAATAACAAGAGAAGAAGAAAACGAGAACAGTATGCTTGCAAAGTAGAACAAATGAGTCCACAGGAAAGGGCGGAATATCGAAGAGAAAGTCGTCAATATGAATATGAAAGAAGGAATGCTATGACTGCTGATCAGAAAGCTGCCGCCAGGTTAAAAGATAAGGAGCGATATGGAAACAATACCAAAGAAGTTTCCCAACGACAACAATTAGCAGCATCCATTAGGAAGCAGTTCCAAATTAAAGTTAAAAAACCATTGGTAACAGATAACGTTGCTGTCGCTCTTGGTGGTAGAGTAGAAAACCGCATCGAAGCTGAAACATTAGTGAACGGAAGTTTGCAACATCGCGCACAGTTGCTGAATCAACAATCAAGATCGCTAGTAACTTTATTTTATACACTGAAACATCGCAAAGAGAAAAGCGATGCTAAGGAAAGTCAAGACGAGAAAATCTATAGTATGTTAGGCCCATCGTTGCATACAAAACATTCCGAAGCATATTTTCCAGATACCACTTATACATCAATACCTGGTATGACTTGCGAGTTGAACGACGACGACTTGCTGCAACCATCGCAGCCAAATTCAACTAACAACTCACCTGCAACATGGTACTGCAATGAACAATGTGATATTGATGTGGATGTAATTTATGAACGTTTGTACACAATCATTGAGGTTGTGTTAAAGTCGAGTGAAGTGGAACTAATTACATTCATCGAGAATGTAGACAAATGTGACAACAGAGCAGCAGCCGATGTGCAGAAGTTGGGTCATCCGAAAGAATGTTACGTACATGGTAGAAATCACTACGGATGCAGTTCAGTGTTACTATTCCTTAGAAGCGTTTCACCACACTATCCATTTATGCGAAAACTTGTGTCAGCTGTGTATAAAGTGAGACGGGAAATGAGGCAAATAAGACAAATCGATGCTGCAATAGACAAATTAGACATTGGTGCACTAAGGAAGATAAGTGAGGATCTTAAAGACAAAACGGCTGAAGATTTCGTTGCAACAGTAGAATGGCCATACGCAAGTGAAAATTCAATAACAAGCAAATATTTGTCCGCATTTGTTGCTTTACGTAAACAAACAGGAGATTTACCTAGTGATGTTTGCATTTCACGCATGGAATTATGCTTCGATCGTGATCTTATACACACCGACACCATTGAACCTGATAACACAGTAAGGCAATTATGGGACGAACTGTTGGATGAACACGAACAACACGACTACATATATGGTCGCCTCATTTGTCAATACTGTGCGGGCAAATTTAGAAGCAGAACATTGCCACCCACATGTTTGTTGAACAACTTGCGAGTACAAAGGCGGCCAGCGTGTATTAAACGTTTGAATAATTATGAAGAAATGCTCATTCAAAGAGCAAAAGCTTTTCAAGTAGTTACGCGAATGGGAGCAATTGCCAAAAAAAAACAGACCCAACCAAGAAAAAATTCAAAAAGTAATAGGCAGGACGTTTCACTTGCCGCTGCCTCTTGAACAAACGTTACGAAAAATGCCAAAGCCCTTTGAAGCAATCGCAGCAAATCAAGATTTGTATATTCTTGTAAGGGGATTACCAACGAAACAGAAGCAAGTGTTTCAGTCGTATGTGGATGTTAAGCATGTATATGAAGCTCTTGAATGGCTTAAAGAGAACAATCATCTATATCGTCATATAAATCTTCCATCATCACCGGAAAACATTTTAGATGGACTGGAAAATGAAGACGACGTACAATTCAACTTAGATGATATTCGCTCACAAACGGATGAGAATCCAACTGAAGCTCCTGCAATGTTAACACAGAAAGACATTGACGACGCAATTTATGAGCAAGTCACATTGCATTCAGTTGGTGTTGAGAGACCGAACGAGGATCCATCAACAGTCTATCAATTTAAGAAGATTTTCGATAAACCCATTGACGCAAGAGAACAAGACTTGGATTTGAGATGCTTTCCACACTTATTCTGCGACGGTGAAAATGGTCAATTTGCTGAACGCCCAGTCACACTTCCATTAAGGCAATTTATGAAAAACAAAATGAAATCGGTATACTCTCAATTTCGGCTAAACATACAGTACCTGTTTTTTTTACTGAACATTATCAACATGCGACAAATAGCTGCCAGTATTTTTACAGCAATTAATGTTACGCCACAAGTTAAAAATATGACAGCTAAACTGTTGCGAGAAAAAATGTCCAAAAATGAGTTTAATAAAAATGCATCCACCATATTTACTAGCCTACGCAATTCAAAAGCTTTTTGGAACAAGCCACGGAACGATATTAATTGTATGGTGAAATACTATGGACCGGCAACGTGGTTTTTGACGATTAGTCCCAGTGAATACGATTGGGATGATCTAGAGAAATATCTCAGAAAGATGAATGCAGAATGTCAAGCAGGAAAAACGGCGTCAGCTCTCATAGCTATGGATCCCATTAGTCCGTCGCGTTTCATCGAGAATAAATTCAAGGCGACTCTGAAGTTCATATGTTCTAAAAACGGGCCTTTAGGCGAAGTGGAACATTATGCATGGAGACGCGAATATCAATCTAGAGGTCTTCAGCACTTCCACCTGATGATATGGATAAAAGATGCTCCGATTTTGGGTACAGCGAGTAACGAGGAAGTCGCAAATTTCATTTCGAAATATGCATCTTGTCGAATACCGGACAAAATTAACTTTCCAACTCTGTATTCTCGTGTAATGGCATATCAACAGCATTACCACAACAGTTACTGCATGAGAACCAAACAGACGAGACAAGGACGCTTCATCCAAAGATGCCGTTTTGATTTTCCACGACCAGTAAGAAGCGCTATCACTCTGAGGGATGTTGCAACATCTATACATGGAAGACGGAAATTGAAATTAAAATCACGTCTGTACGATTTACGACGAACTGAAGCCGAAGTCAACATAAACGATTACAATGCCGCCATTTTGATGGCCTGGGAGGGCAATATGGACATTCAGTTTATAGGTGAAAAAACTGGTGCACTTTGTGCTTACATCACGAAATACAATACGAAACCAGAGAAAAGTTTGGTTGGCGATGGATTTTCTGATATTGCAGCTACAAAACCTTTATATTCAAAGTTGTGGCTAATGGGGCAACGCATCTTATCGAATCGGGAATGTGGAACATTAGAAGCAGCTGATACATTACTTCAATTCCCTCTATTCGGTACCAACAGCAACACCACCATTAAATGGTTAGACGTTAGGATGCAACGAAATAGAAAACTTCGCGACTGGAGGCATGTGGAATCTTTAGCAGAAGATGATACGGATTTGTATTGGCCATCTTTAATAGACACACACTATCCTAATCGTCCGACAGCTTTAAAGAAATTATGCTTATTTGATTTCGCTAGCAAGTATGAGATTGTGAAGACAAAGCCTAAAAGAAATGAAGAGTTTTACGAGTACGGTAAACTTTTCGTAAAACGTCGTAAAACCGCGTGCTTAATCAACCATTACGATTACAACATAGAAAAGAACGCTGAGAACTACTTTCACGCACTCCTTCTGCTTTATAAAGCATTCATACAGGAAACGGAGTTATTGGGACATTTTCAAACGTACGCTGAGTCGTTCGAAAATTACAAAGATGAACTTCCAGACGCCTTAAACTACCACGAGAAAATGCAGGCCATTGCTAGAGCGAAAGAACAACTTGACAAGTATATCAATCGTATTGAGCATGAGTCGCAGCAAGCAGCAGACGACGCAATTGGTTCTCAAAATCCTTTAGCAGTTGATGACGCAATAACTGACATAAGAGCCTGCCTCGGTATCGACATTATTTCGGAAAGTGAACTCAGTCAGATTATTACCTCTTTAAACGCTGATCAATCTCGAGTGTTTAGCAACATTACTACAAGTCTACGTGAACAACAACAACCAGGCAAACGCGTCAAACCAATACGTACACTTGTGAGTGGGGTTGGCGGGACTGGCAAGTCGCATTTAATCAAAGTTTTGAGACAGTGGGTGAGACGCGATATCGATGGTGATGTAATAGTAGCAGCACCTACTGGAATCGCAGCTCAAAATGTGAAAGGTTTGACAATACACAGATTTTTACGGTTACCCGTGGAACACGGATCAACTCCCGAATACACGCCTTTGTCAGACATACATTTACAGCAAATAAGAAACGAATTGGCAAATGTTAAACTGATAATCGTTGATGAAGTTTCAATGGTTTCAAACTTTATGCTGCTCTTCATTCACATGCGACTACACGAAATATACAACTCATTTCAGAGAGAAGATGGGTGGTTCGGTGGTGCAAACATAGTGTTATTCGGAGACCTTTTGCAATTGTCACCGGTCACTCCTGATTGTCCATTTGTAACGTTGCAGGCCACACAGTTATCCAAAATTAATGCAGGCGTTCCTACCGACATGAACCTGTGGACAGACCTATTTAACTACGACGAGTTGACAATTAATGTGAGACAACAAACGGACACAGCCTTTGCAAATATATTATCTCGCATTCGCCTTGGCATCATTAATGAATATGACCGAGAAGAATTGGAAGGTCGCATGCTGCATTTCAGTTCTAAAAACAATCAAAATGGTTATTTAAACGAACTGGTAACAATACTACGAACACTTCCATCCACATGTGTCTGCCTATTCGCAACGAGAAAGCAATGTGCAGAGTTGAATTCAGCAATGCTGTCTGGTCTCGGAGGAGAAGAGTTTTTATTGAAGGCTGCAGACAAAATTGACGGACGAAACACCATACAGCGACAGAAGGCTCAGGAATATTTAAAGAAAATTTCTGAAAACAGCAACAACACAGCTGCTTTAGAGTGTTGCGAACCACCCTGTTGTTATTGATAACGTTGATAACACAACGCAACCAAATTCAGCAATTGTCTTGCCATATGACTCGTCGATTCCCGGAAACGAGAGAGTTTGACCTAAATTCATTATTGCATATGGAGAGATAGACGTCTTTGTTACGCTCGTATTTCGAATAGCAAAATACGAAATTATTTACGTTTATAGTTATATTAAAATAGTTTAAATTAGTGAAATAGTTGTGTGTGAGTGCGGCCCAATTAATTAAAACTACTTAACTAAGGAGGTAAATATAAAAATTACCATGTCGTCCATGTGAGACATAACAAAGACCATCGTTCATTTATAGGCAAATGTTCTTTGAATAATTACTCATCCATCGTAGCTAGAACCTTGTGAGCTACAGAGTAACAAAACGTAAGGATATTTTTCATTTGAATTTGTTTATTTTCATTAGTATTTAAATAGTGATTAAGGTGATATATTTTGATATTCAGATTTACATTCTTATGCACGCACGTCACACACATTTTCACATAGTCAAGATACACGTATCGTGAGGGATACCAAATGTAAGATGAAGTTATTAATTTGTTATGATTATCTCTATTAGCTTATTTCTTTTTATTAGAAATTTGAAGTTTTTTCTTTTTTTGTAACATCGAGCAATAAATTGTACAAACGCAATCTGGATCTTTGTCTACATTACTCTCAGATCAAATCCCTCCCGATACGGACGTTGAGGCACAAAACTCTCAACAGTTGCACACTGAGTTGCAACATAGAGGACACGCTTAGAATTAAAATTGGCTGTAAAGTAATGCTGCGCCGAAACATTAGCAGTACTTTGGTAAATGGTTCCATTGGCACTGTCAAAGCGATAATCAAGAATGGAGTGAACGACTCAATTTCACAGATAAGAATACAATTCAGCACAGAGGAACACTTGCTAGAGAGGCTAGAAGTTAAATTTCAAGTTTATACGAATGTATACGTAGTACGGTCTCAGTTCCCGATCACGGTAGCTTACGGCATCACGATACATAAGAGTCAGTCGTTGAGTTTGGAGTGCTGCCTAATGGATGTTGGCAACTCGATTTTCTGTGAAGGACAAACGTACGTCGCGCTATCTCGAGTAACCACACTGAATGGACTCTATTTGGTCAATTATGATCCTTCGGAGGTGGTAGCTAATGTGAAAGCCATATACGAATATAACAGGCTTCGTCGTCTGTACCGACCGGACTTGGACGAAATGCAAGTCACGACCAATAATAAAGCATCGCGGAGAGACATTTTGTGGTGGAGACAAGGATATGTGCAAGTGGATCCCATTGACAATGGCAATCACGTTACATGTTTACCCGGTTTTAGCAATCACTACAACAACTGCTTTGCTAATGCAACATTGCAATGTTTGCTCGGCATCAGCAGCTTAAACAGGAAAATAATGCTCGGGCAGAATAGTCAGTTAAAAGAGCTGGCTATACAATACAACAACCCTACAAACGTTGTGCTGAATTCCGATAATATAATAAGAGAGATGGGCATGACATTGGGTCAAATGCAAGATGCAGCCGAATTCATGTAGCTACTCATTGAAACTTTTCCTGACATCAAAGACGAAATGGAATTCAAAATCAAGGAAATGCGATCATGTAGCAACTGTGTTATTACTTACGAACACACACTCAATGTTCCGGCAAACAATGAAGATCCGGCAAACCATGTAGATGCTAGTCTAGATCACATATTCAAGATTGCGATTCCAAATGCAGCCCAGACAACTGAGTTATTACGTCAAAGTAAATCGAAAGCAAAATCGCTAAGTATGACAGATTTCGTGAAGAATTTTTCAGCACCTGCGCGTTTGGTGGATTGTCCGTGTCCTACTTGCCAAGTTACAAGTCTATCACAAGTCATTACAGTCGTTGAAGCCAGCAATATTCTCATAATACAATTGAAAATCTTTACAAACATAGGCAACGCCCAGACTTACATAGCCCATAGATTACCATTGAAAATCAATGCAGCTCCCGCCACAATATTACAAATTGCTGATTCCAGGTATAAATTGAAGGCTGCTGTTTTCCATTATGGTGATAACCCATTCGTTGGTCACTACACTGCCTATTTATTGGTAAACAATCGGTGGCAATTGCTTAATGACACCAATGTAACGGAAACTCGGTGGCC
This sequence comes from Pseudolycoriella hygida, assembly GCA_029228625.1. Taxonomy (NCBI): domain Eukaryota; kingdom Metazoa; phylum Arthropoda; class Insecta; order Diptera; family Sciaridae; genus Pseudolycoriella; species Pseudolycoriella hygida. Next base: position 118,480,608 of record CM055406.1, read on the forward strand.
CAAATTGGGTGGTAATGCTTACATGCTATTTTATGAAAAAATTGGTAGAGTTTAATGCACAGTTCAACTTATTCTTCGCACAAAATCATGTTTTAGTTGACATGAAAGTACTTATATTGTATGTAGTGCTTAATAAATAGAACAGTAAATATTGTAAGAAATACTTCAAACAATTTTGTTGTTACTGAATAAGTTATAACATCTTTAACCTTATAATGGACAAGCAGAAATGTAACATTTTCACATATCTCCCTTCTCGCCGCGAGCGTAACGTAATTTAGGGGCAGCCACTAACCAGTGGAATTTTGACCCGTAAATTGTTTCCAGACACTTTCTACATCATCCCACAACTTTCCACATCATTCTACACACTTTCCACATCATTCCACACACTTTCCACATCATTCCACATCATCTTGCACATTTCCCACATCATCCCACACACTTCTCATATCATCCCACACACTTCCTATATCATCCCACACACTTCCCATATCATCTTACACAATTATTACATCACTCTACACACTTCCCACATCATCCCACAC
>CM055406.1:118488123-118514446 GCA_029228625.1 Pseudolycoriella hygida
AGCAAAAAATCCAAGAGGGTGTCACTTTGACCGGTGGCAGCCATTTTCTTAGGATTCATAAAGATTCTACTCATCAATATCAACAACTTTCCCGAAGAAACCAACTGTCTAGCTATTCTAATTCAGAAGATAGCAACAAATTCAAGATGGCGTCACTTTGACAGCTGGTAGCCATTTTCTTAGCATTCATAAAGGTTCTACTCATCAATATCAACAACTTTCCCGAAGAAACCAACTGTCCAAAAAACAAACAAACAAACAAACAAACAAACAAACAAACAAACAACAAATTTTAAATTAGTTACATCAAGAAAAAATTTCAATTAAAATCTAGGTAGCATAAAGGTTTTTTTGCTATAAAAGGCAATGCAAAACCGCATTTTAATTCAGTCCCTTTGGACTCGCCAAGCAGGTCGGACGTGTGTTGGTTCACGCTGAAAATTTGTGACCGCCAATTTACAGACAGACAAACGAACAGACAGACAAACAGACAAACTTTTGACTTTTATAATTATAAATTTCCTAAATTTTTGCCGCAGGTTTTGTTAGCAGCTAGTATACAGCTTCTATTATAACGCTGCAGGGAAAAAAATTTTTTGAGTACTGTTCTTATGCGAGAAAAATAAAAAGTTTATTTGGAGTGGGAGGTGAATGTTATATGTAAAAGTTGAATTGCACATTTTAGTTTTTTATGAAAGTATACAGTTCTGATTACCACTCTATAGCAAAAATTCTAACAATTCAATCAATAAATTCACAAAACAAATTTTCATGATTAGGTGAAAAGTGGTCTAGAAATCGTCATTTTCAGAGTGCGTACTTTGTGAGTAGCTCCTAAATTTCTTCCATAATATTTCAAAAACAAACATAACGCCGCCAATCAGCCATCCATAGAGAATGAAAGTGGGGAAATCTACTCCAGTTTTGATTTCTTCTTCGCGCAATTTTGAGTTCTCCGTCAAAGTCCTTTCCATCATTTTTTCCTGTTCGCTCCTTTCTTGTCGCATCCATTGTGCGTACAATCCTGCACTGTGTATGCGAAGCAAAATGTCGTTCAATCGCTCGAAGTATATTAATCTGTACGCAACATCGTATGAGTACGAACGGGTTGCAATTTCTATTCCTGTATAGCGAAAACCCCGAACGTTCGAACTTTTTTGAGCTCGTAGAATCATCTCAAAGAATTCTTTATGAATCAAAAATGGTAACGATCTATTGTTTGCATCTTTGAAGTTTTTTAAAAATTCGATATCGCCAACAATTACTCGGTCATCCCAATCTTCATATCCTGTGCCATTTTCAAGCACTTCAACTACGATACTTGTCCAGGATTTTGCCAATACAACAATTGGAAGTTGAGATTTGTAAATATCATCAGCTGTATTCATTTGTGGCTGATAGACCGGCCGAGTGAGATAACTTTGCAAATTAGACGAAATGCCATTCACGACGAAGAATCCCACAAAGGTGAGTGGAACCATGAGGCAGACTTCACTCAGCGAGAGTTTCTGATATTTTATGTAGCCGTTGTCGCTCATAAGTAGATTCAAGACATCAACTGAACTTTGTATTAATGAAAGCTTTTTTTGGTTGAAGTATCGGACGATGACTAGAAGCGTTGTGGTCCCAATTATTGAGAGTGAAGAGTAAATGCAAAACTCTTCTGATGATATAGCGGCTAGGACATACGCCAAAAAACCGGAGTATGGCAATGATTCCGGCACCACAATTACATGAGTAGCTAAACACATTGAGTACACTAGAAGAGAGCGTGAAGAAGGCTCTTGCGACATCAATCCCGCCAATACATCCAGTTTGTCGATGTAACTTTCATCAGTCTCCTGATTAAGCTCTAAAACTTCGTAGGAAGCGTTCATGAGTTTTAATACAACTGACCAGAACATTTCATCGGAGTAACTTTGAAAACGTGAGACTTTGATTTGTTTTTGTTGGAAGTTGGAATTTACGTTTGTAAACAATTTTTCATATGAAAAATTGGTTGCGTTTATCACTCCATGCCAACTGATAGTAAAAATGTTCATTGAACCATGTAAAGTTGCATACGTTGTGGTGAAAACATTTACAATTAATCGTTGACTGCACCATAGAAGGACTGTGTGCACATTTTCGAATGAATCGAATTCGGTCAAAAATATTCCGACTTTCATATTCTGATCGAAGAACTTAATTTTAGTGAACCAATCCAACAAGGTGGAGTTCTCGTCGAAATCTTTGATTCGAGGCACAAATATCAAGAAAGGATTCTTACTTTCTTTTAGGCGCAAGTCAAACGCCGTGAAATTGTAATCCTTGCTATTAGGAACAAGCAAAGTACGAGTCACCGTATCACTTCTATTCAAGAAATTGTCGATGTCCACATGTGGCTCCAGCAAAAAGATGTTGTGATCGATGCGGAAAAAGGTGTTCAGTTCGCTGATAAGTACTTTTTCCTGTTGGTCGCCATAAATAATAGGGGTGAGCAAGCTTGTTGCAATTAACACAATTTTTATCATCGTTAGAATTACATTAGTCGAACTCAACAAAAAACGAAACAAAGTTGTTGGAATTCACATCCACGTGTTTCAAATAACGTCGTTTAACACTAATTGCGGAACAGATGATGGATTGGAAACAGTTGATTGTTTTTCCATAGGACAGTATCGTGGGAATTACAACACAATTATTTTGTGGGAGACATTGTTGTCACATTGTGCCAATAGAGACCCTACAATGTTGTCTGCAATTAAAGCAGTTGTTACGGTGTGTACAATAGCCTCATAAAGAGATCTGAAACGATTTCTGCTTCGTCCATATTAACAGGTTCTGGGTTTTGCTAGGGGGCTGTCCCTAAATTACGTAACAGAAATCTTTGCCTTTTACCATCACCTCCCTTAAGAGTAACGCAATCATAGCTTAATACCAATGTATTTAGTACCGTATAGGAAAACCACCTTGACTAACACAGAGGGGTCTACTTGAACGCTACGTAATTTAGGGACAGCCCTTGATCTGCGCTGCACTAGTTTACAGGTTTCTGCACCTTTTTAAAACCGCTACGGTTTTAGAATTTGGTTTTGAGACATCTGTGTGGAGACATCGGGGTGTTTAGACCCGTCTAAAGGGGTCTTATGCGTTTACCACGACGTTTGTAACCACCCCAATTTCGGCCTGGGAGTTGGAGGGGAGCATCGATCCTGGTGCTTAGAAGACGAATCAACAATAAAAAAAATTTCCGTCCGTCTGTCAGTCTGAAAGGTAATTGAAAAAGCTTTTATGGGATTGCATTTGGGCAATATCGGTCCAAGGGCCGCTGAGCTCGGGCCGTTTAAGTGGTTTTTGGTTTTTTGCACATAACTCGAGTAAATCTTTTCCGATTTTCATAAATTTTCTTTTGTTTGAAAGATCTGGGCATGGCAGACAATTTATGGAAGAAAAACTTTTTAATTTTGAGCTTTAAGACTCAGCCAGAGCCCTAAAACTGAATCTCTACTAGGGGCCAACGCGTTTTTTCTACATAAATCGGGTAAATCTTATCCGATTTTCATATAGTGGATTTCACTGTGTCGCAAAAAGGATGTTTCGCTCGCTTTACGGGCCGAAATTGATTTTATTTCATTTTCTGATGGAACGGACCCTCGAGATAAGCTTTCCCGATGTTTTCAAGTTCATAAGCCGCCGTCGCGGCGCCAATCCAAGATGGCGGCTAAAACCAAAAATCGTTCGCAAAAATCAATTTTTCAACCGATTTTATCGAGTAAGGGGCCATCCATAAATGACGTCCGGTTTTTTCAGTGCTGCCAGCACATTTAAATCTTTAATAACTCGATAAATATGCATTCTTGCGAGTCAAACGTGTGTCCTACCCCCCAATTAGAGGGGATATTTAGGGGGGTAGAACACACATTTGACTCGCAAGAATGCATATTTATCGAGTTATTAAAGATTTAAATGTGCTGGCAGCACTGAAATAACCGGACGTCATTTATGGGTGGCCCTTAAGGGCACAAATTAATCCTTAATCTTTTCTCTAAAGTCTAAAAATGCTAACTCTTAAGTAAACCTATAGATGGCGCTCATAGTCAGTACAATATTCGACCCCGTCATTTTATTTATTTCTCCCCCATTTTTCAACCGATTTAGATGTGTGGGTGCTTTCTGGAATCAGGAAAGATGCCACTATGCAAAGTAAATCTTTTCCATAAAAAACAAAGTGTCTGTTAGTTTCGGGACCGTCCGATACTTTACTGCACCTAACAATATCACTCGTATAAATAACTTCTTATAGACATCAAGGGACAATTAATGGCATGATCGGTTTGTCTCACTTAGGCACATTAATTGTTAGATGCTATTTGATGCACATGACACTTTTTTTCGTATCTCAAATACCCCTTGAGCCACACCCATGGGTTTCTTTTTTTTGGTTACGTCCATAAAGCGCAACCAACTAAATCCCAAATACCGCACACCGCACGGTGCGCCGAAGTGAAGGTAGTTTTGATTGAGCGATCGAGGAGTTTTCGGTACATTTAGCATCACTAAAATTTACATATTTTTCTTTAATTACACTGAGAGATACGCTATTGAAATTAAGTCTACTTTATGCCATCAAAGGGCACGCAAAGCGAGCGAACCGACACGGTGGAACCCGCTAATAATTTTTCTTTTGTTTGAAAGACCTGGGCATCACCGACATTTTATGGAATAAACGTTTTTTGATTTGAGTCTTTGGACATAGATAGGGTATTAAAAACGAGTCTCTGCTTGGGCCCTACGAGTTTTTTGTACATTATTCGAGTAAATCTTTTTCGATTTTCATATTTTCTTTTTTGTTTGAAAAGTCTGGGCATGCCTGACTTTTTATGGAAGAAACATGTTTTAATTTTGAGCCTTTGGACTCAGTCAGAGCCCTAAAGCTGAATCTCTACTAGGGCCCAACGTGTTTTTTCTACATAAATCGGGTAAACCTTATCCGATTTTCAAAAACTTTTTTTTTCCACAAAATTGATAAAGGGATTGAATGAAGGCAAAATCGGATGAAAGCTTTCGAACTTACGGTCAAAAAAGTGGTTGAAAACGTGGTTTTTTGAAGGTTTGTGGAACCTTTTCACTTATATCTCTGCGAAATTAGCACGGAAATTGCTCTTCAAGGTTTTCTATGACAGATATAGACATCAGTAAATCACGAAAATTAAATTAGTGAAAATATGTTGAGTTGTTCAGGCTGTAGAGTCCACAGTGTGGGACTAACTCACGCCACGCGACCCTATACGATATTTGGTGGTGAACGTTTTTGTTCATGGAAGTATTATAGATCAGAAGCTTCTCATAAGTGCTCTAGGGCGGTAACTCACGTAACTTGGATGCCAATGTGAGGTGGATCAAGCCGAAAGTTGACAATTACCATAAATTCATAAAAATCGTTAGGAATACGGCAAAAGGATTTATCCCTCGTGGTTTCAGAAAGGAGTTCATTCCATGCTGGAACGAGGAAAGTACCAGACTCTATAATGAGTTTGAGGAAGTGGCGATACGGAAGTTGCAGATGATTTACTCCAATCACTTGATATTGCGAGAAGACAGCGATGGATGGATTTAGTAGAAAGTATGGATTTCAAACATTCTAGCAGAAGAGCCTGGTCATTACTTCGACGCATCGGAGTTAGCCATTAAGGAGCTAAACCAAAACCTAAAATCAAGCCAAAGACCATATTTAGCAAACAGAATAAAGAAACTATCCAGAACAAAAATAGACAGAAAAACGAAAAAGAATGTCAAACAAAACCTACGCCTACTTCGAAAATGTGTCACCGCACGGACAGAATTTACGAGACCGTTTAGTTGTGAGGAGATAGATCTCGCTGTAAAGGTAGTCAAAAATGGCAAGGCTGCCGGCTCGGATGAGATGTTCACCGAATTCGTTACGCATTGCGGAAAAAACATGAAACTTTGGCTCACACGGTTTTACAGCAACGTCATTAGTACTCAGCGAATTCCACCCGAATTTAAGGAAACAAAAGTGGTGGCGTTACTGAAGCCTGGGAAGACTGATGATATAACGGCAAACTTACGTCAAATAGCAATGCTTAGCACATTTTATAAGCTGCTGGAGCGTCTTTTATACAATCGAATCCGAAGCGTGGTAGATGAAAAAATACCGAACGATCAAGCAGGCTTCAGAAACAAAAGGAGCTGCTGTGACCAAGTGTTGGCACTGGCAACACTTATTGAAAACGGTTTCGAAAAATGCTTGAAAACGGCTGTAGATCTCATTGATCTGAAATCAGCGTACGTTACCGTTTGGATACATAGACTGCTCTACAAACTTATCAAGGTAATTCCCAGCAATTCGTTTATTAGTCTTGTCGGTGAAGTGCTAAGCAACTGAGAGTTCGTCGTGCATATTAATGACGAAGAAAGCGGAAAGTATACCCCGAGGGGTGACGCACTTCTGCGGTTTATGGAATAAATGGGAATAAATGGAATAAATGGGAATAAATGGGAATAAATGGAATAAATGGAATAAATGGGAATAAATATTGGAATAAATGATAATTTTTTCAAATTCGTCAAAACCTCAAATAGACTTGATTTTGATGGCAACGCACACAACAAACCATACTAATGTGTCAAAAAGTGAAAAAACTCACTTTTGAAAACTTAAAAGAATTTTTGTTGAAAATTGGAATAAATGGAATAAACAAATTTATTCCATTTATTCCAAAAAAAATAAAATTTATTCTCAAGATGGTTTAAATGCTTTATAATTTGTGCAAACCTTTTTTTGAACTTATTTGTCTAACTTGTGATGTGTTTGGTTGAGATATTTCGCAAAAACAACAACAAAATTTTGGGAATAAATGGATTAAATGGAATAAATGAAGTGCGTCACCCCTCGGTATACCCTTAACAACAGCCTTCCACAAGGATCTGTGCTTGCGCCACTTTTCTTTAACCTTTACATAGCCGACATACCCAGCACAAAGAGCAGAAAATGTATGTATGCGGCGACAACGCACTTGCGGTTCAATCGAAGAGTTTCGAAGTCTATGAAGAAGCACTGAATAGCGATCTAGCCTTCTGAAAAAAAGGGGTCTCAAACCTAACCCTGCGAAGACCGAATCCATAAGTTTCCACCTGGATAACCAACAAGCTAGCTAGAAAGTGAGAGTCTACTTCTGCGGCCAAAAAGTGAAGCAGAACGTTAACGCAAAGTATCTTGGCGTTACCTTAGACAGGTCATTAACTTTTAGGAAACACTACGAAAATACTGCGGCCAAAGTGAAATCTCGCAACAATATCATCCACAAGTTATGCGGAACCACCTGGGGTGCTGACGCCGAACCGCTGCGCACATCGGCTGTTGCGCTAGTTTTTTCCACGGCGATAACCGGATCAGTCCAGTCCACACCAACGGAATGGCTTCCGGTGCTCTCTAACATTGTACCGCCACACATGCATAGACAGAACGCCCTGTTGAGAGAACACCAAAAAATTCAACAAAATCGACGTCTCCCCATACATGAGGATGAAGACTTAGTCCGAGCTCATAGACTGAAATCTAGAAAACCGGCTCTGATAAGTGCATTACATCTCGAAGCAAATAATTTTAACACGGCAGACCTGTGGCTAACAGGATGGCAGAGCGATAACAGTGACGCAAACGATTTCATTGACCACCCTTGCGCACGAGTACAAGGTTTCAGCCTTCCCCGAAAGCTATGGGTTTAGTGAAGACGTAATTGCATATACTTAAGAGTTAAGGCAATATTTACTGAGATACGTTCGATTCTTTTTGCCACATCTATTCTGATACGTACGGGTCCCTTGCATATGTTTTCGCTATAGGGCATAGGGCCTCACATTCCATTAAGGCTACGCTGGTTAAAAAAGGTCTCTGCTGCAATTTTACTCCATGAAAATGTTCGTTGTCTAGAAGAAATAAGAATTTCATGCAGTAGCCTCTTAGGGAGCGTTCTTAAATGACGTCTGCATTGTTTTGGCTTTTTTAGACACCCCCCTGCCTGTTTTCGTCTGTGCACAAAAACAAACGACGAAATCAGCACTTTAGTTTGTTGAATCTTTGTCATAAAATAATTGTGAAGGGTACTGTAATGTTGATACCAATGCAATAGTACTAAAAAACCTTTTGAACTTCAATGCAAGTTTGTGTACTTTATTACGCAGGAGGTGTGGTTAGCTCGCTGGAGCCAAGAGTTTGACGTAAATACTATCTTTGATAGTCGTTAAATTGGATAATCTTCGCAGCGGAAATAATTCCAAATGCAGAATGACCAAACGACTTCATAATTCCTGTACTTCAAAGTGTTCAAAACTCTGCTTCACCTAGTCGTTCGTTTCGATTTAGGTGGTATATAAGAAAGAGCGATGTTCATAGAAGTCATCATTCTGTGACCGAGTGTGCTGATATACACATGATCTTGATCGGACAAGGCTCGTTTCGACTTATTATGAATTACTTTAACGTTTACAACTGATTTCGACAAGATTCTGACGAAAATATGGAAAATATATTTTTTTGAGATTATGTATGGGGAGAAATCAAACCTGTCACTTTGTCTAACAACCATACGACTATTAATCTGCGGCCTACATGCACAAATATTTTTCCCGACATTTTTGAACATTCTTAAATCACGTTTTAAGAATTCTTAGATTTAAATTGTGAATATTTCACGAGATATAGATTTTTGAACATGAATATAACGGATAAGCCTACTGCGCGACGTATGTACCGTTTCTGACTTTCGGGCCCAAGCTGCTAGGTAACTCATAATTATCAAGTACGCAGCCTGGTGCTAAGTTATAACCAAATGCACATTAATGTATTCATTTCCTCATGCAACATCGTCGTAGAAACTTTTTTGCATCCGGCTGCCTTCACTAATCCTTCTGGTCCTCACCAAGGAGGTCTCATTTTTCAGATTTTTTTCTACTTTGTTTTGTGAAAATTTGGTATGACATCCGCATGATACCAGGATGGGTCCTTAAAATTCCGGGCTTAGGAGATTTATTATTATTACTCTTTTAATTGGGCCGTCGCATGTGGAAAAAGTGCGGTATTCTGGTATCCAAGATACCGGGAAATTTGAGAGTCGAAAAACTGGATACCGGGAAGAATAAGGAGGAAATTAGAAGAAAATCGGGAAATGACTGAAGAACGGGAAATCAACAAAAATCGGGAAATACCTGAAAAAAGGGAAATGACTGAAAAATGAGAAATGACAGAAAAACGGGAAATGACTGAAATACGGGAAATGACTGAAATACGGGAAATGACTAAAATTCAGGAAATGACCGAAACACGGGAAATGACTAAGAAATGGGAAAGGGGAAAAATCACGAGAAAGGTACATACAAGTAACACTATTTTCAAAATCGGGAAATTTCACTTTCAAAAACGGGATATTTAGCCTAATTTTAGCGGATACTGGGAAAAATCGGGAAATCGAATTTGGATACCGGGAAAAAACATTTTTTTCATACGCGTGGGCCGGGACGTTTGAAAATTAGAACCAATAGAAATCGAATTTAGAAGGAGACTCAAATAGTCATAGTTTCGAGCATGATTCAAGCAGTTTCGGTTCAAAATTGGATGCTAAATTTTGGGTTCGGTTTTTTATGCCTTAGGTTCAGGGTTTCGGTTCGTAAGCTTGTGTACGTTGGATCGTCAATGTGACGGTAACGGTTGATGACAAAATAACAATTCTTGAATAATTTGTTAACTTACGCTCTATTCTTGGCGGCTCTACGCATTTTAATTTAGTTTTAATTAACAAACTTTCTACTAATTGTCCATTTATAACACAAAACGGATATTGGTACCGTGTACGAATAGTCGCAGCATTCTAAAGGTACTTTATAGTCACACAAAGCAGCCGTTTCCTTAATTAAAACAAGCGATTACTTATTTTCCGTTGGGGGTTATACAATTCGAAATCCATTACTTAACATAAGAAGCTAATAATCGCTTTCAAAATAAACCAATCAAACTTCAAAGCACACTTTGTATCATTCGTTTGATTAGAGTTACTTATACAAAGGAATAGGGTGCATTAAAACAATTCCATGGTACAGGCCGAATCACTTTTTTCTTCGAAATGTCAACCAAATGCCTTCACGAGTTGAAATTAAATTCTTCAAGCGCAATGTTACAAAGTGTCAATGGGGTGTGCTTGTTTTGAGAAAAAAGGTTCGTAATGGTGTTTGCAGCAAAAAATTGTTCTGCAGTATGTGTAAATTCGGGAGAGTTTTAATTATAAAAATTAGTTTATAAAATATATCGGAATCCCGAGTGAATCCCTGGCACGCCTCGGCTAAGAAATAGGTGTTGTTACTCGGTTAAACGTAGTAAGTGAAAATTATTAGAGATGGCGCGCCATCTTCCTCGACCATACCTCCGGAACTACTTGATCGATTTTGCTCATCTTCGAGCTTGAATCGTGGTAGGCATATACCTTTCAGGGAAAGAAAAGTTTAGGCTGATCGGTTGAGCCGTTTGGAAAAAAAAGTGGAGATGGACAGACGGACAAACGGACAGGCGGACAGACGGACAAGGAAAAAAATGTCCGTCTGTCCGCCTGTCCGTTTGTCCGTCTGTCCATCTCCACTTTTCTTTCCAAACGGCTCAACCGATCAGCCTAAACTTTTCTTTCCCTGAAAGGTACATGCCTACCACGATTCAAGCTCGAAGATGAGCAAAATCGATCAAGTAGTTCCGGAGATATGGTCGAGGAAGTGACCAAAAACATGGTTTTTCGAGGGTCGGTGAAGCTTTTTCGCAAATATCTCAGCAAGTATAGCACGGACATTCCTCATTTTGGTGTCAAATGAAAGCATTTGATGTCACAAAACGGGGAAAATTTGTTTGTACGAATCGGGTCAGGGGTCTGGGCACTGGGACCAATAAAATGGACGAAATTGAGTTTTTTGGCCATATACGAAAACAGTTTTTCGTCCATAAATTAACTATGCAATATGGAGATTTACTGTCAAAGGCAAAGTTGTACAGAATTAAATTTAAGCGAACAGGTGTGTCAGGGTTTTGGTGAAATATGGCTTAATACTGGTATATGGTCTCTTCCATAATTGGGCCATAATTGACCAGGGCCTAATATTTGGGAATTAATTCCCAAAAATTCCCAAAAAATTCCCTAATATTTGGGAATTAATTCCCAAATATTAGGCCCTGAGGATGACCCAAATCTCCAGAACTATGAGAGGTAGAAAGTTGCTTCCAAAGACAAAGTTGTAGATAATAAAATTTTAGAGAACACATGTTTCAGGGTTTTAGTGGAAAATGACTTAGTCCTTGGATATAAGCTTTTCTAGATTTGAATGGTCTGAGACTTCGGTAGGGCCTTTGACATTACCTTGGGTAATTTCTATGGATCTTTAAATTCTTACAGTTATAAAAGAACAGAAAACGTTGGATTGTTTGCTTATTTGTATATTTGGATACGTTCGAGTCTCTTTGCCACATGTAATCTGTTTGCTACATCTATTCTGATACGTACGGGTCTTTGGTTATGTTTTCTATTTTGATTCGTTCGAGTCTTTTTGCAACATCTATACTGTTTGTCACATCTATTCTACGGCTCTTTGTTTACGTTTGTTTTTCATTTCCTGATTTTCAATTTTTGAAGTAGTTCGTAGAGATTACAACAGATGACGGGCTATTGGCATAGGGGCTGTTGATACACTGCGTCACGCTTGCTATAAAATCCACAAAGTGAATAACTGAGACATTTTGTTTATAGTACTCCGGCTATCCCCCCAAACACACTCCCTGTTTGGGGGGGGGGGAGGCCATAGTCTAAAACATAATTTGTTGCCGTGCACGAGTTATGACCTTTTATGGATACTCATTTTTTATAGCAAGCGTGACGTGATTTGTGAATGACCGCATATCAATTACAATTCGCCAAACACAAAAATACCACCAGCCGAGACAAATAGAATATTCAACAGATCGTCATCTTGTCATTGACCCATCAGTATGGAAAGCCGATTAAACCATTGACATGGGTGTATAGAAAAGTAGCGATAGTGTATTGTTGAAGAATTAAACGAAAAATATCTATGACGTCATCACTTGTCAATCAGTCAATCATCCATTTAGCATGAGCTATTCAATACAAATAATGTACAATTAACTATTTCACAGAAAATCATGAACCCATTTTAAAATTTACATTAAATAAAAATACTCTGACCAATTTACACCTTTACGTGTTCGATAACTCTTTTGATAAGTCTTTTTTCCATTGTCTCGTTCTTAATATCACTGGGTTGATGAATATGAAACTCACTTATCCCTTACTTTTAAGACTAAAGTTGCCCTTCGATCTAGTAGGGTAATCATGAATGTCTCCTGTTATAAACCACTAGTTCGCTCAGGTAACGTCGGTAATTTTCCAAATTTTAGTCGGTGAATGAATAATGTCAACGACGATTTGTAGACTCTCTGTTTAACACTCAACCAATCCACAGCTTCTTGCATCAATTTGATGGATGCGTATTTAGTGCAGCCCAGCGAACCCAGCACAATTGTCATCACACGATTTTGAATTTTTTGCAGTTTTTCAAATTCGGTGTCATTAATCAAGAATAGTAGTGACGCATAGTAGTCAAAGTGGGGTGCTATCACTGTACGGTATACTCTGCATTTCGCTCCAAAAGTCAATTTTCTTGCAAGTCTTGCCAGGACTCCAACTTTTTTCGCAATATTACTGCACATATACTCGAAATTCTCTATAAAGTTGAGCTTGTCATCTATAATTACGCCAAGATATTTCATCTGCCTAACAGACACAATCTTCTCACCATCTATGACCAGTTGAGCCGATACTTTTCTATCTGGTGTGCCGATTTCAAGATATTTTGTGCTGGTGACGTTTAGCTTGAGCCGGTTTAATTTCATCCATATGTTAACGTTATCTAACTCCTCATTTATTAAGTAGCGGTAGCTACTTCATGGAAATGCTCTGGCTGTCTGTCTGCGCACGTTTTTCGAAAGCTGTCAATTTGACGACTTTCAAATAGACAGCTGTCAAAGAGACAGCTGTCAAAGAGACAGCTGTCAAAGAGACAGCTGTCAAAGAGACAGCTGTCAAAGAGACAGCTGTTAAAGAGACAGCTGTTAAAGAGACAGCTGTCAAAGAGACAGCTGTCAAAGAGACAGCTGTCAAAGAGACAGCTGTCAAAGAGACAGCTGTCAAAGAGACAGCTGTTTTGTCAAGAAAATTACTTTACCGCTACTTTCTTGTACCATTTCAGTAATTTATAACTCGCTTCACTTCGTGTACATCAGACCCAGATGGAAATAGTAGTTTATCGTCAGCAAACAGATTTATTGCAGCATGTTTCAGCCGTGCTGGTGAGTCATCTATGCAGAGGATGAAAAGAATCGCTCCCAGAACTGAACCTTGTGGTACCCTAAGGTAATTAGTGGTAGAAGTTGATGTAAATCCATTGACAATTGTACGCTGCCTCCTCTCATTCAGGCAAGATTGAAACCATCTGATCACACGCTGCAAAAATCCTACTCCTTTCATCTTTTCAGTCAATCTTACACGAACGATTGTTTCAAAGGTCCTTTTCATGTCCAAAAGTACAGCAATAATTATATCACCATCACCAAGTATGTCTTTCCATTTCGTTAAGGCAAGGTTCAACGCAGTTTCACACGAACGCCTTTTTCTATACGCTGACTGACATACTGTAGGGACGTCCGTTTCAATGTAATCTATCTGTTGGTTCTTTATAACGGTCAATACTTTCTACTCAAATCAAATAACCAACAAATTCCCATTTCAGTTCATGGGTAAAATTTCGCAGAAATAGATAGGCTACGACTTAAAATATTAAATTTCAACAGTTTTTTTTTTAAATATTCTATCTTCTGACAATTTCTTCTAAAAACGTAGAAGAATTGAACATTCAATTTCAAAGATCAATTGTTAAGTTTGTAAAACCACTATCAACTCTTCATATGAGGTGAGTAATATATCCCAACACTCAAGTGTAGGTAGATGTGCTGTTATCATATGAAAACATAGAAGGGACCCGTACGTATCAGAATAGATGCGGCAAACAGAGTTGATGTTACGAAAAGACTGGAACGTATTTAAGTAAATATTGCGTTCACATTAGACTGTATTGGAAATTGCCCGTCCGAAGTAACGGTGTAAAAAAATTCTCCGAACGCACAAAATTAACCTCCAAATAGAGAAAAATGTTCTCCTCAATTTTGTCTACAACATAGCAAAAAATAGTTTCTTCCACAAATTGTCGGCCATGCCCAGATCTTTCAAACAAAAAAAAGATTTTGAAAATCGGTCAAGATTTACTCAAGTTATCGTGTTGACGGACAGACAGACCGACAGACAGACAGACCGACAGACAGACAGACCGACAGACAGACAGACGGACATTGTTTTTTTCGCTGATTTGTCATGTGGAGGCAACAAAAAAGGTTCCCCCTTACTCCCGGATTCGAATTCGCAATGTAACAAGCGTGGTAGCAAACGCATCAGACCTACGTACTTCGTACGGGTCTAAAAGGAATGTTTGGCATTACAGTAGATACGAGTACTATGGCTCCATAAGAAAAAATCCGAATTAACCTGTTTACTATCTCGCTTAAAGTTGATCCAATCACCGGCATGGCTTCTGGTTATATTTGTGCGAGGTCATTTTTGTGACGTCGAATTTGTAGCGTCATTTTTGCTCGTCATTTTTGTGACGTCATTTTTGCGAGGTCACTTTTGCGACGTCATAATTGTGACGGTACACAGACGGATGGACGGACAGGAAGGACGAATACATAAACTAGCTGTCGGTACTTAATAACTTACATGATAATTACAAATACATACCGAAATGCTGATGTCGTCTTACAATCTTCATGAGGCAACTGTGCTAGTTGTGTGGTCATGCCACTTTTTAATTCAAAAAGTAATTGTCTCAAACGTACCGCGTCAGACCGTGTAAAGGTAAAGTAAAACAAGCCTGTGACCCTTGAGAGTCGTTACGGGTCTACTGAGTGAAGGTACCATAGTACGTATGCTCAATTTTAATCAATTCTTCGCAACTGTGCATTGGAACCATATTTTATGAACGGCGCTCACGGAAGTGGTCACTAAACACAGCTCTCCGGAACAAAGTCTTTCAGCACTTTGAAATTGAGTGCATGTTCGTATTCTTTTCTGTTTTTGATGAGTTCAATCTGTGTTTGATCCTAATGACGTCATACTAGTCTGTCTTCTAACCATAATATATTTTTTTTTTGTTTTGCTATATTTTTTAATGTTAGTTTATCAATTAGCCGATATTAACATTTAAAAGCCACTCACAATTCTCTATCCTACTTCCAATTGTTTAACAAAAATCGAAAAACTAAAAGTGCTGATTTCGTCGTTTACGACTCATCAGTACACCTTGTCTTAAGACCATGTGTATATCAGCAACGATGGCCATAGAATGATACCCAGACTATGCCAACTCGCCTTTTATACAATTCAGATCCTACGATTGGATGCATGTCATTTCGATGAACAATTTCGAAGTAAAAGAATTGTGAGTTTGTTTCGGTTATTTTTTAATTTGGATTATTCTGCTAAGCAGATTACCACAATTCAACGACTATCGAAGATAGTATTTACGTTGAATATTTCGGCTCCAAGGGGCTAACCATACCCTCTGTGTAAAGAAGTACACAAACTTGCAATCAAGGTAAAAATTGAGAAAATTCTCGTTTTGGTACAATTGCACCCATAGAAGTAATATTTTACTATGGCTGCTATTGTACCAAAACGAGAATTTTCTCAATTTTTACCTTGGATTGCAAGTTTGTGTACTCACAATTGTGAGTGGCTTTTAAATGTTGATTCAAGCGGGTGGACTTTAATCTGCCGAAGGTACAGCAGCCATAGTAAAATATTACTTCTATGGGTGCAATTGTACCAAAACGAGAATTTTCTCAATTTTTACCTTAGCCGATATTATGCGCAATAATTATTGTATAAGGTTCGCCTTGCATAATTGGAAAATGAATGAATGAATGAATGAACTTTACTTTGTTTAGGAATAGAATATTTCAACATACCCCAATACACACAAGATGTGAACGTACGCGCGGGCGAAGCCCAAGCGAAAAGTACACATCGAGTGTGTATTTGGGTATTTTGAAAGATATTTTTCTGTAATAGTGAGAGTGTGTTGGTGCACATAACGCGGAAAGTAACTTTTCGTCCCAAGTGAAAGGAAAATATTTTCCGTCACAACCAATACACTCTCACGTGTACAGAAAAAACATTTTCGGCACGACTTTTGGGATTCGGTTCCATATTTAAGGCAGGACAGAAATATTCTTTTCATTATGTGAAAAAAAAACCATATCCCTTCAACCACATTTGCAGGCACAAACGGCGAGTTTTGCTCACATGAAACACAACAATTATGAAATGTGGTTAGTCCCTTCACCTTCCCAGAGTTCACTTTTTTATTCATCAAAACAACTAATGGAAATCTGCTTATCATACAACGAATTATTGTCGAGAATGACAATCTCTTCACATTTAGCGTAACAAAAACAACTCATTCACGAACATCGTGAATTGTTTGTTCTGTTTTCAATTTTACCTCTGCCGGTTTTTACGATCCTATTAATTCAAAAGTACGATAAAGTACAACACTTTAAAGCTCTTTTAAATGATGGGTTACAATGTTTACGAAGGAGAAGTTTTAAAATCTAATTGAGTTGTGAAAGTCTCTTAAAAGCTCTGTGAAACATTATATCTGCACACAGTCGCGTACACAATGAAAATCTTGAAAGAGAAGTTCGTTTTTATTGCTCAGTTTTCTCTTCTCCTCTGTTCGCTTAATGTTGATAGTGGAAACGTTGCTCAAAAGCTAAAAACATTCTATGCGAGTAGCGTCGATAGGCGTCAGTTGGTCTGCTGACTTTGAAATGCTATGGAATGGCGTCTTGATAAATTTCAATTTATTATATTACGTAGAATGAGGATGTTTACCATATTTGAATAAAATTAGAATTTCTTATTTTCATGGGGAAATTTTCGAATTTTTTTTAATCGTAAAATTAAATCAAATACAAATTAATTAGACCAATTGAACGCTAAGCAAGTTCTTCCTTTCATTTCCTTTTAAAATTACTTTGTTTTATGGGCATTCGTCAGTCATCCGATAAGAAATGTGAACCCCCGAATAAAGATTTGATCATCGAAGCGGAAAGATATATCCCGATTAACACAATAATATTCAGCTTGATGATTGCTGGACATACCAAAGTGATTTTCATGAACAAAACTTAGAAAAAAAACTCGAAAATTAGAAATGTTGTTTTGTAATTCGTCCGTTATTTTCTGTTCTGTAGGCAGAATGTTGAAAGACTTTGAGGGATTCTTTTGAAAAACAACCTGCCGAAATCGGACGCATCTTCCAGCGATTTTTTAGACCCGTACGAAGTACGTAGGTCTGATGCGTTTACTACCACGTTTGTTACATTGCGAATTTGAACCCGGGAGTAAGGGGGAAACTTTTTTTGTTGCCTCCAGATGACAAATCAGCGAAAAAAACAATGTCTGTCTGTCTGTCTGTCTGTCGGTGTGTCTGTCGGTCTGTCTGTCGGTCTGTCTGTCGGTCTGTCTGTCTGTCTGTCTGTCTGTCTGTGTCTGTCTGTCGGTCTGTCTGTCGGTCTGTCTGTCGGTCTGTCTGTCGGTCTGTCTGTCGGTCTGTCTGTCGGTCTGTCTGTCGGTCTGTCTGTCGGTCTGTCTGTCGGTCTGTCTGTCGGTCTGTCTGTCGGTCTGTCTGTCGGTCTGTCTGTCGGTCCGTCAGCACGATAACTTGAGTAAATCTTGACCGATTTTCAAAAACTTTTTTTTTCCTGAAAGATAGTCGAAAAATATTTTATGGGATTGAATCTGGGCACTGTCGGCCCAAGGGCCGCCGAGCTAGGGCCGTTTAAGTGGTTTTTGTACATAACTCGAGTAAATCTTTTCTAATTTTCATAAATTTTTTTTGCTTGAAAGATCTGGGCATGGCCGAAAATTTATGGAAGAAATTTTTTTTAATTTGAGTCCTTGGACATAGCTAGGGCACTAAAAACGAGTCTCTGCTAGGGCTCTATGTGTTTTTTGTACATAACTCGATTTTCAAAAACTTTTTTTTGTTTGAAAGATCTCGGCACGGCCGACAATTTGCCTGTGCTTAGAGCTCAAGTGGGCTTCATGACGGTCCTAAAGTCGGCCCTAACATAAAAAAATGTTTTTTGTTATGTTGCAGAGCAAATTGAGGGAAACATTTTTGTCTATGGAAGTATGTATCCTAGGTCGGCCCTAGCCCAAAAAATAGTTTTTTGCTATATTGTAAATAAAATTGAGGAGAACATTTTTCTCTGTTTGGAGGTCAATTTTGTGTGTTCGGAGAATTTTTTTACAGCGTTACTTCGGACGGGTTTTTTAATATTGCCCAACGGGCAATTTCCAATACAGTCTAATGTGAACGCAATATTTACTTAAATACGTTCCAGTCTTTTCGTAACATCAACTCTGTTTGCCGCATCTATTCTGATACGTACGGGTCCCTTCTCTGTTTTTATTTGTGCCCAAATAGCTATTGGTCCCTAGAAGCCAAAAACATTTTTTGAAAAACTCAACGATGCTTGTGTGGCTGGTAGGAGGTGATCAAAGTTCAAACATATGCAAGAGACCCGTACGTATCAGAATAGATGTGGCTAACAGAGTTGATGTTACGAAAAGACTCGAACGTATTTAAGTAAATATTGCCTTACCTTTTAAGTGTATGAAATTACGTCCACATTAAGTTGTATTGGAAATTGCCGAGAGGGCAATATTGAAAAACCCGTCCGAAGAAACGGTGTAAAAAAGGCCGTCCGAAAGTACAAAATTGACCCCCAAAAAGACAAAAATGTTCATCTCAATTTTTTCTAAAACATAGCAAAAAACCATTTTTTTTGTCTAGGGCCGACCTTAAGACCGACGTAGGGTCTTCAGGAGAGGCCTCGGACAAATACTTACATAGACAAGAATATTTCCCTACATTCTCTCTATAACATAGTGAAAAACCATTTTTTTTTTGTCAAGGGCAGACCTTAGGACCGACCTAGGGCCATAAGGAAATGCCTCGGACACATAATTCCATAGACAAAAATGTTTCCCTCAATCGCAACATCGCCCAATATCGCAACATAGCAAAAAACATTTTTTTTTTGGTTAAGGCCGACCTTAGAACAGACCTGAGGCTCACCTCAGCCCTAAGCACAGGCACCGGGTCCAAATTTGTTTTTGAATATAATTCGGTACTCGATTACCTCTCAAATAGAAAAAGAATCAACAAAATCAGTTAGGATTTATCCAATTTATGTAAGGAAACACGTTGGGCACTAGTAGAAACTCAGTTTTAGGGTCCTGACTGAGTCTAATGAACAAATTTTCTTCAATAAAAAGGGAGACAGTCCTAGAGCTTTCGATCAAAAAAAAATTTGAAAATCGGAAGATATTTGTAACCACCCCAATTTCGATCGAGGAGTAGGGGGAAGGATAGATCATGGTCCTTAGATGACGAATCGGCAATAAAAAAATGTCCGTCAGTCACCGCGGTAACTTGAGTAAAACTCAACCGATTTTCAAAAGCTTTATTTTCCCTGAAAGGTAATTGAAATATATTTTTTGGGATTTAATCTGGGCACTGTCGGCCCAAGGGCCGCCGAGGTAGGGCCGTTTCAGTGATTTTTGGTCTTTTGTACATAACTCGAGCAAATATTTTCCGATTTCCATAAATGTTTTTCGTTTAAAAGGTATGGGCATGGCTGACAACTTATGGAAGAATTTTTTTTTATTTTAAACTTTTGGACTCAGCCAGGGGCCCAAAACTGAATCTCTACTATTGCCCAACGTATTTTTTTCTGAAAGATAATCAAAAAATTGATTACTAGATGGAATTTTGGGCAGAATCGGTCGAAAACTTTCGAAGTTACGGTCGAAAAAGTGGTAAAAAAATGATTTTTTGTAGGTTGGTGGAACTTTTTGATTTATATCTCTGGGAAATTAGTGGTTCAGGCTCTAGAGTCCTCAGTATCAGCCCTACAAACGCTGCGTGATTCTACACGATATTTGGTGTTTTTTTGTGAATATTTCTTTAGTGGTGAGGTAAAAATACTAAAATACTAAAATACTAAAAAATGAGACGAACTTTTTTGTATGGAAGTATTGGTTAGAGGCCTCTCCGTAGTGTTCTAGGATCGGTCCTAGTACAAAAAAAAATTTTGTGTGAAAAAATGTGTTTTTAACTTTTCCTTCGAACTATTTTGGAAATTTATTTTTAAATTTTAGGCTTTTTTAGGGATTTGGAGAGGTTTTTTGCCCCGTTACTTCGGACGGGTTTTTCAATATTGCCCTTTCGGCAATTTCCAATTCAATTTAATGTGAACATAATTTCATACATTTACATCTATTCTTTTCTTTCTTGACCAGCTCAATGGGGACCAGAACTTGACCGATGCCAAATCTCGGTCGCAGGGGGAAGTGAGCCAAGCCAATACTGGAATAAACAGATCGAAAAGCTTCGGAAAGAGTCACGTCGTCTGTACAATAGGTACGCAGTTGAAAAATACAGTTGAAAGTTGGGATGAATATAAAAAGGCGCTGAGTGAATACAAAAGCACTCTAAGAGCGGCGAACAGAAAGTCATGGCTAAAATTCTTAGATGAAGTCAGAGATTTCAAAGCCACTGCGAAACTTAACAGGGCCCTAGCTAAGGACCCAATTTGCCCGGAAATGCTGAAGGATGTGAGTGGAACCTACACCAAATCTAATGATGAAGTGGTAGACCTTCTCATGAAGGAGCACTTCCCCGGGGTGCAACCAGAACCAGATATAGAACTCCAAGCGGAAAGAACGCCATGTTTTACCGATTGGAACCTCGCTGTTACCATAGTTACGACGAAGAGGCTAGAATGGGCAATAAACTCGTTCAACCCTTATAAGTCGCCTGGCAGTGATGGTATATATCCGGTATGCTTTCTAAAGTGATCTTAAAACCGCTGAAAGGGATCTTAAGAGCTGTGTTGGCTTTAAGATACATCCCCAAGTAGTGAAAAGAAGTGTTGGTCATGTCGAATTACTTACGACAAGGCTAGTTCGTACAGACCAATAAGTCTCACGTCCTTCGTCATGAAAGTCCTAGAAAGGCCATGTGACAGATACATAAAAGGTGTGAAACTGAAGGTTAGACCCTTACATAGAAACCAACATGCATACCTTTCAGGAAAATCTGTTTACACTGCTATGCATCAAGTGGTACACAACCTTGAAAAGAATATGGGATATGAAAAACTTACACTGGGCGCATTTTTAGACTTGGAGGGAGCTTTTAACAGAGTGACCTTCAGAGCTATAAACGCGGCCTTGAGAAAGTTTGGAGTGGAGAGATCACTAATCAGGTGGATCATGGCGATTACTCACTGTTAATCTGCTGCGTGTCTGCAGAAAAAAATTCGTTGATGGAGGGTGTCCGCAGGGCGGGGTGCTACCTCCGATCCTGTGGAACATGACAGTAGATAATCTCCTGACGAACTAAATGCGTCGGGATACCTAGCAACAGGATATGCAGATGACATTGCAGTTCTTATCTCAGGAACTTTCGAGGGAGTACTTGATCAGCTGATGCAGAGAGCTTTTCACTTGGTGGAAGACTGGTGCGAGGTAACGGGACTATCGGTAAACCCTGATAAAACCGGACTCGTGCTATTCACGAAGAGAAAAGTAGGTGCTTTCGAGCTGCCGAAACTCTCTGGGAAGCAACTAGTACTCGCCGAGAAAGTGAAATACCTAGGGGTGATTCTAGACAAAAAACTGACTTGGAAGGAGCGCCGAGCAGAAAGGGTTAGTAAAGCGTTGAGGATTTTCTGGCGATGTCGCAGTGCATTCGGGAAAAATTGGAGGCTCCAACCTTTAGTTTTACACTGGTTGTACAATGCTGGTATGGCAGCATTGTTTTGTCCCACACAACAGATGCGGCGTATGTAGCCAAAGAACTAACCAAAGTACAGAGACTCGCTTCCCTGAGCATAACAGAAGCGATGACTTCGACCCCTACTGCGGCGCTTTTTTTTTTATAAGGGTGAGGAAATCTTCATAGACACCCGGTCTTTCTGAACCAAGGTAGTGTTGGATTCCATTCTTTAATGACCTGCCAACTAAAACCTCCTTCCTTAGTCTTCGTGCTCTCTTCTCCCCGGAACCGCCTCACAGCATTACTTCGGGGAGGAGCTGTGCTTTCGCACCTACTCTCTTTGATCCACTGCCAGTCTTCTTTGATCGTCTCTCCATGCAATTTGCAGCTTCGTCATTATTTTCGCAACTACATTATCCGCCACTATCCACACCGCCTCATCGCGGCACATCTCCGATATTATGTTTTCGGCACTTACATCTGGCCTACTCACAGTCAACAGCTCTCCTCGTTCTTGTTCGAAGCGGGGGCAGACGAATAACACGTGCTCCGCAGTCTCTTCCTGCCTATCGCATGCCGTGCAGAAAGGTGACTCCGTGAATCCAAACCTGTGCAGGTACTTCCTGAAGCATCCGTGACCAGACAGAAACTGTGTCAGGTGGAAATTAACCTCTCCATGTTTTCTCTGTACCCATGTCGTTATTTTTGGTATGAGTCTATGGGTCCACCTTCCCTTGTCCGAGGAGTCCCACTCTTGCTGCCACTGTCTCAGTGATTCGGCTCTTAATTTCGTCCTAACTGTTTTGGTAGTTTGACCCTCCATTCTCTTCTTTCTATGACATTCACTGTCTTCTGTCAGCGTTATGCATATGGGCATCGTCCCGGCTATAACACATACCGCTTCTAAGGATATTGTTCGATATGCGCTTGCTACTCTTATGCTTGCCAGCCTCTGGGCTCTATTAAGCCTTCTCCGATTCCTCTTCGTATCTAGCGCCTGGAGGTCTTACTTTCACTAGAGTCTATCGGCCTATTTGTGAAGCATGAAGCGGAGCAAACTGTGGCAAGGCTCTCCGAAAATGGTCAATGGCTCGCGACAGGAAGGAAGATAGGTCACGCGGGTATACTAAACTCTTTAGTGAGAGACTTTGAGGAGATGCCAATGCCTTCAGACAGGATGGACACAGTATTTCGGTTTGAAAGGAACTTTGAAGCAATCTTCCCAAGCCGGGAGGAGTGGCATAGCGGAAACGCTCCGGTAACGGGAGACCGTCTTTACTGATGGTTCAAAAATGACAGGAGGAACGGGGGCGGGTATTTTCTGCAAGGATTCAGGGCTCAATGTTTCAATAGCTCTTGGAGCTTACCCGACAGTATTCCAAGCAGAGACCTTAGCGGTCGGAAGGAGCTGTGGGTGCCTGATGAGAAGTCAGGTGGTGAATAAGCAAATTGTCACTTGCACTGATAGCGAGTAGAAGATAAGTTTGCGGCAAAATTGACACTAGAAACCAGAGTGGCACTGGATGCGCTCTCATAGAACAATAAAGTGTCTTTGGAATGGGTTCCAGGACACTTAGGTATTCTAGGTAACGAGAGGGTCGATGAGCTGGCGAGGCAAGGTAGCGAAACCTCCTTCATTGGACCTGAACCAGTCCTGGGTATTAAAACCGGACAGGTTATGGTACTCATAAAAGGGCGGACTCGCGAAAGGCACCAAAGATTTTGGGAAGGGATAGACAGCTGCAGGCAGGCTAAGGAGTTTCTCGATGGATGTAACCCACAGACCACCAAGGAACTCTTAAACCTTAATAGGAAAAACTTAAGGTAGACAGTGGGAATGCTTACGGGCCACAACACACTGAGATCTAAACAAAATGGGACTCAGCAGTGACCCGAACTGCAGAAGGTGCGGCGACGTACCAGAAACAGCAAAGTATTTCCTGCTACACTGTCCAGGCCTCATGAACTTAAGGGTGAAGTGGTTTGGAGACTTTTACCTTACCCTTGAAGAATTTTGGAAGATATCGATAACTAACATAGCCTCTTTCATCACAGGAAGCAACTGGCTCGACTAACCCCTTCATGGGGGGATATTACAACAACACCACCACACAACATACCATCACACAGCAAACGCACCAACACCACCATCACACAAAAGACAACACTGCACAGCAACAATAGTATCAATCAACCATTTAAACACACATACACACACACACCAAACGGCGGAAATAAAACTCCCGGTGGACGCAGCGATAAAGATTTTGAAAATCGGAAAGGTAAAGGTGGGCTGGACCGTATGCCCGATAAGGGTAACCCAGCAGTTAGAAAGGTGCTTCAAGTGCATGAATTTTGGACACCAGGCAAGGAATTGTAGGGAGAGGATAGATCCAACCTGTGCAGGAGATGTGGGGGAGAGAACCACCTAGCCAAAGATTGCACGAACCCGCCGAAATGTCTGCTGTGTACGTCAGAAAATGACCACGTGACTGGTGGAGCGAGATGTCCAGTCTTTAAACAGGCGCTTAAATCTAAAACAGGACAAGAATGGAAGTGATACAAATAAATCTAAATCATTGTGACATGGCACAACAACTTCTGTGGCAAGCCTCAGCGGAACAAAAATGTGACGTAGCGATTATTTCAGAACCGTACCGTGTATATAGAAACAACGGTAAATGGGCTGCTGACAGAGCCGAGATGGCCGCAATATTGACAACGGGCAAGTACCCCATACAAGAAGTTGTATCAGACGCTCACGAAGGATTCGTGATAGCGAAAATTGATGGAGTGCCAGCTGCTATGCACCACCAAGATGGACGATTCTGCAGTTTGAACGAATGTTAGATTTACTCACAGGAGAACTGACGGGACTCAACCCAGTTCATATTGGAGGTGATTTTAACGCATGGGCAGTTGAGTGGGGTAGTAGATTCACAAATGATAGAGGCTTCAGTCTGCAAGAAGCGCTAGCTAGATTAAATGTGGTTCTGGCAAACGTGGGAAATGCAACTACATTCCGCAAGAATGGGCGAGAGTCGATTATTGACGTGACATTCTGCAGTCCAGTACTAGTTCCAAGTCTGAACTGGAGAGTCGACGAAAGTTACACACACAGCGATCACCAGGCATTGAGGTACACCGTGAAAAAGTGTACAGAGGCAACAAGACAGATGACTCATAGAGGAGAGCGAAGATGGAGAACCGGAAATTTCGATCAAGAAGTTTTTAAGGATTATCTCCAATCAAAAGACGATCACGAAGAGAAATCTGCAGAAGAATTGACGAAAGAAATGGTGAATGCATGTGACGCGGCGATGCCAAGAAGGATGGAACCGAGGAATGGGCGAAAACCGGCGTTTTGGTGGAACGACGAAATAAGACTTTTGCGAACAACTTGTTTTAAGACAAGAAGGAGGATGCAAGGGGCCAGAAACGAGAATGTTAGAATAGAGAGGTCCGAAGAACATCGTAATGCAAAACTAGCACTGAAGCGAGCAATCCGGGCGAGTAAGAGGGATTGTTGGAAGAAACTGTGCCAAGAGGCAGACACGAACCCGTGGGGCAAAGTGTTCAGAACAGTAATGACGATGATGAAAGGTACATTGGGGCCAAAAGAAAAGTGCCCGGATAGGCTAGGTGTCATAGTGAGAGAGCTCTTCCCACAGCACGAACAGATCACATGGCCGCAAACTCCTTATGACGATGAAGCGGAAGACAGACTTGAACGGTCGATCACTGTAGAAGAGATCCAGATGGCTGCACAAAAGCCAAAAAATAACAAAGCGCCAGGACCAGATGGAATCCCCAATATAGCTCTGAAGACAGCAGCATGCGCAAAGCCTAACATGCTCAGATTGACAATGCAGAAGTGCCTCGACGACGGATATTTTCCTCAAATATGGAAGAAACAGAAGCTGGTCTTAATACCAAAACCAGGGAAACCGCCAGACAAGCCATCATCATATAGACCTATATGCTTGTTGGATGGGTTGGGAAAAATGCTGGAAACCGCGATCCTGAATAGACTAAGAAAACACACGGAGGGCGAGCACGGACTGTCGGACGAACAATTCGGATTTCGAAAAGGGAGATCGGCGATTGAGGCCATTTAAAAAGTCATAGAGACCACCGACAAGGCGCGGAAGCAAAAAATACGGGGTAACCGCTTCTGTGCTATAACGACGATAGACGTTAGAAATGCCTTTAATAGCGCAAGCTGGATAGAGATAGCCAAGGCGCTACATGTCACGAGAGTCCCCGATTACCTCTGTAGGATACTGAAAAGCTATTTCGAGCGACG
>CM055406.1:118514946-118535456 GCA_029228625.1 Pseudolycoriella hygida
TGGAGTTGTGCTGGACGACCGCAGAAATTTTAATAGCCATGTGGACTACACGTGCGAAAAGGCAATGAAAGCCACCGCAGCGCTGGCCAGAATAATGCCAAACGGCTTTGGACCGCGCAACAGCAAAAGGAGGCTCCTTGCAAGTGTCACCCTATCGATATTGCGCTACGGGGCACCAGCGTGGATACAGGCGCTAGATACGAAGAGGAATCGGAGAAGGATTAATAGAGCCCAGAGGCTGGCAAGCATAAGAGTAGCAAGCGCATATCGAACAATATCCTTAGAAGCGGTATGTGTTATAGCCGGGACGATGCCCATATGCATAACGCTGACAGAAGACAGTGAATGTCATAGAAAGAAGAGAATGGAGGGTCAAACTACCAAAACAATTAGGACGAAATTAAGAGCCGAATCACTGAGACAGTGGCAGCAAGAGTGGGACTCCTCGGACAAGGGAAGGTGGACCCATAGACTCATACCAAAAATAACGACATGGGTACAGAGAAAACATGGAGAGGTTAATTTCCACCTGACACAGTTTCTGTCTGGTCACGGAGGCTTCAGGAAGTACCTGCACAGGTTTGGATTCACGGAGTCACCTTTCTGCACGACATGCGATAGGCAGGAAGAGACTGCGGAGCACGTGTTATTCGTCTGCCCCCGCTTCGAACAAGAACGAGGAGAGCTGCTGACTGTGAGTAGGCCAGATGTAAGTGCCGAAAACATAATATCGGAGATGTGCCGCGATGAGGAGGTGTGGATAGTGGCGGATAATGTAGTTGCGAAAATAATGACGAAGCTGCAAATTGCATGGAGAGACGATCAAAGAAGACTGGCAGTTGATCTAAGATAGTAGGTGCGAAAGCACAGCTCCTCCCCGAAGTAATGCTGTGAGGCGGTTCCGGGGAGAAGAGAGCACGAAGACTAAGGAAGGAGGTTTTAGTTGGTAGGTCATTGAAGAATGGAATCCAGCACTACCTTGGTTCAGAAAGACCGGGTGTCTATGAAGATTTCCTCACCCTTATAAAAAAGAAAAACATACACACACATAACCCAGCATTACAACAGGGTTTGGCACAATGGACCCAATGAATCTGGCCTAAGTGCTTCAATGTTTTTAATTATTTCAAATGTTTAATTCATTGAACCCTAAATAAAATCAATCAATCAATCAAACATCTATTCTGATGCGTACGGGTCCCTTGCATTTGTTTTATTTCACATCGGGTTTGCTTCGGATGAGATTTGGTAGGAAGTGTCCACCCGCACACCTCTAATTCAGAACCGCTCCTAAGTTAAATTCAAACCGCAAGACTATCTATTTTATCGTTTGTAGACTACTAAATTGTTGTTACATTCACTTTTATATTTTTCGTTCACTTAAATGTTAGTCTACAAGGTTTAAAGAGATCATCGAATTGGGTTTTTATTTGCCAAAGGGGCTAATAAAATTTGTTTAACGGATAAATGAAACAGGAAACCTTAGTGTTAACGTAATGGGGCACGAAACTACTTGTGTGATATTGTTTATTTAACAGGCCTGTACAATGTGAAAATTCTACTTTCCTTTGTGATTCGTAATGAAAATTTCATTGAATTTTAAACTTGACTTTTTATACGCAAAGCTTCAGCTACATCGAATAATTTCAGTTAGAGAAATGCTCCAAAACAAATGGCTTTTTAGCATACTTATGATGTATGTGCAGATACAAAAACCTGTTTTGGGACATAAAGATGTTTCACATAATCACATTGTCTTTCAATTTTATTATTTTTACCCTCAACATTTTATCTAAGAATTGCACCACAATTGGTCTTGTATATAAAGGCTTAGTAATATTCATCGACTACATCATTCAAACATATGCAAGAGACCCGTACGTATCAGAATAGATGTGGCAAACAGAACAAATGTTGCTAAAAGACTGGAACTTATCTAAATAAATATTGCCTTGACTTCTAAGTAAAATTGAAAATTGCAAAAAGGGTCCGTCCGAAGCAACGGCGCAAAACTCTTCAGAATCCCCATTTCCAAAAAAAATTCGAAAAAAATGTTCAAAATAAAGTTTTCGGAAAAAAAAAATTCAAAAAGAAAATTTTTTATTAGAACCTATGCAGAGCCCTAAAGAGAGGCCTTGGACCTTTACCTCCATATGCGAAAATGTTCCACAGGCACTACTAGAGATGAGCGGGTTGCCCGAAACTTCGAAAAACCCGACCCCACCCCAACCCGAATTGTTTTTTTCGGATTCATGGGTTTCGGGTTTCGAAAATTTTAATCGGGTCGGGCTCGGTCCGGGCCGGGTTTGGAAACAGTTCGGGTTTCGGGTTTCGAAAAATTTTATCGGGTCGGATTCGGTCCGGGTCGGGTTTTGAAACAGTTCGGGTTTCGGGTTTCGAAAATTTTAATCGGGTTCGGTCCGGGTCGGGTTTCGAAAAATGGTCGACCCGCTCATCTCTAGGCACTACCAGATTTTTTTTATAATTTTAAACCATCAAATAGATTAAGTCTCGCCTCACGTCTGATCAGGCATAAGTTTCAACTGTTTCGTCGGGGACAAAACATTAAATTTGTATGTATTTGTAATGTTACTTTAAAATAACTCACTTAGTCCGTTTTACACAAAACACAAAATGAATAAATCACAAAAAACGAATTTCTACTAGAGATGAGTGGGCATGCCAACTATGCCCACCGTTTGAGAAAAGAAGCCCGCAAGTAAAATGCCCATGGGCACTGGCCCAGCCCACAAACTATGTATAAAAAAATCGCCGAATTGTAAAGTTTTAAACGTTTAATTTCATTTCATTTTTTCACCGTAAAAATTCATTAGAAAGGTAAGTCTACACTTGTGTGTATGTAGAGAAAGTCTCCTAGAGATAAACCTGTCAATTGTGTCCTTTTTGGACTTCGAATGATTCCAGCGTCTGCAAAGCTCCGTTCATCCGTTGTTTCCGCCGCCGGTATCGCCAAATAAGTTCTCGCAATAATACTTCGTACTGGGAAGTCCTTCGTTTCACTCCAGAATTGTAGAATTTGAAAATTTCCTGAAAGGTAATGTAATCAGAAACCAAACTCTTCCAATAGAATTGTGGTTACCTTCCGCTTCAATCCATTTCTTAAAATCCCGTTTTAGCTTCATATATCTACTTCCGGCATAAGAGAAACATCGTCAACTTCAGTCTCACTCAGTGCTCCTGCTCCCAATGAAATTTCACCCGAACCATAAACGATACATTCACAATGGTTAAAATTTGATGAATCACAATCGCAATCGCTGTAAGTGATACTCGCTGAAAACGAAAATTCATCAATTTTAATTTATGATTTTGGTGACAATTTTGAATTGAAGGAAGTACGATGAAAAGTCCTAGTGTGGGCGCCCACGTTTTATGAAAGTGCCCATGCCCTGCCCACCGCCCGCGAATTTTGAATCCCATAACGCCCATGCCCATGAGCATGAGGGATGGGCTGCGGTCAGCCCACTTTTTCGGGCGGCCCACTCATCTCTAATTTCTACCACATAAATTTAATGTTTTGTCACCGACGGAACAGTTGAAACTAGGGGCGCCCTCAGCTGTTTTGTGGCCGATATGCGAAATAGGCGCTTGATCCATAGAAAAGGGATCTCACAGAATTTATCCGATTTATTCGGAGAAAATACGTAGGGCCATGCTATAGACTTCTTTCATGGCCCTAGTTAAGTCCAAAAGCCTAAACTCAGAAATCTCCTTCTGCGTTTTCATAAATCTGTCAATTAAAAACGATTTTTGAAATGCGGAAAAATTTTGCTCGAGTTATGTACGGAAAACCTAAAACCTCTTAAACGGCCCTAGGTCGGTGGCCCTTGGCACGAAAATTCCCAAATTCAGACATCTTTTCGATGCACTTCGTTCTTCGTACGGGTTTAACAATGACATTCTTATACTGCCATGAAAGTCTAAGAATTTTATCCACTTTGTTTTCTCTGTTCTCAGTCTACAATGTTAAGTTTTTTATGCAAATTCAAAATGTTAGAGGAATTTAGTTATGAATGTTTCTTTTTCTAAGTGTAATGTGCCGTAGTGAATTCATTTTTCTTTCTTTAGATTGCGACGCGACCTATACGAAAAAATAAATTCAGGTTCAATGATGAGTTTATACCTCATTGCCGCACCTACAAAGGTCTTACTGTTTTATGTACTCGCCATAAATTTAGGTTTTAATAAATTCAATATTTTTATTTTAAAGGACGGATTCTAGTATAGGGACTGACATTATTCTACCATTGAATTGAATGAGCTTTTTGTTGTCTTGTTGGTTTTTCTGTTGGTGTTGTGTGGGGCGACTCTTTCGCAAATTTCTACAAATCCGCAGACCATCCTTCGTGAGTGGAGTTGCTAATAGGTTCTTGCCACCGATGCGCATGTCCTGATGCCTTGATGTGGTATGATTTACCAAAAGTTTGTTATTTATTTGCAACAAAACCGATGAAGTGATGCGACTAAAAACAGCAAACAGCTCGTTGGATCGAGATAAATTTCTGAAGGAAAAGAAAGACAATTGCCCAGGAATCTACCCATTTCTCTGGCAGTGCTACGCAACATCCTCGCTAGGGACTAATGTACACATTATAGTCGCCTCAGAAACATGCTTCAAAAGCCACATGAGTAATAGATCCGTAGAGATTGATGGGTATTATCTAATGCGAAATGGGAAGAAGGAGTGGAGGTGTCGGAATGTATGTCAAGAATGGTTTGCGAACGAATATAGTAGCCTTTTCGAAGGACCTGGGCATGGAACACTTAATGGTGGAACTGATTTTTCCAAATTCAAAAATCCTTGTAGCAGCGATCTACAAATCTCCTGGGCTGAATGAAATTGAGGAGCTAGACGAGCTGTTCTCAGAAATAACGCCATTATACTCTGACATTATCGTAGCCGGAGATCTGAACGAGAACCTTATTAAAGGTCCCAATGATGAATGCTTAAAATCCAAGCAGTCTTCTTGCTCGACGTGTCGCCTCACAGAATGCTTAACAAAATTTTCATTAAATTCAGTAGGAACCGAGCCAACCAATTTCCAACCCGGGTGCAAACCATCACAGATAGACCTTATACTCACAAATAAAACACACAAAGTCAGAATATTCCAGCAGATCTCGACGGGCCTGTCCTTTCACGACCTTTTAATTACGTCCTATCATACTGATTTCTCGATTGATGAACCGGTACAAAGTTACTATCGGCACTATGAAGGTATTGATATGAATCAGCTGTCCGACGATTACGGCAACGCACAATGGAACTTAATCTATAATTCTGTTAACGTAAACGAAATGATCGCCTTCCTCAAAAATGTATTAGAATCTCAATTAGAAAAACACGCCCCTCTGCGAAAACTCAGGCTAGGAAAATCATTGAACTCTACATCTAGATGGTTCTCGGAAGAGATCTCTGATGCAATTCTTCAACGTCAAATTGCTTCTTATCATTATTCTCGGAACAAGACAGCTGAAAATCGATCCCATTACAAAGTTCTTCGGAATAAAGTCACTCAAATGGTTAGGAAAGCGAAATATTCATTTTGTAAATCAATTTTAGATCCATCTAAAGGACCGAAACACATATGGAGAAATCTAAAAGATCTGGGGGTAGTGAAATCGAAATCCCAACCAACCCCAAAGTTTACTGCTGATGAATATAATGATTATCTGGCAGGGCCTCATGCTACAATAAACTCCGTTAGTTGCGTAGTTCCCAAACAATCTGAGACCAACCACTTGAGAAGTGAACGAAACTTATCGTTTTCATTCCGCGCTGTCACAGACGACGAAGTCATAAAATCAATATATGGGATAAAATCAACGGCAGCTGGGCTAGATGGCATTCCCTTACGATTTCTTAAGATTTCGCTGCCATTTATACTGCCTCACATCTTCTATATTTACAATCAGATCCTCATGCGCTTATCATATCCTGATCCCTGGAAGATAACGAAAATTATACCAACACATAAGAAAACACGAAATCACAATCTGAAAGACTATCGGCCGATACATTTGATACCAGTTTTATCCAAGTCACTTGAAAGTCTAATGTCTGAACAGATCACGGCTTTCGTGACGATAAATGGTTTAAACTCTGAAATTCAATCAGCATATCGAGTGGGTCACAGTACGGCGACTGCACTACTGCAAGTGACTGACAATATTCTGCGGTGCTTCTCACAAAGACAGTTTGCGTTTCTTCTATTACTGGATTTCAGTAAGGCTTTTGACGAGGTTAATCATGAGCTCCTTCTATCGAAGCTAAGCGCTAGATTTTTCTTTAGTCCTTCATCAATTAATCTGATTCGAAGCTTTTTGTCCAATCGTTACCAATGCGTTCACATTAAAGGTTTTATATCATCCACACGGCCTACTGTTAAGGGAATCCCTCAAGGTTCAACTCTTTCCCCTCTTCTGTTTTCTCTATTCATCAGTGATCTGCCAGAAGTCTTAGACTTTACTACCCCCCATCTTTATGCTGATGATTTTCAGAATTACATGGGCTCAGATCGTGATGAAATATCCAGGTGTTTGGGAGTGTCTAAAACAAACTCCGACTTAACCGCTGTCAGTCACTGGTCTGAGGCAAACAAACTTAACCTTAACGTAGAGAAGACGCAGGCCATAGTCTTCAAAAATGGCACTAATACCGTGGATCTACCATTCTTTATCTTAAAAAATGAATTACTGACTACAAGTGACACGGTTACTAATCTAGGCATAAAGCTAATGAGTGACATGTCGTGGACAGCGCAGTGTAATCATATTGCATCGAGGGTTTACTCCGGGCTCAGATCTCTATACTCTAATGCGGGGATACTCTCGCGAGGAATGAGGATGAGTTTAGTTAAATCTCTGCTAGTTCCGCACTTTTTGTATTGCTGTGAAGTGTTTGCATTCGGGTTGGATGAACGTTGCAAGCAGCTTCTCCGCAAGTTATTTAACTCCTGTACTAGATTTGTTTGAGGCGAAGAGATTCCTTAAGTGAATATAGTGACAAGATTTTAGGGTGTGATATTATTGATTTCATGGAGATGAGAGCTCTTTTTCTACTACACAAAATTGTGATGACAAAAACCCCATCCTACATATCTCAGAAATTAATTCAGGGTACTTCGCACAGAACTAGAAACGTTATTGTACCCAGAGCGACATCGGCTAAGACACGCAACTCATTATTATTTCATGGAATCATGAGATATAACTCTCTTCCTAATAAAATCAAAAATGCTCGGTCCATGAATGAATTTCGAAACATGTATATTGTATATCGACCATATACAACGGGGGATTGTGTGAGTGCTCCTATAACACTTTGATTGGTAAGTTGCATTGAGTTGGGTAATAAAGAGTGAAATCGTTACGTTCTTGTGTTTATCACTTAATTAAATATTATTAATTACTCTAATTATTCTAATTATTAATAATATCTTTGTATATAATGTAATAAGGCACTCAGCCTTCTATATGCAATAAATTATTAATTATTATTATTAGTATTCTACGGAGAAGACACTATTTGGTCACAAAATGGGGCGCAACAGGGAGATCCTTGTGGACCACTTCTATTTTGTTCAGCTATACACGCAGTGGTGAAAGCTCTCGTATCGGAATTCATCGCTTTCTACTTAGACGACGGAACCATCTCGGGAAATCATTAAAGTGTGCTCCGGGACTTCGAAACGGTCATGAAAGAGTGTGAGGTTTTCAGGAAAAAATAAGACCAAATGAAATTGCTATTCGGAAGATTGTTGAGCCTGTACAATTATCAAATAGCCTACTATCTTTTAAAAAACTGTTTATCGATCCCTAAACTTGTCTTCTTGCTACGAGCATCCCCAACATGGAACAACATCGATCTGATTGAAGAAATAGACATGAGCATTAAGTCCACATTGGAAACGTTAATGAATTCGGAACTGAACCGAAATCAATGAATATTGACATCATTGCCCGTGCGCTGTGGAGGCCTCGGAGTTCGAAGAGTTCAGGATTTGGCCTTGTCATCCTTTCTATCCTCACTAAATGGATTGTCATCAATGGTTAGTATTATGTTACAAGAACCATCGCTTACTACTGCAGACATTTCTGGTTACACGGATGGAATCGACGCGTGGCAAAGCATGAATCCCGGAATCGATCACCCAACGTTTCCACAAATGCAGAAACAGTGGGATGTCATCCAAATCGACAGATTATTTCATGAGATCCGACCCCGATCGTGCAAAGGAAGTTGCCAGAATTTTGTCAACCCAAACGCCAGAGTCTGGCGCGTGACTCAATGACCTTCCATCGCGAAATCTTGGCACATTGCTGGAAAATAACGCTTTCAGAATAATGGTAGGCCTTCGTTGAGGGACCGACATTTGTGCACCAGACAAGTGTGTCTGCGGCTCGATGGTCTCGTCACCATCTCAAGTGTAAAAAAAGTGCAGGACGATGGTCCAGGCATTCCGAACTGAACAACATCATAAAACGGGCGCTCACAACAGTCGACATACCAGCCAGATTGGAGCCGCTTGGCCTATTTCGAAATGACGGGAAACGTGTCGATGAAATCGGTTTGATTCCCTGGAACCGTGGAAGAATACTGGTGTGGGATGCCACCTGCACGGACACTTTCGCTTCCCAGCAACCTCAAATACAGTGTACAAAAAGCCAGCAGAAGAAAAAGCCAAACGCAAAGAAACGAAATATAGGACGCTGTTCGAAAGAGATTATCACTTTGTGCCATTCGCAGTAGAAACGATGAGACAAACGAGCCAAGATCAAAATCCTTTCTCAAGCAACGCAAAAGTATGTGAATGTGAATCAGCGGTGATTCCGAATTCACAACTGATTCACATGAGATTTACCGCTGATTCACATGGGATTCAACGCTGATTCACATGGGCTTCACCGCTGATTCACATGGGATTCCCTGCTGATTCACATCGGAATCACCACTGATTCACAACGGAATCACCGCTGATTCACATAAGAATCAGCGGTGAAACAAAAACCGCGAAAAATGAAAATTTCGGTCAGATTTTTAATTTGTGTTCTGCGCCCAGATGTCGCAAAATCTTGGAGTTGGTGTCAATCGCCAGCACAAATTCAGCACAAATTTTTAGTGCTGTGATCTTTTGAAGAAAACTTGAACTGAAGTAGGTTCCCATACAAAAATGACGAAAAATCAAAAGTGCATTTTTTGATGAATTTATGCTGGGTCACCAGAGCAGAACAAATTCTGAAATTGGTACCATTCGTCAGCACAAATTCAGGCGCATCAGTGACGTTAATTTCCCTTCAGCACAAATTCGGGGGGGGGGGGGGGAATGTCACGACATGCACCTGGATTTGTTCGTTAGGAAAACCCCCAATTTACTACTGACACAGTAAAAGCTTCGGTAACGAAATCATTTCTAAGAAGAATCCATATGAGCGAAAGCTCACAAATATTGCGAATGATCTAGCCTCTGACATGGACGGGTTGTAACGGCGGATTATTATTATTATTAGGAAAACCCCTGAAACAGATCGAAGTATATCTGAAATTCGCAAAAATTTTGTTCTTCGAGTACTGTCAGGATCTTATAGTTCCGTCACTGTTGGGTATGATAAAAAAGCGACACCGCTCACTTTAACACGACGCATATTCAAGAGTATCTTTCAACCAATGATGTACTAAGTATCTACTGTCCTTGACAAAAAATTAACACAAACTGAACCAAACATGAAATGCGAAATGTTTAGTAGTGTTAGTAAATTTATGCGGATTTACGTAGTGCGTTTAGTGCGATGTACATACTACACATACGTAATTGTTCGCTTGAGTTTGTTTGTTTCAGTCGATGGTTTCATCAACCCAGTCTATATGAATAATGTCATTGCTTTCCACCAATTTATAATGCTAAATACATCACCCTACCTGTAGATTCACACACACTTCAAGTCTTATGCAAGGCATTATTAAAATCGAAAAACTCGATTTTTAATTGCAGACGCTTAAAAATGGAGATCAAGCAAGCATTTTGTTGGTAACGACAACTTTTATAGTAAATAAAGTTAAAGACTGTAAGTGTTTCTCATTGTTAAATGAGGAAGTGATGACTAAAAGTTGAAATTTTTTGATTACAAATTTCAATGCACAAGATTATTTAGTTTTCATTCCAGCGTTATGTTGTCGCTATAAATGCCTTATCATAATTAAGTCGACAATAACATTAATTGTTATGTTCCTTTTTGTTGTTGAGTTTTCTTAGTTCTTCGTAATTTGCATAACAATCGTTTATTTCATCGTTCCTTACCAACTAGTTTCTTTTTTGCTGCTTAAGTGAGTTTATGAGAGACACGAAATGTATTCTGTAAAAGAATTAGTAGCTTTCGCTTTACTTAGAAAAGTTTGAGTTTGCACTGAAAGTTGACAATGTGCATAAACGATGTAATTTGTTCTCATGAAAATGACCAAGTTAGTTAATGACGTAATTTTTAAAGTAAATTTCTTAAGCCGGACCCGAACAATCCGTATCATTGTACCTTAACAGGTCATATTTCAGAGAAATTAATTGTTCGAAACTAAAAAGTTGCCGACAGAGCCTAAAATAGGTGGAGGAGTAAAAGTGCACCGGACGCCCACTGAAGTCCTCTAACGCCCTTCTCGTCCTCTCCAGCCTCTTTTTACAAACTGTACTCAGATATCGATGAAGAATATAAAAATTGCATAAAAAATGAATTACATCTTCATAGAACAAGTAGCCTGAAAACTGTACCGTGACGGTAATTAAGTAGCGATAGCTACTTAATGCTTTCCCCCTTCCTGTCCGTCCGCCTGTGCCCTTCATCGAGCAATCACCGTTGATTCACAGGGAAATCTCCGATGAATCACAGGGAAATCTCCGATGATTCACCATGTGATCACCTATGATTCACAGAGGAATCACCGATGATTCACCGGTGAATGAACGGTGATTCATTGATGAGTAATCGGTGAATCATTGATGATTCTCCGGTAAATCATCGGTGATTAATCTGTGAATCATCGGTGATTCCATTGTGAATCATCGGTGTTTCCGCTGTGAGTTATGGGTTATTCAACGGTGAATTAACGATTATTCCACT
Source organism: Pseudolycoriella hygida (assembly GCA_029228625.1). Taxonomy (NCBI): domain Eukaryota; kingdom Metazoa; phylum Arthropoda; class Insecta; order Diptera; family Sciaridae; genus Pseudolycoriella; species Pseudolycoriella hygida. The sequence goes on from CM055406.1 coordinate 118,526,077, forward strand.
GTGAATCATCGGTGATTCCACGGTGAATCATCGATGATTTCACGGCGAATCATCGATGTTTCCTCTGTGAGTCATCGATGATTCCACTGTGAATATAATTCTATAGAATAGTTACCCAGATAACACAGATCACACTTTTTAATGTGGTTGCCCACTGAATGTACATTAAATGTACGAAATTCAATGTTGTTGAGAATATGTACATAAAATAAAATATACAAAAAATGTGCCTGTAAAGTGGTACATGTGCATTTTTCGCACATTTTATGTGCGTGATAAGGCGTACACTATTCCTATCACATTTAATGTACCAAAAATGTGCTTGTGATGTAGTACATTTTTCAATGTAAATAAAAGGCACATTTTTTGTATAGGTCGGTCATACATTTGACGTCTCAAAAGTGAATATTTTTCAAGTTATTGTTGATTTAAATCTGATGACAGCACTGAAAAAAGCGTACGTAATTTATGGATGGTCCCTAAGTATTCGGTGGCACAATTGGTAAAGCAGTCAACTCATAATCCCGAGCGTCTTGGGTTCAAGCCCTACAAATTAAAGAAATTTTTCTAAAAAAAATGAGAGTTTGTCATAAAAAAATGTAGATGGAGGACGTAGCGAATCAGAGTAAGAAAAGTCGGAAAACTAAATTAAATTTTCCTTTCTTTTCTTACATAACATTATATGTGCATGAAATGTGCTAGTAATTCACACTAAAAAGTACATTAAAGGTGCACAAGTTGTGTATTCAAAGTGTTTTAAATGTACATTAGATGTACATGTAATTCACATTTAATGTACATTATATTCACTTCACGTCCCAAAGAAAAGATGTAACGGTAAGGGCGCTTTTTATTATACATTAAATGTCCTGCAACTGGAGCACATTAAATGGGATCAGCACATTTTCCGATGGCACTTTATGTACATTTCGTGGGGTCAACTGTTATCTGGGTTAGTTAGTTCCAGAGCTATTTGTATGAAAAGCGACTTTTTTGGCTCGTGCTCGAAAACGGCTCGATAACTTTTCTTGAAATTTTGCAGGGACCTTCGGATGGGCATTCTACGCCATATGAGATTTTAAAAAAGGGGGATACCGGCCTCGTGCCAGGGCTCTTAGAAAGCGCCATTTAAAGCCCATATAAAAGAATGTTTTGTATGTGTGTGTGAGTGTATTCAATGTATGGGTCATATATGAGGAAAGTTTTTGGACTGTGTTAGGATGGAGATAGATGTTTGGTGTCAAAGGAAAAGTTGATAGGTTGGGTGTGTAGTGTGTCAGGGTGACCAACAAAATGGTCGACGAAGTTATGGGACGGACTTAGGAGGAAAATTACTTTTTTTTTGAGTTGGAGATAAATGTTTGGTGTGAAAGGAAAAGTTGTTGGTTTGGGTGTGTAGTGTGTCAGGGTGACCAACAAAATGGCCGACGGTGGTATGGGACGGATTTAGGGGCAAAATTGATTATTTTTTTAATTTTTTTTTGTTGAAGATAGATGTTTCGTGTCAGAGAAAATTTTTTTTCGACAAAAATTTTTTTCGCCGGAAATTTTTTCTCGAATATTTGTTTTTTCGTTTCTTCCAAAACAACTGATATCAATTTGGGTGAAGCTTACAGCTTCTTACAAATTCTTTTGAAATATTTTCACTTTTGATTAAAGAAATGCGTCACGAATGCCGGACCCTCCCAACGTAATAAATTTTCTGCGCTTTCAGATTTAGCAAGCCAAAAATTTGGCTACCCATACTAAACGCATCACGCTCAACTTAATTTTTTTTCGTGTCAAATCTGAAAGAACAGAAAAACTGTAACATTGGGGGGTCCGCCATTTGTGACGCATTTCTTTAATCGAAAATGAAAATATTTCACAAGAATTTTTTGCTTTCCGAAGCTCTAAGCGTGACCCAAAATGATATCAGTTGTTTTGGAAGAGGAGACGAGGACTTGCGTCACGTTTCCCTTTTAAAAAAGGTTTTTGTTGTGATAATCAAATACAAACACAAAATCCGGCATTTATTACGCGAAATTCGTACGGATTTTCTGCGTACGTAGAAAAACGCGATACCATATTCCGGTATAAAATTTGGTTGTTAAGCTAAGCTCGATAATTATGAAAATATTCAATCAATTTTTTGCCTCCAGATTTTAATGACAACCACGAAAGTAGAAAGGGTCATGAGACCTATGTGTTGCTATCAGACACAATGAAACCTGAGATGGTCAATTTTTTACCAATAAAAGAATAAATAAGATTTTTATACGTCACTTGACACAAATCTTTCGTTCGTTACCAGGAACAGATAAAAAGGAAAAATTGCAGGAAATAAATAAAAAACGAAGAAAGGGAAAATTTGTAGCCAAAGCACTTATACCTTTTTTGCGTCCATGAATTCGATTGAGATAAATCCGTTAATCGAATTTGGGGATTATAAATAATACATCGACTGAAAGGTTATATTAACGGCAATTGGAATACAATCTGTAATAACCCATACGCTCAAATGTATAAGTCGTTAAAGTAATTAGTCAATTCTTTTCCCCCGGCTAGTCTTAATTACATGTTTCTCCATTTCCATAAAAATTATCATATTTTCTGAAGCCACTCATGTGTACGTACGCTTAATGTACCAACAGATCCATAACGTAAATGAGCGATACTTAACACATATTTTACTTATGGCATTAATGGTCTTGTGACGCTTTGCGTTTAGTCCCACTGGATTTATAGTTCGGGTATTTGCAGGTGTCTTTCATGATTATATGATTCTATTTTTTACACATTCTTGGCTTATCTACGTAGAGTGTCCAGGGGAAACAACGAGACACACAACAACAACAACAAAAAACTTCGCATGAAAGCGATGGTTCTTTTTTATTTGTTTTGGCTAAAACATTTGTGTTTGGGAGTTTCAACAGCAATACGGACAATGAAGATGAATTTTTTTGTTTATAGTGGAAGAAAATTACTTTGGCAAATTTGATTAATCGTGATGGATTTTCTTGCCCTTTTTTCTGGGCTCTGTTATCGAAAACAAAGTTCTCGAGACCACGTCGAAGACGAAAATAAAAGCAAAAGAGTGGCGACTTGTGTGTAACATTCAAATATGTTTAACGGAAATGAAAGAAACGATTTATTTATTTATATACATCCCACTAGTGAAATTTCAAAGTTGTTTGTGGTTATAAAATGTAATTTATCGTTTCCCGTATGTACCGTTGACCAAATGTGTTGGAAAGTTTTCGAACAAATCAAGAGTTCAGTTCTCACTTTTTCTAAACCGTCAATCCGATTTTTCTACCATTTTCATTCTGTCTTTCCATATATTTCATATTGTCGCAACTCGTCTGGCTTGAATTATATTGAAGAACAAGGGCTTCGAATGCTAATTTAGATGTGTCGTCGCCCACAATCGCAACTCTGCGTATATTAAAAATCTGAGACATCAGACTCTTCAATCATCGATTGGTTCTAGACCTGTGCGTCGGCACACCCTGCCGCCAAAGAAAATAGCGTTTAAGAAATTTCAAAATTACCATTGTCACTACTATTGTACGTTGTAACTTTCTACTAACGGTTCAGACAATTATCGCATATTTCAAATTTCTCATCTCAGTCCAGGGCCTATTTTATTGAATTAATTCACCGAATTCGTAAAAATTCACCAAATTCATTAAAATTCGCCGAATTCAAAAAATTCACCGAATTCATAAAAATTCATGGAAATTCGTAAAAATTCACCGAACTTCACCAAAATTCAATTTTTTTTCCTTACGAAATTATATTTGTCGCGAAAGGAAATTTTATGTAAATCGACACGTTTTGAACAATTTCTCGGTTATCAGAAGTCAAGTCATTTCGAAAAACATTGAACTAACATCCAAACGAGTCGGAATATTCAATTATTATAGCTCGTTCAAAGCGTTATCTTAGCCTGATTCGTCCAAAATATTTTTTCCTGGTGGCATCGTCTTGGAGCTAGACCCATTAGGGAAAAAACATTTTTGGAGGTCCGAAAACAGTTTTCCGTCAATATCTCCACCAAACCGATCATGCTCGGAGCGGTAGCGTCCACAAACCCAAAAACCTCCATACAAAAACTTTGGGACAAGACACGATGTATAGGCGAAGTTTTGAGTTTTTTCCCCCTCGCCCCCTTCCCCTCCAAATTATTTTTAAAAAAAACTACGTCGCAGCAGCTTTCCAACAAGCCCTCACTCATCAAAATCGGTTGAAAGTTGGCTGAGATGTGGAGGTTTGAAGATGGTACTTTTCCATACATCTTACCAAAACCCATTGTTCTCATTATTATGAAAACTTTTTTTCTGATCTGTCGGTTTCTATATATCTATGTTCTATCTATCTATATATAGTTCTATTAATATTTTCGATCTCGAGAACTAGACAGCCGATTTGCATCAAATTTTCAGGGAACGTCAGAATCGGTCCAAAATGAAAAATTTCATCGGCCGCTTTTCCGGGAAAACTCTGGAAAAGTGGTCAATTTTCATGGTTTTTCACGTAGTGCTCGGAGTTTTCGAATTTTAGCTCCGGAGTGACAATACCTAGAGAGTTGGTTTGTTCCGAGCGATTATAGAGTTTGATCAGGAGAATTTTTTGGAATCATAAGAAAATGGTTGCCGGGTGTCAAAAAGGCGCCGTCTTGAATTTTTTGGCTGCCAACCGTCAAAGTGACGCCATCTTGGAATTTTTGCTATCTTCTGAATTAGAATAGCTAGAGAGTTGGTTCCTTCGGGAAAGTTCGATAGATGACTTGGGCATCATTTTGATGAATAGAAAGCGGAATCGCCGAGGCGCGGAAGTTGGCCAAAATTGAGGCGAAAGTTTTCGCCAAAAAATTTTTTTCGTCGGAATCGATAGATTTTGACTTGCGCATCATTTTGATGAATAGAAAGTGGAATCGCCGAGGTGCGGAAGTTGGACAAAATTGAGGCGAAAGTTTTCGGCAAAAATTTTTTTTCGTCGGAATCGATAGACCCAACAAAAACCTCTTAAAGGTAAAGTGTGACGCAGTCCCTAATGTCCACTTCCAAAATTAATGATATCAAAACAAAAACCTTTTAAAAGGTAAAGTGTGACGCAGTCCCTAATGTCCACTTCCAAAATTAATGATATCAGTGGAGGTGACGCTTGCGCTGAAAATACGCATACATTTTCTTGACGACAACGTTACCCTGTGTTCAAAAAATCGCGTCACAAATGCCAGGTCCAACGAAACGAAATAATTTTTCTGTACTTTCCGTTTTTAAGTTGCAAAAATTTAACCATTCGTGTCTTTTTGCGAAGCTTGTTTTGAGTTTTTAAAATTTTTGCGTGTGAAAACTGAAAGTGTTGAAAAATTATTACGCTGGTGGGTCTGGCATTTGTGACGCGATTTTTTGAACACAGGGTAACGTTGTCGTCAAGGAAATGTATGCGTATTTTCAGCGCAAGCGTCAACTCCACTGATATCATTAATTTTGGAAGTAGACATTAGGGACTGCGTCACACTTTACCTTTTAAAAGGTTTTTGTTGTGATCTACTTTTTTGTGCTCTTTTATAACTATAAGAACTTCAAAGATCCATAGAAATTACCCAAGGTAATGTCAAAGGCCCTACCGAAGTACGTCTGAGACCATTGATTTTGATGACCGAAATGTTCTCCTCTGCACCATATCACAAAGTGGACGAAAGTACAGTCAGCAAAATTAACAGAACTGCACATTTTCCGTTTCGTTTGTTTCTCTTTTTCTCTAGCAAATGCATGGTAAGTACTCACGAAACGTAAAAACTCACAAAACAGAGTAAAAGAAAAATTTCGCAGTTCTGTTAATTTTGTTTATTGTAGTTTCTCCAAGTCATCCTTAAACTATTTTTTCTAAAATGTAATTCTCACTAAGTTTGCCTTTGGAAGAAACTTTCTAACTTCCGTAGTTCTAGAGATATGCGTCATTCCGGTCAATTCTAGAAGTGGTAATATTCCAGGATTGGTCCATTTAACCCTAAAACCCTGAAACACTTGTTCTGTTTGCCTTTGACGGTAAATCTCCATATTGCATAGTTGAAGACGAAAAAACCATCTGTTTTCGCATATAGCCAAGAAACTTTATTTCGTCCATTTCATTGGTCCCATTGCCCAGACCATTGTCCCGATTTCCACAAAATTTTTTTTTTCAGTTTTATGAGATCGAAGGCTTTCATTTGACACCAAAATGTACAATTTCCGTGCTATACTTGCTGAGATATTTGCCAAAAAGTTTCACCGATCCTCGAAAAACCATATTCTTGGTCACTTTTTCGACCATATCTCCGGAACTACTTAACCGATTTTGCTGATCTTCGAACTTAAATCACGGTACATATGTACCTTTCAGGATAAAAAAAGGTTCGGGGTGATCGGTGCAGCCGTTTCGAAAAAACGACAGCGGACAGACGGTCAAACGGACATTTTTTTTCGCTGATTCGTCATCTCTAGACGATATTAAATGCTCCCCCCTCACTCCCACCTCGATCTACCCCATGTTACAATAAAATTATTTGTAGTAAACGTATAGGACCTTTGTACTTCGTACGGGTCCAAAAAGAAAATACAAACTTGAATCTGCTTTCTCGAATAAAAGCTGTTTAAGTCTCAAGTTTGATCAATCGGAAAACTATATTATCATGGTAATTGTTGAAGTGTTATAGTTAATATCATAACTTGAGTTGATGACATTTTTCTTATGTTTTGCTATAATTTGAAAATTTATTTTTGTTGTTCATTCACAGCTAGAATATTTTTAATTTGAGAAATATTGAAATTAAATTGTATTTTTTTGTGAATGATTCACAAGTAGATTGTGAACCGTTAGCAAAGCGAAAGCCATAATCACATTCGCATTTCTCTGGAGCAATTCATTTTCCATTGACAAACTGGTACATATTTCGAACCATTTGAATCCCAATTGTAGTCAGGGTTACAGAGCCAGATGTTTGGTGCTATACAAAAGCGTTTCGTACATTGTCGACACACCGGTTCACATGTGATATGTAAGTTTTTACCGTAACCCACATAGGTTTAACGCCTGTATGCTCGTATTTCCGTCTGTCATCTGATGTCTGCGCGTATCACGCATATCTCGGCTCCTAGACCTCCAAAGGGCTCAAACTTATGCCATTCGAAATCTCTAAGACTCTAGATTTACACAAATGCCAGAAGGGGAAGGGTCGGATAGAGGGGCCTATAACACATATCTACACTTCTGGACCACCTATAGAGCTCAAAGCGTCTTTGACTATAGATTTTTACAAATAGCGGATGTGGTCGGATGGGTGGGGGACGAGTTCTCATATCCCACATAGTGAGCTTAAACTTGTGTCAGTGCAGTGGTCGTAAGATTAGGGGTGGGTTGGAGGAGGAATTGTAATCGGAAGTCTATAGGGGGATAAAAGCCATTGAACAAATGTCGAAAACCCGAAAAAGTTGTGGAGTGTTCTGGAAATTCCTGTATGGTTCAGGAAATTGGTATTCCACACAAATTAGGAAAACAAAAATTAGGAAAAATAAAAATTAGGAACAAAAATTAGGAAACGGAAAATTAGGAAAAAAAATTATTTGCCAAAAAGAAGGAAAAACAAAAATCAGGAAAAGCTAAAATTAGGAAAAACAATAATGAATTAAATTAGGAAAAACCAAAATTAGGTGTCAGGCAATCAGGAAAAACCAAAAGCAGGAAATAAATTTTGAGAGAATGCGCCGCAGGCCGTGATAAATCCTTAAAAAAAGCGAGGTTGAGTTGCGAACATCCCCCCTTGCGGGGTCTAAGGGGCAGAGCCAAAGATAAGATTGCGACCTCCTTAGGAATTGAAAACTTTAATGTTTTTCTGATTTTCGTTTTTCCCTAATTTTGGTTTTTCCTAAATTTGGAATTTGATGATTTGTGTTTTTCCTTATTTTAGGTTCCTGATTTCGTTTCCTGATTTTCATTTCCTGATTTTTGGTTCCTGATTTCTTGATTCCTGATTTTTGCTTTCCTAATTCAGGTGGACATTCCAGGAACTTTCTGGAAATTTTTCAAAAATTTTGAAAAGTTCTCGAAATTTCTCAAAAGTTATTCACAGAAATTTCTTGAACTTTGCAGAACTTTTTAGAAATTTCTACAGCTTTCCAGATTTTTCTAGAAGTTTCTGGAACAATCTAGAACTTTCTAGAACCTTCCAGAAATTTCTAGAAGTCTTTAGAACTTTCCAGAACTTTCTAGATTTTTCTTGAACTTTCTACCACTTTACACCAATCCCAGTTCCACCACCCACAAGGGCGTGACAGTCTTTTGTTTTAATGTTTGCAAGTACTTAGGAACCATTTTTTTCAGAAGATGGCAAGTTAGTTAGGGTATTTGGGGAACGAAGGAAAATGGGCAACGCGGTAGCCAGTCAATTGAGGTCGCACGTGTTTAACAAAAAGGAATTGAGTAGTGAAACAAAGTTAGCTGTCCACAGGTCTATTTTCAGACCGACAATTTTGTATGGTAGTGAGAGCTGGGTGGACTGCGGATATCTCGTGCATGACCTGGAAGTTTCTGATATGAGGATTCTTAGGAGTATAGCCAAAGTTAATCGGAGGGAGCAGTGAGATAATCACATTAGGAACGACGGCATTCGGGAAAACTTGGGGGTTTCGTCAGTGGAAGAGGAGGCAAGGGCTAGTCGTCTGCGCTGGTTCGGGCACGTTCAAAGGATGGGTAATAACAGGCTACCAAAAAGGATCTTAGGTGCACAGGTCCCGGGGGTTTGGACAAGGGGTAGACCAAGGAGAAGGTTTATAGACTCTGTTAAATCGGATTTAGAAGTTAGGGGACTTTCTCTGGGCGAACAAACCATCTCCTTGGCGGGCGATAGGAGGGCATGGAGGGGGGTGGTACACCTTCCTAGGGTTGTGTCATAAAGACCTCACACCGAAAGGTACTTAATGGTCTATGTTTTGATGATGATGATGATGAAGTAATACTCGACATGAAGTTAGCTGTAGTTGCGACCGAAGCAAACTTCACTGCAAAAAATTAGCTGATTTCATTCATAAATTTACCACAATCAGCTGGCTTCATTGAAAAGTTCAAAAATCAGCTGATTTTTTTGCGACTGCAGCTAACTTCACATTGAGTATTACTTGCAAAGATGAAGACAAAAGACTGTCACGCCCCTGACCACCCATGAGTTGCTAAAGCATCTGAGGAAAATTGCATCATACGCTTCGTTATATACTTGTCCAGTTTCATATGAATAGGTCCTGTATAAAGTTTCAAGAATTTTCGGAACACTCAACTTCGACTACTTTTAGCTATATATAAGCAAACGTGTGATGCAATTTTCTTCAGTTGCTTTTAGCAACTCTTGCGGGCAGGTT
>CM055406.1:118535956-118564826 GCA_029228625.1 Pseudolycoriella hygida
GGTCTGCCATTTGTGACGCGATTTTATGAACGTTGTCGTCAAGGAAATGTATGCGTATTTTCAGCGCAAGCGTCACCTCCACTGATATCATTATTTTGGAAGTAGACATTAGGGACTGCGTCACACTTTACCTTTTAAAAGGTTTTTGTTGTGATCTACTTTTTTGTGCTCTTTTATAACTATAAGAACTTCAAAGATCCATAGAAATTACCCAAGGTAATGTCAAAGGCCCTACCGAAGTACGTCTGAGACCATTGATTTTGATGACCGAAATGTTCTCCTCTGCACCATATCACAAAGTGGACGAAAGTACAGTCAGCAAAATTAACAGAACTGCACATTTTCCGTTTCGTTTGTTTCTCTTTTTCTCTAGCAAATGCATGGTAAGTACTCACGAAACGTAAAAACTCACAAAACAGAGTAAAAGAAAAATTTCGCAGTTCTGTTAATTTTGTTTATTGTAGTTTCTCCAAGTCATCCTTAAACTATTTTTTCTAAAATGTAATTCTCACTAAGTTTGCCTTTGGAAGAAACTTTCTAACTTCCGTAGTTCTAGAGATATGCGTCATTCCGGTCAATTCTAGAAGTGGTAATATTCCAGGATTGGTCCATTTAACCCTAAAACCCTGAAACACTTGTTCTGTTTGCCTTTGACGGTAAATCTCCATATTGCATAGTTGAAGACGAAAAAACCATCTGTTTTCGCATATAGCCAAGAAACTTTATTTCGTCCATTTCATTGGTCCCATTGCCCAGACCATTGTCCCGATTTCCACAAAATTTTTTTTTTCAGTTTTATGAGATCGAAGGCTTTCATTTGACACCAAAATGTACAATTTCCGTGCTATACTTGCTGAGATATTTGCCAAAAAGTTTCACCGATCCTCGAAAAACCATATTCTTGGTCACTTTTTCGACCATATCTCCGGAACTACTTAACCGATTTTGCTGATCTTCGAACTTAAATCACGGTACATATGTACCTTTCAGGATAAAAAAAGGTTCGGGGTGATCGGTGCAGCCGTTTCGAAAAAACGACAGCGGACAGACGGTCAAACGGACATTTTTTTTCGCTGATTCGTCATCTCTAGACGATATTAAATGCTCCCCCCTCACTCCCACCTCGATCTACCCCATGTTACAATAAAATTATTTGTAGTAAACGTATAGGACCTTTGTACTTCGTACGGGTCCAAAAAGAAAATACAAACTTGAATCTGCTTTCTCGAATAAAAGCTGTTTAAGTCTCAAGTTTGATCAATCGGAAAACTATATTATCATGGTAATTGTTGAAGTGTTATAGTTAATATCATAACTTGAGTTGATGACATTTTTCTTATGTTTTGCTATAATTTGAAAATTTATTTTTGTTGTTCATTCACAGCTAGAATATTTTTAATTTGAGAAATATTGAAATTAAATTGTATTTTTTTGTGAATGATTCACAAGTAGATTGTGAACCGTTAGCAAAGCGAAAGCCATAATCACATTCGCATTTCTCTGGAGCAATTCATTTTCCATTGACAAACTGGTACATATTTCGAACCATTTGAATCCCAATTGTAGTCAGGGTTACAGAGCCAGATGTTTGGTGCTATACAAAAGCGTTTCGTACATTGTCGACACACCGGTTCACATGTGATATGTAAGTTTTTACCGTAACCCACATAGGTTTAACGCCTGTATGCTCGTATTTCCGTCTGTCATCTGATGTCTGCGCGTATCACGCATATCTCGGCTCCTAGACCTCCAAAGGGCTCAAACTTATGCCATTCGAAATCTCTAAGACTCTAGATTTACACAAATGCCAGAAGGGGAAGGGTCGGATAGAGGGGCCTATAACACATATCTACACTTCTGGACCACCTATAGAGCTCAAAGCGTCTTTGACTATAGATTTTTACAAATAGCGGATGTGGTCGGATGGGTGGGGGACGAGTTCTCATATCCCACATAGTGAGCTTAAACTTGTGTCAGTGCAGTGGTCGTAAGATTAGGGGTGGGTTGGAGGAGGAATTGTAATCGGAAGTCTATAGGGGGATAAAAGCCATTGAACAAATGTCGAAAACCCGAAAAAGTTGTGGAGTGTTCTGGAAATTCCTGTATGGTTCAGGAAATTGGTATTCCACACAAATTAGGAAAACAAAAATTAGGAAAAATAAAAATTAGGAACAAAAATTAGGAAACGGAAAATTAGGAAAAAAAATTATTTGCCAAAAAGAAGGAAAAACAAAAATCAGGAAAAGCTAAAATTAGGAAAAACAATAATGAATTAAATTAGGAAAAACCAAAATTAGGTGTCAGGCAATCAGGAAAAACCAAAAGCAGGAAATAAATTTTGAGAGAATGCGCCGCAGGCCGTGATAAATCCTTAAAAAAAGCGAGGTTGAGTTGCGAACATCCCCCCTTGCGGGGTCTAAGGGGCAGAGCCAAAGATAAGATTGCGACCTCCTTAGGAATTGAAAACTTTAATGTTTTTCTGATTTTCGTTTTTCCCTAATTTTGGTTTTTCCTAAATTTGGAATTTGATGATTTGTGTTTTTCCTTATTTTAGGTTCCTGATTTCGTTTCCTGATTTTCATTTCCTGATTTTTGGTTCCTGATTTCTTGATTCCTGATTTTTGCTTTCCTAATTCAGGTGGACATTCCAGGAACTTTCTGGAAATTTTTCAAAAATTTTGAAAAGTTCTCGAAATTTCTCAAAAGTTATTCACAGAAATTTCTTGAACTTTGCAGAACTTTTTAGAAATTTCTACAGCTTTCCAGATTTTTCTAGAAGTTTCTGGAACAATCTAGAACTTTCTAGAACCTTCCAGAAATTTCTAGAAGTCTTTAGAACTTTCCAGAACTTTCTAGATTTTTCTTGAACTTTCTACCACTTTACACCAATCCCAGTTCCACCACCCACAAGGGCGTGACAGTCTTTTGTTTTAATGTTTGCAAGTACTTAGGAACCATTTTTTTCAGAAGATGGCAAGTTAGTTAGGGTATTTGGGGAACGAAGGAAAATGGGCAACGCGGTAGCCAGTCAATTGAGGTCGCACGTGTTTAACAAAAAGGAATTGAGTAGTGAAACAAAGTTAGCTGTCCACAGGTCTATTTTCAGACCGACAATTTTGTATGGTAGTGAGAGCTGGGTGGACTGCGGATATCTCGTGCATGACCTGGAAGTTTCTGATATGAGGATTCTTAGGAGTATAGCCAAAGTTAATCGGAGGGAGCAGTGAGATAATCACATTAGGAACGACGGCATTCGGGAAAACTTGGGGGTTTCGTCAGTGGAAGAGGAGGCAAGGGCTAGTCGTCTGCGCTGGTTCGGGCACGTTCAAAGGATGGGTAATAACAGGCTACCAAAAAGGATCTTAGGTGCACAGGTCCCGGGGGTTTGGACAAGGGGTAGACCAAGGAGAAGGTTTATAGACTCTGTTAAATCGGATTTAGAAGTTAGGGGACTTTCTCTGGGCGAACAAACCATCTCCTTGGCGGGCGATAGGAGGGCATGGAGGGGGGTGGTACACCTTCCTAGGGTTGTGTCATAAAGACCTCACACCGAAAGGTACTTAATGGTCTATGTTTTGATGATGATGATGATGAAGTAATACTCGACATGAAGTTAGCTGTAGTTGCGACCGAAGCAAACTTCACTGCAAAAAATTAGCTGATTTCATTCATAAATTTACCACAATCAGCTGGCTTCATTGAAAAGTTCAAAAATCAGCTGATTTTTTTGCGACTGCAGCTAACTTCACATTGAGTATTACTTGCAAAGATGAAGACAAAAGACTGTCACGCCCCTGACCACCCATGAGTTGCTAAAGCATCTGAGGAAAATTGCATCATACGCTTCGTTATATACTTGTCCAGTTTCATATGAATAGGTCCTGTATAAAGTTTCAAGAATTTTCGGAACACTCAACTTCGACTACTTTTAGCTATATATAAGCAAACGTGTGATGCAATTTTCTTCAGTTGCTTTTAGCAACTCTTGCGGGCAGGTTCTGCGTCAGGTGTCGAGAGTGAAAATCTAGAAATTTTAAGAAACGTACATTCAGGTCAAAATTAATAGAAACTTTGTACTTCTGCGCAGGTTTTTAACATCGCAAAACCCTGCGCAGAAGTACAAAGTTTCTATTCATTTTGACCTAAATGTATAGAAAGTTCTGGAAAGTTCAAGAAACTTATCGAAAGTTCTAGAACAATCTTAAAAGTTTTAGAAGTTATTGATTATTAACACGCGCTACTATGTGGGTTACGCTGAAATACCTGTATGGGTTTTCTTTCAACATTTTTTCTATATGTCTCCAACCCAAATTCTCCATTAAATGCATCCCTCTAATTCCCGCCTCATCTACCCCATGTTACAATAAAATGTCTTCTAGTAAACGTATAGGACAGTCGTACTTCGTACGGGTCCAAAAATAGTAAAACGTTCACTTGAACGAGGGGTCCCAAGGGTGTAGGTTAATCATGGCCCCACGATAGTAAGGGGCCGTGACGCAAGTCTTACACGCCAAAAAATTCACAAAAGGCGAAGTTGTAGAGAATTAAACTTAAGCAAACACGTGTTTCAGGGTTTTGGGAAAATATGGCCCAATCCTGGTATATGGCCACTTCCATAATTAGGCAGGATGAACCAAATCTTTAGAACTATGAGAGTTAGAAAGTTCATTTCAAAGGCGAAGTTGTAGAGAATTAAATTTTAGCGTACACTTGTTTCAGCGTTTTGGGAAAATGTGGCCTAATCCCGGGATAACGCCACTTCCAGATTCCACAGTTATGATTCATACCTCTAGAACTATGGCATCTAGAAAGTTGCTTACAAACTTACAAAAGTACTGATATCCGCAAAAAAACCTCTTACAGAGGAGGTGTGTCGCAAGTCCTTTGCTTACAAAAGCTGTGAAATCAGAAAAGTGTGGCGCATTAACCGTCTAAGGTAAAACTATTTTCTTCCAGTTACAGAAGTTCTGAAATCAGAGCGGGTGACGCATTAAGCTTCGATTCGCAACAAAAATGTTTAAACAAAATTACGTTGAGTTCAAAAAATTGCGTCACAAATGCCAACAAACAACTCCACAAGCAAAAAAAAGAAAAAAGAAATCAATCTGAAATGAGAAGGGCTAATATTCAATCAAGTAACGTTTGATTTTCAATGAGAAAACTAATTCATTCGATAAAAGTATTTAGTCGCTAAATTATTTGTTTGCAATAAAACTATTCAGATTGAAACTTAGTCTCTTTTATTCATTCCTACGCTATATCCCTGAGGTTCCAACAGAATTATGCATAAATAGAGATTGGTAAATAAACTTAATTGTTTAACGAGTTCAATTTCCTATAAACATGGAAGCGTTGTGCAATGTATTACGATACTCCAATTTCGTGCGAACGAAAAACGTATCTGAAATACTGTATTATACCATTAAAATGAACTCTTAATTTACCGTTGAGAAATATAGTTGTTTAATTTCTTAACAGAGTGTACAAAAGGATTTCCACATCACTACCATATAAGTCATGCAAAGTGCACATAAGTGCTCACTAGTATCGCCCGGTGCACCTAGGGCCACTAAATGCTAAAAAAGAAAGCGTAAGTAGATGAACTATAAACTAAGCCCATCATGTTTACCCCAATAACTAAATATTTTTTTTATTAAGAAAATAATTATTCGAATTTCGATATTCGAAGGCGCACGGAGGCCTGTTGGGCCTATTGTGCTTAATCCCGGTGAGGAAAAAATTCTGTAAAGGATTTTTCTTCAATTTGTAGCAAGAAAGTAACGTTCCTAAGCATACCCAAGCATTCGCAAAAATTTAAATTTACCCTCAAAAATCTACGCAATAAGAATTAAGAGCATTAAGAGTCAAATTTTTGCAGAACTTTTGTAACTGGAAGAAAAACGCTTTGCGTTAGAAGCGTAGTGCGTCACCCTTTTCTGATTTCACTAGGGTCCCCACGATTCCGAAAATACCTTTGAAAATTTTTAAAAGTCGAATTTGGACTCCCCGCCATCGTTCTGAAGAGTTTTGTCGGCTGTGGGTCATTAGGGCTGTTTTATTTTTCAAAATCATGCTCGGAGCGGTAGCGGAGAGCGTGACGCAGTCTCCACACCCCAAAAAAAACGTCCGCAAACCCAAAAAACTCCATACAAAAACCTTTGGGACAAGACACGATGTATAGGCGAACTTTTGAGTTTTTTCCCCTCCCCCTTCTCCCCCTCCAAATTATTTAAAAAAAAACTACGTCGCATCAAAATCGGTTGAAAACGAGCCGAGATATCGCCAATCAAAGATGGTCATCTTTTCCATACTAGAATGGTAAAATCTGCTTTGAAAGTAATAACAATTTTATTCCTGTGTTGTGTGTCAACGATCTATGTATCTACCTACTTTTTTTTTCTCGAGAACCGCCCGAGCGATTTCCTTAAAATTTTTAGGGAACGTCAGTCTCGGCCCCAAATGAAAAATTTCATATGCCACTTTTCCGGGAAAATTCTGGAAAAGCCGTGGCATGTGGAAAAGTGGTCAAAATGGTAATGCACGGAGCTTTCGAATTTTAGCTCCGAAGTGACGATAGCTAGAGAGTTGGTTTCTTCGGGAAAGTTATAGAGTTTGGTCAGGAGAAATTTTTGGAATCTTAAGAAAATGGCCGCCAGCGGTCAAACTGACGCCATCTTGAATTTTTTCAAGCAATAAATTAGGTTTTTTTTGGTTTTCGAATTTTAGCTTCGGAATGACAATACTTAGAGAGTTGGTTTCTTCGATAAAGTTATAGAATTTGAGAGGAGAATTTTTTGGGATTTTCAGAAATCTGCCAAAGTGGCGTCATCTTGGATTTTTGTAAGGTATGAATTATGCTTCTTTGGGTTTTCGATTTTTAGCTCCGGAATGATAACACTTAGAGAGTTGGTTTCTTCTAGAAAGTTATAGAGTTTCATCAGGAGAATTTTTTGGTATTATTAGAAAATGGCTGCCAGCTGTCATAGAGGCGCCATCTTGGATTTTCGTTTATGCTTTTTCGCTTTTCGAAATTTTGCTCCGTAATGACACTACTTAGAGAGACAGTTTCCTCTAGAAAGTTATAGAGTTTCATCAGGAGAATTTTTTGGTATCATTAGAAAATGGCTGCCAGCGGTCAAAGTGACGCCATCTTGGATTTTTTGCTAAATTCTGTATAAGAATACCTAGACAGTTAGTTTCTTCAGGAAAGTTATATGAATCAGTGAGAAGAATTCGTGACACAAAGTGTTCCGAAGGTAGCCGAAGGTGACACGGAGTGTTCCGAAGGAAGGCGAAGGTGACATAAAGTATTCCGAAGGTGATACGAAGTGTTCCGATGGTAGCCGAAGGTGTTGGAGAACAAATTTTTTCGGAGAAAAACTTTTTTGGAGAAAATTTTTTTTCGGAGAAATTTTTTTTCTAAGAAAATTTCCTTTTCTGAGAAACCTTTTTTCAAAAAATAGAAATTTTTTCAACAACTGAAAAATTCCAAAACGACTGATATCACAACAAAAACCTCTTTAAAAGTAGAGTGTGACGCAGTCCGTAAATCCGCTTCAAAAATTAATGATATCGCTTGAGGTGACGCTATCGCAGATAAAACGTAGAAGTTTGTTTGGATGGAACCTTGTGTTAAAAGTTTTGATTTCCTGAAAAAATTAGAAAGCTTTCTTTGAAACAAAATTACGTTTTGTTAAAAAAAAATTGCGTCACAAATGCCGGACCCAACGACGAAATAATTTTTCTGTACCTTTGCGCTCAAAAATTTGACTTTTGCTTGTTATTGCGTAGACTGTTTAAGATAAATTTAAATTTTTGCGTGCAAAAACTGAAAGTATTGAAAAATTATTCCGCTGGTGGGTCCGGCATTTGTGACGCAATTTTTTTAACACAACGTAATTTTGTTTCAAAGAAAGCGCTGTAATTTTTCAGGAAATCAAAACTTTTAACACAAGGTTCCATTCAAACAAACTTCTACGTTTTATCTGCGATAGCGTCACCTCAAGCGATATTATTAATTTTGGAAGCGGACTTACGGACTGCGTCACGCTCCACCTTTAAAGAGGTTTTGTGATTTTAGATTCCTTTAGCTCTATCCCCCTAAAAAGTTTATAATTAGTAAGAAAATACAAAAAGCAAAATATTTTGGAAATTTTCAGAGGCGATTTACAGGTCCCGCTATGCTATTTTTTGCACAAAATATGCTATTTTTCATTATTTTGATGCTATTTCTAGTTCCTCCTTTCGAAGTGTGAACTGAAGTGCCCTAAAACTATTTTTCGCAGAAGGCCACTGTTAATACTTTTCCAACGACACCTCACACGTCAAATTTGGTTGAAAATTCAATTTTTGGCGACTATTTGAATGGTGAATTCGAGCCTTACTTCGAGCTTATAGCAGTCTTCAACTTCCATTTTGTTTTTCGATATTTTTTGCTTATTCTCCACATGAGTGAGGTCATCCAATAAGGCGTCGTAGGGTTTTGTGATGAAGGTGGCTTTCTCTAGCAATTTTCAACTTTCAACTTTTGTGTATTTGTAGAGAGCTAAACTTCCAAAAGTGCTGATATCCGCACAAAAAAATCTCTTACAGAGGAAGTGAGAAGCAAGTATTTATGTCTGCTGGCAAAAGTTCTGAAATCATAAAAGGGTTAACCGTTTATGGCGAAACGATTTTCTTCCAGTTACAAAAGTTCTGAAAAAATCGAAGAAAGATGGAGCACTTAACTTCGAACGAAAAAAAAATTAAAGTGAAATTGCGTTGTGTTTTTAAAAAATTGCGTCACAAATGCCCAGACCCACCAGCAAAGAAAAATTATTTCGTTGAAGGGTCTGGGTAGACAATTTGCAAGAAAAAAATATTCACTTAACTGAAAGTGAGCTTTACTCACTACACTCAAATGATCGCCAAAAATAGAATTTTCAACCAAATTTGACGTGTGAAAGGTATTACCAGTGTCTTTCTGCGAAGAATAGTTTTAACGCACTTTAGTTCACGCTTCGAAAGAAGGAACTAGAAATAGCTTCAAAATAATGAAAAGTAGCATATGTTGTGCAAAAAATAGCATAGCGGGACCTGTAAATCGCCTCTGAAAATTTTCAAAATATTTTCCTTTTTATGTTTTCTTACTAATTATAAACTTTTTAGGGGGATAGAGCTAAAGGAATATAAAATTTGGAAAAATAAAATAGCCCTAATGACTCACAACCGACGAAACTCTTCAGAGCGATGCGATGGCGGGAAGCCCAAATTCGACTTTTAAAATTTTTCAAAGGTATTTTCGGAATCGTGAGGACCCCTAGATCTTATTTCTTGCGGGGGATATGAAAAAAAAGGTCAAAAACGCTCCACCCTATGACCATACTCAATAGTCTCAAATAGTCTCAAAATGAGTACACTCAACAGTCTCAAAATGAGTATAATCAACAGTCAGGTGCTTCAAGTGCATGAATTTTGGACACCAGGCAAGGAATTGTAGGGGAGAGGATAGATTCAACCTGTGCAGGAGATGTGGGGGAGAGAACCACCTAGCCAAAGATTGCAAGAACCCGCCGAAATGTCCGAAATGTGTACGTTAGAAAATGACCACGTGACTGGTGGAGCGAGATGTCCAGTCTTTAAACAGGCGCTTAAATCTAAAACAGGACAAGAATGGAAGTGATACAAATAAATCTAAATCATTGTGACATGGCACAACAACTTCTGTGGCAAGCCTCAGCGGAACAAAAATGTGACGTAGCGATTATTTCAGAACCGTACCGTGTATATAGAAACAACGGTAAATGGGCTGCTGACAGAGCCGAGATGGCCGCAATATTGACAACGGGCAAGTACCCCATACAAGAAGTTGTATCAGACGAAGGAGTGTATATTGCCAGCTGCTATGCACCACCAAGATGGACGATTCTGCAGTTTGAACGAATGTTAGACTTACTCACAGAAGAACTGACGGGACTCAACCCAGTTCATATTGGAGGTGATTTCAACGCATGGGCAGTTGAGTGGGGTAGTAGATTCACAAATGATAGAGGCTTCAGTCTGCAAGAAGCGCTAGCTAGATTAAATGTGGTTCTGGCAAACGTGGGAAACACAACTACATTCCGCAAGAGTGGGCGAGAGTCGATTATTGACGTGACGTTCTGCAGTCCAGTACTAGTTCCAAGTCTGAACTGGAGAGTTGACGAAAGTTACACACACAGCGATCACCAGGCATTGAGGTACACTGTGAAAAAGTGTACAGAGGCAACAAGACAGATGACTCATAGAAGAGAGCGAAGATCGAGAACTGGAAATTTCGATCAAGAAGTTTTCAAGGAATATCTCCAACCAAAAGACGACCACGAAGAGAAATCGGCAGAAGAATTGACGAAAGAAATGGTGAATGCATGTGACGTGGCGATGCCAAGAAGGATGGAACCGAGGAATGGGCGAAAACCGGAATTTTGGTGGAACGACGAAATAAGACTTTTGCGAACGACCTGCTTTAGGACAAAGAGGAGGATGCAAAGGGCCAGAAACGAGAGCGTCAGAGCGGTAAGGTGCGAAGAACATCGTAATGCAAAATTAGCACTGAAGCAAGCAATCCGGGCTACTAAGAAGGATTGCTGGAAGAAACTGTGCCAGGAGGCAGACGCGAACCCGTGGGGCAAAGTGTTTAAAATTGTGATGGCGATGGTGAAAGGCACATCAGTTCTAAAAGAAAAGTGCCCGGAGAAGCTAGGTGCCATAGTGAGAGAGCTCTTCCCACAGCACGAACAGGTCACATGGCCGCAAACTCCTTACGACCACAAAGCTGAAGACGACATGAACGGTCGATCACTGCAGAAGAGATCCAGATGGCTGCAAAAAAGCCAAAGAATAGCAAGGCGCCAGGACCAGATGGAATCCCAAATGTAGCTCTGAAGACGGCAGCAGGTGTGAAGCCCAACATGCTCAGATTGACAATTCAGAAATGCCTCGACGACGGATATTTTCCTGAAATATGGAAGAAGCAAAAGTTGATCCTGATACCAAAACCAAGGAAACCGCCAGACAAGCCATCATCATATAGACCTATATGCTTGTTGGATGGATTAGGGAAAATGTTGGAAGCCGTGGTTCTGAATAGACTAAGAAAACACACAGAGGGTGAACACGGACTGTCAGACGAACAATTCGGATTTCGACAAGGGAGATCGGCGATTGAGGCCATTAAAAAAGTTAAATGGGTTACCGACAAGGCGCGGAAACAAAAAATACGTGGTAACCGGTTCTGTGCTGTAACGGCGATAGACGTGAGAAATGCCTTTAATAGTGCAAGTTGGATGGAGATGGGATGAGAATCCCCAATTACCTCTGCAAGATTATGAAAAGCTATTTTGAAAGACGAGTACTAACGTACGATACTACGGAAGGAAAAAAGACAGTAGACATCACAGCTGGGGTACCACAGGGATCCATATTAGGACCAACGCTGTGGAATATAATGTATGATACAGCGCTACGGCTGCAATTGCCAAGATGCGCTACGACGATTGCTTTTGCTGATGACTTGATCCTCACGGTCTCTGGAACGTCAAAGATGGAGGTGGAAGTAGTTACGATAGAGGCGTTAGAAACTGTTGAAGACTGGATGACAACGGCAAAACTGAAGCTGGCCCACCAGAAAACCGAGATTATGCTAGTGACCAACTGCAGAAAAACTGAGAAAATTGTAATGAACATTGGCGGGGAAGAGATTACATCCACTCGCCAATTAAAATACCTTGGAGTCGTGCTGGACGACCGCAGAAGTTTTAATAGTCATGTGGACTACGTGTGCGAAAAAGCAGGGAGAGCTACCGCAGCACTGACCAGAATAATGCCAAATAGCTTTGGACCGCGCAGCAGCAAAAGGAGGCTCCTAGCAAGCGTCGCATTATCGATATTGCGCTACGGGGCACCGGCGTGTGGATACAGGCGCTGGACACGAAGAGAAATCGGCGGAGGATTAATAGAGCCCAAAGGTTAGCAAGCATAAGAGTAGCAAGCGCATATCGAACAATATCCTTAGAAGCGGTATGTGTTATAGCAGGGACGATGCCAATATGCATAACGCTGATGGAAGACAACGAATGTCATATAAAGAAGAAAAGGGAGGGTCAGAGTACCAAAACAGTTAGGACCCAGTTAAGAGCCGAATCACTGAGAAAGTGGCAGCAGAAGTGGGACTGTACGGAAAAGGGAAGGTGGACCCATAGACTAATACCGAATGTAACAACATGGGTACAGAGGAAACATGGAGAGGTTAACTTCCAATTGAGACAATTCCTGTCGGGTCACGGGTGCTTCAGAAAGTATCTGCACAGGTGTGGATTTACAGGGTCACCTTTCTGTACGACATGCGAGAGTGAAGAAGAGACTGCGGAACATGTGCTTTTTGTCTGCCCCCGCTTCGAACAGGAGCGTGTGGAGCTGAGGACTGTGAGTAGTTTAGATCTGAATGCCGAAAACATAGTTTCAGAGATGTGCCGTGATGAAGATGTATGGAAGGTTGTGGATAATGTAGTTGCAGAGATAATGGGAAAGCTACAAAGAGCATGGAGAGAGGATCAACGAAGAGTGACAGTTGATCTGAGAGAGTAGGTGCGAAAGCACAGCCCTTCCCCGAAGTAATGCTGTGAGGCGGTTCCGGGGAGATGAGGCCTGGCGAACAAGGTGGGGGTTTTAGTTGGTAAAAATCCAACACTACCTGTATCCAAGAAGATCAGGTGCCAATTTAGCATACTCATCAGTGTCAACAGTTTCAAACACCAGAAAAATGTCTATTAATTGAGGCAAAAATGAACATACTCATCATTTTTGACGATGATGATGGTCTCAAAACAGTCTAAAACGGTCGAAAATACAGTACTCATTTCATACACAAAAACAGTCTCAATTTGAGTCTCAAATCGCATGGTTTTTTTTACTCGGGAGTGCAAGTTGTTGGCTACAGAAGTCAAAAACGTCAAAAAAATTGTCATTTTCAAAGAGTCGTGGAAGGGACGGTATACATTTTTTTCTCAAACCCAAAGCGAGAGGCTGTAGTCGTTGGCCTTAGCTTTCAAATAATTCCCAATTGCAATGAGCCGTTTGCATGGAAAACATATTTTGTAGGAAATATTATTCTGAGCAAAAAATTGTTCTACGCTATGGCAAAATTATGACGTTTTGTATTTTTAATTAATTATTTTCTGATTTCAAAGATTTGCCACACACGAAAATTACTATACTTGACTATATCTATCTCTTTTCTTCGCATGTAGTTTTTAGTGATTCTCTCACGAAAAAGACTATTTTTGCTGGTCAAGTGCTGCTTAATAAAAAATTCAAAATTGGAAAATGTACTGAAAGCGCACTTTTAAAACTAAAATATAAAATCAGCATAGAACTTTCGATGCATGTCGTAGAACAATTTGTTGTTCTAATTGTATTTTTGCATCGTTTAAAAATAAATTTCGAAAATGCAAACGTTCCATTGAAAATATGTATTTTTTGTGTCTTTAACTTTACGTACCTCCTCAAATGGAATATAAAACTTAATCCATATGAAAAGGGAGTGATTCTATGCCGGCGCATATGTCTAGTTCTTACGACAGTTCGTTCAAGTTTCATAGAATCGATCTTGTGTGGGTTTCTCATCAACAAAAGTTTGAATATTTTTATTCTTATACCAAATGGGAAACCGTATTTCGTTGGACATTTTATTAATAATTTACTAAAGATGCACAATTTTATGCAAAATAGAAACCTTTTTGAGTAGATGAGATCTTCTTCTTCTTCTTCCTTAGCCTTTTATATCCACTGCTGGATGTAGGCCTCCCCCATAGATCGCCACTTTTTTCGGTCCATTGCCACTTGCTGCCACGTCGTGCCTGCCGTTCTTTTGATATCGTTGGTCCATCTTTCCGGTGGACGTCCCATCGGTCGTTTCGTTGGTGGCCGCCATTGCATTATAGTTTTCGTCCATCGATCGTCGGTCATTCTGGCAATATGACCAGCCCAATTCCACTTGAGCGACGCTATTCGTGTCATGACATCGATGACTCTTGTTTGTCGCCGGATCCACTCATTTGTCATTTTGTCCCTGAGTGTGATTCCTAGCATTGCCCTTTCCATTGCCCTCTGTGCAACTCTCAATTTGTTCGCTGATGCTTTGGTGATCGTGAGAGTCTCGGCTCCGTATGTCAGGACCGGCAGCACACACATATCGAACACTTTCCTCTTCAGACTGTTGCTCATGTTGCTCTTGAAGATGTACCGTAACTTGCCGAACGCCGCCCAACCGAGACCGATCCTTCTCTTTATTTCAGCCGTTTGGTTGTCGAGACCGAGCTTCATGACGTGGCCGAGATACTTGTACGAATTCACGATTTCAATTTCCTCGTCTCCGATCTTGATTGGTGTAGCACCATCGATGTTTGTCATCACTTTCGTTTTCGACATGTTCATCTTCAAACCGATTTTTTTGGGCTTCCTCGTTGAGCTGCAACAGCATCGCTTCAATCTGTTCCAGAGTCGTTGATGTCAGGGCAATGTCGTCGGCGAATCGAAGGTTGTTCAGAAACTTCCCATTTATGTTGATTCCCAGTTCACTCCAATCAAGCTTTTTAAAAACCGTTTCCAGAGATGACGTGAACAATTTCGGTGAAATGGTATCTCCTTGACGGACTCCTCTTCCAATTCGAAATTTATCGGTGGTTTTATGCAGTTTGACGCACGACGTTGCGTGCTCGTAGATATGTTTTATCATCCGGGTATATCTCGAGTCAATCCGACAATCGTCCAAGGAGTCTAAAATCGACCATAATTCGACCGAATCGAACGCTTTTTCGAAGTCTATGAAGCATATCGCGATGATGATTTTGTATTCGTTGCATTTTTCTATTAGACTTCTCATCACTTGCAAGTGGTCATTTGTGCTGAATCCGGAACGAAACCCTGCTTGTTCGATCGGCTGGTAGAAGTCTAGCTTCTTTGTGATCCGTTTCGTTATCACCTTCATAAACAGTTTGTAGAGGTGCGAGATCAAACTGATGGGCCTGTAGTTTTCCAGTTTCGTGATGTCTCCTTTCTTGTGCAGCAAAGTGATGACTGCGTTTTCCCATGATTCTGGTATTTTCTCTTGTTCGAGACACTTGTTGAACAGATCCGTTGTCATTTTGAGCAGTGTGGGTCCGCCTTCTTTGATTGCTTCGATCGGAATGTCGTCGTCACCTGGAGCTTTTCTGTTCTTCATTTCGTCTAACGAAGCCTGTACTTCGTTAATCGTTATGTCCGGCAAATCTTCGGAACCAACGTTCATTATCACCGGTCTCGCTTTTGCTCTTTCTGCCGGTAGTTTGGCTCGAACCGACGTAAAAAGGTCCTCATAGAACTCTCGCGCGATGTCCAATACCTTGTCCTGATCTGTTTGTATGACGCCCGCCTTATCGCGCAATTTAAAAATTTGTCTGTACCCGTTCGCCCGTTTCGCTCGTAATACTTTCATATTCCCATTTGCTTCGATAGCGTTCATGGCCAGTTTCACGTTGTATTGTCGCAGATCGGTTTTCATTTTCTTGTTGATGGCTTTCGTTTTGTCTCTGTATTCAACAGTGTCTCGCTTTCCACCTTTCACCAAATCCAGTCTTTCTGCTATTAGGTCTAGCGTTTCCTTGCTGAGCTTCGACTCTTTAGTGCATGTAGATCGGCATCTGGTTTCCAGGAAGCTTCTCACTGAGGTCACTATTCTTTCTGTCAGCTCATCAATCGTTGCAGTTTGTGAATTCGTTCCGTTCAGTTCGTTGTCCATAGCTTCCTTAAATGCGTCGCTTTGTTCTTTCAGGCGTTCCATGTCTAAAACGACTTTTTTCTTGACCAACTTTTCTCTCTCTGTCCGTGTGTTCAAGACGACTTTGGCTCGCACCATTCGATGATCGCTGCCTGTTGTGAAACGGTTAAGCACAGTAACATCCTTGACAATCGATTTGCGGTTCGATATGATGTAATCGATCTCGTTCTTTGTTCTGCCGTCTGCACTGGCCCAAGTCCACTTCCTCTGAACCTTACCGGAGAAAAATGAGTTCATTGCGAAAATTCCTTGTTGTTGGAGAAAATTCAGCAAAGTATCTCCTCGTTCGTTCCTCTGATCATAACCAAACGTTCCAATCGAAGTTTCTGCAACGTCTTCTCTTTTTCCCAATTTGGCATTGAAATCGCCGACTAGCAACTGATATTGAGCTCTGTTTTCTTCAATCGCTTTGGAGACATCTTCATAGAAGCTTTCAATTTCTTCGTCGTCGTGATCCGTCGTCGGTGCGTACGCTTGGATGACTTTCAAACTGTACATAGCATTTATCTTCAGCCGCACATAAATGACTCTGTCGGAGATGCTGTTGATTTGGATTATACGGTTCGACCAGCGTTTGCTGATGAGCAGTCCTACACCATGCATCGCTGTTTGGCTATCGCTTCCACGGTAGTACAAAGTGCTTCCTGATTTCAACTTCAAGCATTCTTCACCACGTCGCCTGACTGCGCTCAATCCGACAATGTCCCATTTGATCTTTTCCAGTGCCGACTCCAATTCGAGAAGTTTTTCGTTCGATGATAGCGTTCGAGTGTTATACGTGGCAATGTATAGTCCGGTGTGACAACCTATTGTAACCCAGGGATTCTTAGCACCCTCTGCTCGTCGTCTGGTCTGACCGTTGTCGGAGTCAGAGATCAACGAGCGGCTGGGAACTGAGGGCCGATTTTTCCTGGTTGTGCTCTTCATCTTCGGGGGGGTTTTAGCCGTTAAAACACCACGCTGGCCGGTGCGGGTTGGTGAGTGATGGTAGTCCTGCTGACTCGGACTTTGCATGCTGCCGTTGTCCCTTGCTGTTGAGATCATCCGCCACCATGCTGAGGTACTATCCCATCTTGATAGCGCCTAACTGCCTTCGTCCCTCGCTCTACGTGACGTTGAGGTACTACCCGAAGACAGCCCCCCTCATCCTTCTGCTAAGTGACCCACACTAATACACCAGGGTTGGTTACCTGATCGTTCATGTGGGTTGCTCACTATGACAGGTGTCACCACGGGTAGGATAGGATGTAGGAGTAGGTGGATAGAGGCTAAGGTACATAAGGAGTACTATATTACGCATACCACACCATCTGACACCCAGTAGATGAGATGCTACCAATTTTTTCCCAAAATGATATTGGAAAATTAGTTTATCATCTTGCATCGTCGAAACAGTGACATAGATTTTCTTATTAAAATTCATACCCAACGTAAAGTACAAGGGAATGGACATTGGCCTCATTTAGCATTTTATTGAATGTGTTTAACTCTCTCTTTTCTCGCAAAAACGTTTTTTTATCGTACACCATGACCTATTTCTACTAGAAAGACGTTTGGTGCTACGCAATTGACCTTTTTTAATATTATAATTCCAACCACATATTCTATCATATGAACAAGACGATGAAACATTTTTTATGCTTTGTATTTTTCTTCTTAAATACGAGCTTAAATATCATCGATTTTCAGACGTTTATGCGGATTTTCCTCGAAATTGTGGCTATAATACAGGGTCCATCGAAAACAACTCTATCAAGATTAGTTTCTTATGCTCGAGAGGGTAAGTAGGAGATGATATCAATTTAACATATTTGAACAATTCGAAAATATACGGTCTACGCTTAAAGACCAGTATGTAGAAATATATGAGTCAACTCTTTTATTAGACATGTTGTGTGCTGTTTGCGGCTCTTTCAAGAATTATTGAACATTTTTGAAAAGAAATGTTGGCAGCGAGCACCGACCGATTGGATTTTAACACAATGTGGACTTATATTTGGGGAGTTTACACTGCTTGAACACCTAGGTAAAAGTACACTAGATGAGTGAGTCGAAATTAAATGGATGACTACTTGAATAAACTGTACCAAGGAGTCACCGACTAAACTGTACCACGCCGAATCAGCCGCCGAATATCTTAAGCAGCGGCTATCAGCGCGCCCAATTTGATGTTACACATTTGTTCATAGGTATGTCACAGGCACATACCTCCGATACGCATATACATATATACCGATATCGCTCATTCCATGAACCATTCTACCATTGTAAACAATGTAAATGCTATGGAAACTGAGTGTACAGAAATGTATTTTCGTTCACTTTTATAAAAAAGTTACCAGTTTGTATGGAAAACAATGGCGAACGCAAGCAAATTCACAAAGTTTACAAAGTAGATGACCTCTGTAAATTGGGAACGGCATTTTTTGTCTCATTTTATTAAGAATCACTTTGAAAGAATGAAAAAGATGAAAGACCGTTCCAATTTACGGTACCGATGGAATCAGCCATACATATTTTGTTTGCGATGAGCGGCCGTCATATTTTTAAAATGTCAAAAGTCGTTATAACCTCAACAGTATTACACATTGTCTGCAACCTTTTTTTTTATTAATTTGCAATTTACGTTCGAGGAAAAATGCATTTCTATTGACAATGTCTTGCAAGCAAACGTTAATGACACATTCCGCTCATGTTTGCTTCGAAGCAGGTTTGAATGCGACTTTAATGGCATTTTTGAGCAACGTCGTAAAGGACATGAAAGAAACTGACAGACTTTAAAAGTTTAATATGGACGAACCTAGCCACAATGTGAAAAATCGTAATGGCAAGAATGTGAAGAATCCTTACGTTTATAACAGAACATATTTTTCAGTCAAAAATATGATATTCAATGTAACCAAAAAAAATATTAATCAAAAAATTTATTCAAAATCTCTTCTTCTGAAACGGCACCTCGATCTTAAATGACATTAACGTCAATGTTCTAATCAGAAAAAAGAAATAACAATGAATTCATGTTGTACACGGGACAAGAGTCCCGGAACCACGGCCTTTGTAGAGCTCACAACATGAATCTCATAGCTCAAATGGGCGACCAATTTGGAGACTTATACTTTAAAAATTGTTGCCTGCGGCGGCGGTGGCTCTTACTACTGTTTGTTTCTTCAAAAAATTCATTGCGACTAACGGATACGCTGGTGGAACGTTGACGTTGATTGAAAAAAATCAATTTCCTCCAAAGAAAGTGTCACAGTAATACCGTACAATATTAATGTTTAGGCGTAATCTAACGATTTCGATCCACACCAGCTAGATACTTTACCGTCGTATTCCACCTAGAGGTGTGCGCCGTTCAAATATTCCTTAATGCTTCAAGAAATTTTTTGGCCGCCGCTATGAAAAATTGACGCCTCGAAGTGGAATGTGACGCTGACGCTAAACTACCTTTCCGGTGTGGATTGAAATCGTTCAAATACGAAGACATTAATATTGTACGGTATTACTGTGTTACGTCTCTGAGCTCTGACGCAACGGCTCCCTAGCCTCACAATCGGTAAGGCTTACTAGCTTACTAGCAAGAATAACCGCACGCATACGGACGTGGACGGCAAGGAGGAAAAGGGCTCAGGTAGCATTGAGAGTAGAGGAGATCGAAGAAGGTTTTACATTAAGTTAGCGCAAGGGGCATCGTTCGGAGTAGAAATAGAATTATTGCAAAAGGGAGAATCATTGCCAGGCAACAGTAAATTAAGGTCATTCAATCCATTTTTAGATGATAAGGGAATGTTAAGAGTAGGGGGACGTTTAAAAGAGGCATTGATTGAGTACGACGCTAAACATCAAATCATCATTACAAAGGAGTCCGAAATAGCTAAACTAATGATAAACGACGCGGACTTACAAACGAATCACGGCGGGCGGCGGTACGCAACTGACAGTGACCTATACCCGAATCAAATACTGGATAATAGATACAAAATGCGCAGTAAGAAAGGCGATAAGATCATGCGTGACTTGTTATAGGTTCTCAAAGAAAACACAGCAACAGCTAATGGGTAACTTGAAGCAAGAGTAAACATGTATAGGGCTTTTCAGCATACCGGGGTTGATTATGCCGGGCCATTCGAAGTTTTGACAAGGAGAAAACTAGGAAAGAGGCAAGCAACCAAAGGTTATGTAGTTTTACTTGTTTGTTTGTGTACTAAAGCCATACACTTGGAGTTAGTAAGTAGCGTAAGAAGAATTTTTGGCGGCCTACACAAGGTTTCGCAGTAGGAGGGGATTTCCCTCAAATATGTATTCTGACAATTCGACGACCTCCGTAGGCGCGAAAAATGAGTTAGAAGGGGAATACAGGATAATAAAGGAAAAATTAGAGCCAGAAATAGCAGATATAGTCTTAAAACATGAGGTACAATGGTCATTCATTCCGCCACATGCCCCCCATTAGGGAGGTATGTGGGAAGCAGAGGTCAACTCAATGAAGTATCATTTGACACGAATGTATAAAGGATCGGTACACACTTATCAAGAGTACGTCACCATGTTAGCAGAAATAGAAGCTTGCCTAAATTCGCGGCCACTGTGCCCAGTATCCAATGATCTATCAGTATTAACAATAGGACATTTTTTGATCGGAGACAATCTATTGCCATGTCCCCGACCGAGTCTTCTTGACACTCATGTCAGTCGACTCAGTTACTGGCGACAAATATCACAAAAAGAAGCGCTGGAAGGCCGAATATCTGTCACAATTGCAACAGCGTCGCAAATGGCTACATCCGCATAAAAACGTAGAAATAGGGGACTTAGTGTTGATAAAGGACGATGAGCCGTACAAATGGTTATGAGGGCGAATCATTCAAACATTTCCAGACGAAGAAGGTCTAGTCCGCAAGGTGGTAATAAAAACTGCCAAGACATCATTAACAAGATCAATTCACAAAATTTGCGTGTTACCGATAGAGAATACCGTCGGTACAATAGACCATTAGTCAAAACTTAATCACTCAAACGAACTTAAATAGTAAAAAACATTAGAATATATCACTCGTCAAACTTTTAGACAAATTAAGCATTCAGGCTCAACTCAACAATAACTTGAGTAAATTTCGGCATTCTTTATTTCGCGGTTAGGAATAATTTTTTAGTTTAGCACAAAGCAGCATAATACATAGTCAAATAAACGAACAAGTTACTGGCTCTGCTCTTTACATTTGCATGCCACATTATCAGAGGCGACTGGAATGCGCCTAAAAACATTCCGGGCACGAGCGAGGCTATGCGGCGGAAATGCCATAGCCCACCCAGTCAATTATATTCATAGAATCGTATAATATTTTATTATATACGCGAGAGTGGGAGAGTGGTGCAGACTTCACGTTATATTCAAGTAACATTTGGTATCAATTATATATTGTTCATTACTTAACCAACACACTCTAGCATACATAGTAATAGTAGATTACAGTGAAATGAGTGAAATGAGTCAAACTCAAGAGGGTGTTTTTAGGCAAAAAGCTTTCAAAACTGTTTTTTGACGAGTGTAGAGTTTGTATCCCGAGACATACAACTGCACGAGTCAAAAAACAGTTTTTAAAGCGATGGCTTAAAAATACACGAATGAGTTTGCGAGTGTCACAAAATGATCCAGAATGTATGACTTACTAAGCACCACCCACTGAATACTGCTCTGATCGGTGTCCCACCCGAAGACGTGTCATTACATGCAGATATACATGTAATGCAAAGTTTCCGGTGGGTTCCCTAACATTCATGTAATGAATCATTTCCGTGGGGTGCACGTAATGACAAGTTTTCAGTGGGACATCGATTAGAACATTATACAATGCTATTTTTTTTTTCTCAAGGGTGAGGAAACCTTCAAAAGGCAACTGGTCCTCCTGGACCCAGGTAGTGTTGGATTTTTACCAACTAAAACCTCCTTTCTTGATAGCCACGCTCTCGTCTCCCCGGAACCGCCTCACAGCATTACTTCGGGGAGGGGCTGTGCTTTCGCACCTTCTCTCTCAGATCAACTGCCAGTCTTCGTTGATCGTCTCTCCATGCACTTTGTAGCTTCACCATTATCTTCGCAATTGCGTTGTCCGCTACTTTCCACACTTCTTCGTCGCGACACATTTCCGATATTATGTTGTCGGCGTTTACGTCTGGCCTGCTCGCGGCTATCAGCTCACATCGCTCCTGTTCAAAACGGGGACAGACAAACACAACGTGCTCTGCAGTTTCTTCCTCTTCAACGCATGTCACGCAGAAAGGTGATTCCGCGTGTCCAAACCTATGCAGGTACTTCCTGTAGCACCCATGACCCGACAGGAACTGCGTCAGGTGGAAGCTAACCTCTCCGTGTTCCCTATTTACCCATGTGGTTACGTCCGGGATAAGCCTATGAGTCCATCTTCCATTTTCCGCGGAGTCCCACTCTCGCTGCCATTGACTCAGTGATTCGACTCTTACTTGTGCCCTCACTGTTTTGGTGTTTTGGCCCCCCCTTTCCTTCAGTCTGTGGCATTCACTGTCTTCCATCAGCATTATGCATATAGGCATCGTTCCGGCTATCACACATACCGCTTCCGAGGAAATCGTTCTGTATGCGCTTGCTACCCTTATGCTTGACAACCTCTGGGTTTTTATCAACCTCCTACGGTTCCTCTTTGTGTCTAACGCCCTTATCCACGCTGGTGCCCCGTAGCGCAGTATCGATAGGGTAACACTTGCTAGGAGCCTCCTTTTACTGCTGCGCGGTCCAAACCCATTCGGCATTATCATGGCCAGTGCTGCATTGGCTTTCATTGCCTTTTCGCACGTATAATCTACGTGGGCATTAAAGTTTCCACGATCGTCTAACATGACTCCAAGGTGTTTTAGCTGGCGAGTGGATGTGATCTCGTTCCCCTCGATGTTCATTACAATCCGCTCAGTTTTCCGGCAATTGCTCACGAGCATGAGCTCGGTTTTCTGATGGGCCAGCTTCAGTTTAGCCATTGTCATCCAACTTTCTACAGTTTCCAACGCCTCTTTCGTGACGACTTCCACCTCCAACTTTGACGTTCCGATAACTATGAAAATTAGGTCGTCGGCAAAAGCAATCGTCGTAACCCATCTTGGCAGCTGCAGCCGCAGCGCTGCGTCGTACATCGTATTCCACAGCGTTGGTCCTAATATGGATCCTTGTGGAACACCAGCTGTGATGTCTACCATCTTTTTCCCTTCCCTGGTATCGTACATTAGCACCCGTCGTTCGAAATAGCTTTTCATTACCCTGCAGAGGAAATCGGGGACTCTCATAGCATGCATTGCCTTAGCTATCTCCGTCCAGCTTGCGTTATTAAAGGCATTTTCAACGTCTATCTTCGTTATAACGCAGAAGCGGTTCCTGTTCTTTTTTTCTTTCGCGCCTTGTCGGCAATCTCCATAACTCTTTCTATTGCTTCGATCGTCGATCTTCCTTTTCGAAATCCGAATTGGTCGTCTGACAGTCCGTGCTCACCCTCTGTGTTTTTGTGTAATCTGTTCCGGATCATGGCCTCCAGCAGTTTTCCCATACCATCCAGCAAACATATAGGTCTATATGATGGTTCACCTTGTGGTTTCCTTGGTTTTGGTAGTAGGGCCAGCTTCTGTTTCTTCCATATATCAGGAAAATTTCCGTCGTCGAGGCACTTCTGCAATGTCAATCTGAGCATGTCCGGCTTTATGCATGCCGCCGTCTTCAAAGCTACATTGGGGATCCCATCTGGGCCTGGCGCCTTGTTATTTTTCAGCTTTTTGACAGCCGTCTGAATCTCTTCTATAGTGATCACCCGGTCCTGTCTGTCTTCAATTTCATCGTCGTAAGGAGTTTGCGGCCATGCGACCTGTTCATGTTGCGGGAATAGCCCTCTCACTATGGCTCCTAGCTTCTCAGGACAACTTTCTTTTGGCACTGATGAACCTCTAATGTTTGTCATCGCTATCCTGTACACGTTTCCCCATGGATTTGCGTCAGCTTCCTGGCACAGCTTCTTAAAGCAGTTTCTCTTGCTAGCTCGGATTACCCGCTTTAATGTTAGTTTTGCCGTACGATGTTCGTCTCGCCTCGCGGCTCTGGCACTCTCACTTTTTGCCCGCTGCATCCTCCTTCTTGTCCTGTCTGCGCGCAAGAGCCTAATTTCGTCGTTCCACCAAAATGCCGATTTTCGTTTATTCTTCGGTTCTATCCTTCTTGGCATCGCTACGTCGCATGCATGCACCAATACTTTCGTCAATTCTTCTGCCGATTTCTCAACGCCTTCGTCTTCTGATTGGAGGTATTCCTTGAAAGCTTCTTGATCGAAATTTCTCGTCTTCCATCTCCGCTCTCTTACTTGATTCATCTGCCTTGCCGCCACCGTACTCTTTTTCAAAGTGTACCTCAATGCCTGGTGATCGCTGTATGAGTAGCTTTCATCCACTCGCCAATTCAGACTTGGTACTAGTGTTGGACTACAGAATGTCACGTCAATAATCGACTCTCGTCCATTCTTGCGGAAAGTAGTTGTGTTTCCCACGTTTACCAGAACCACATTCAGTCTAGCTAGCGCTTCTTGTAGAATGAAGCCTCTTTCGTTTGTAAATCTACTGCCCCACGCAACTGCCCATGAGTTAAAGTCGCCTCCAATGTTGACTGGGCTTAATCCCGTTAGCTCTCCTGTGAGTAAGTCTAACATTCGTTCAAACTGTTCAATCGTCCATCTTGGTGGTGCATAACAGCTGACAATATACACTCCGTCAATTTTCACAATCACGACAATGCTATGAAGTATACAATGAGATGTGTACTTACACGAGGGCTTGTCCGAGCGTATACCATTTTTGGGCAGATTCATGATTCGACTAAATCATATCAAAAAATAACAAAACTCATACTTTTTTCCCATTCTTATTGATCAGTTCCGAAATTGTATGTGAAACTTTTCAGTCTGCATCGTTATACTGAAGTTACAGTCAAAATGTCAAACGGAAAACTGTTCCACGTGTGCGAATTTTCTGTCTACGGCCCTGAATACACAAACGTAATTTGAAAGAGTTAAAAGTTTACTAAAGAACTTGAACTTCTAAATTAATTTAGTGCACAGCACACCCTTTTAAAATGACGAATTGTGATACCCTCTCAGCTATAATAATATACCAAGTTTATTATATGCCCGTCCAATGAATCAATTGTGCCTTAAGAAAAATGTTTTCTATATTTACTTTACACAATAATTAACAGACTTTCATAACAAATATCAAATTATTGTTTGCTCTTCAGCGTCGAGATTGGGTTATTTGCAATTCAAAGTAAAACTTATGTCGTATCAGAGCTATAAGTGTAGTGTGTAAAATATCGATGTCATCTTTGAATGGGAATAATTTAACTTTTTTGATATATTTCGTTACGTCTCAAGTCAAGCGTCATACTTGAATGTCTCTGACCTTAAATAAAATGAACCAATTAACTTGTCTGTTAGAAGTGGTCCGAGAAACGCTGAGAAAAGCGATTTCTCGATTATTTTCACGATCATTATCTAGCCTTAGAAATGGTAAGTAATAGAGCATCAAAAATACTCGTAAATTGCGGTTTGATCAACGAAAAGTATACAATAGCAAGTACAATAGCAACAGCTCTATTAAAGCTAATGAAAATGATGCAATATATAACCCCCTCGTTCGAATTCGCCCGGTTTCCCTATACCTCCTCCCCCCCCCCATAACGACCAGACGTCATTTATGAATTACCATCATCGGACTGATAATAAAACCAATCCTTCGCCGAATCATCGAGTAACGGGAAAATTATGCAAAATCGCAAAAAATCACAGAAGTCTTCTTTCTAAATATATCTGAATTCATTTAGCACAAAAATACCACTTCAAAAGTGGAGATGTGACGCAAGTCTTTTTTGTCAGCTTACAAAAGCATTTCTGGGGAAGCGACAATGTAGTACCTCGCTAATGTCGAGAATGACCGAAGTTTTATATATTTCTCTGATGGAAGTTGAAAAGTACTAGGGAAATCCGCGTTCATCTCCAAAGCCCAGGAAGCTGTACTGGATCACCTCATTCATAAAGAGAATAACCGAAAAACATCTAAACACCCGATGGAAGTTGAAAGGTACTAGAGACACCAATGTTCATCTCAAAACCCACCCTTCCAATGGACTGCGTAACTTTTGCAAAAAATCCTGAAGTTCTCAACAACTTTGCCCTTGGAAGCAACTTTCTAAGTCCCATAGTTCCAGAGATTTGTGTCATCTCTGTCAATTCTAGAAGTGGGCATATCCTAGCATTGTGTTACTCTTCCAGGAAACCCTGGAAGTAACTTTCTTACTCCGATAGTTTGAGAGTTAAGGATCATTTCTCATTCTTCCTGTTGTTGACCCACTAATTCTAGAATTGGCTACATTCGCGGAATGGATCCTTTCTCGAAAAAACTCAAAAACAGGAATTTGTTAAAATTTAAATCTCTTTCTTTCCCAGATATCTGTGGGAAAAAAATGCGTGTCGACAAAAATAATGATCTTAAGCTACCCTCCAAATTACAGTTTCCGGAGTCTTATAGATCCTAAATAAGTGAGAAGGTAAGAAGACTGGCGAAATTAGTCAGAAGAATGTCCGATCTTCATTCGTCTCCATGAAAAAATGAAAATTTCATAAATTCATATCTCCAGATCGACTGAACCGATTTTAATGAGTGAAAAGGCAATAAAATATTTTCAGAGGAGGGTAAATCAAAATGTTCCTGTATTATGCTCCTTATAGTCTATGAAAAAATTTTACTTTAAGACTTGCGTTACGGTCGTTATGCTACCGCGCGCTCTCTGTAATATCTAAAATATGTGTCATGCTACGTTCTGCACTAGCAGAACTGCGGGTACTATTATGGGCGCACGGTAGCAGTGCGTTTTCATAGAAGCCAAAGTTAATGAAAAACGTCTTTTTTGGCTCCCGCTCGAAAACGACTCGATAACTTTTCTTGACATTTCGCAGGTGGTGGCCGTAAAAATCCCGAATACACAAATCCCGAATGCAAAAATCCCGAAAATTCAAAATCCCGAATAACAAAAATCTCGAATAACAAAAATCCCGAAAATCAATAATCCCGAATGTACAAAAATTCAGAAAATCTGCAATTCAGCACTAAGTCCTCAGGGTATGTACTTAATGGCGTGCATGTAGTCCAGTTATTGTTGACTGAGTTTAAGAAGAAAGAAGTTATTTGAGCTGCGTCTCAATGAAGGTGAAAAAAAAGCGGGGTCGAGGGGCGGCAGCCTCCGCTGTGAGGGGTCAGGGGGGGGGTATAGCCCCCCTTGTGGGTTCTAAGGGGCAGAGCCTCATGCATGCTAGGCCGCCTGCAAGGCGTAAAAAAAGCCAGTCGCAGGCGTACAACATAAGCCCGCCGCAGGCGCGGGGGTGAGGGAGCAGAGCCCCCCAAACTCAAATTCGATCGTATCAATCAGGAGTTTTAATATTTCACAATTTTTGTTATCATTCGGGATTGTTGTACATTCGTGACTATTGGTTTTTAGAAATTTTGTTATTCGGGATTTTTGCATTTGGAATTTGTGTATTCGGGATTTTAATTTTCGAGATTTTTGACGGGAGCCTTCGAATGTAGCTTCAGCTAAAGATTTGGGAGCTAGGGTTCCTGGAAGCTACCATACAAATTTCATGTAGAAGCAAAGTTTGTATGTGTTTGTGTGTGTAATGTGTGTAGTAGCACATTTTAGAATTGTTTTTTCTTACGAGTTCGAGACAAAGGTTGGGTATTTGAGGTAGAGGTTTGGTGTATAAGCGAAAGCTGTTGGGTTGTATGTGGAGTGGAGGAATTAGTGGGGATCATATTCGGCCATTGAAGTAGTAGCCGCCGCGCTTTGGTTTGGTGGCGGCGGCAGCTCAGAAAAAACTTTTGACGTGCTGTAGAGGAAGTTGAGGGTATCATTTTCGGTCATAGGAGTAGTAACCGACGCGCTTCGGTTTGGCGGCGCGGCGGCGGCGGCTCGAAAAAAGTTCTATGTATAATTTGTTAAAAACAATTTTTCTACTTCCAAAAGAACTGATATCACAACAAAAAGCTCCTTTTAAAGGGAAATGTGACGCAAGCCATCGTCGTTTCTTCCAAAACAACTGATATCAATGACGCTTAAAGCTTCGGAACGCAACAAATTCTTTTGAAATATTTTCTGATTTCATTAAAAAAGTGCGTCACGAATGACGGACTCTCCCAGCGTAATAATTTTTCTATCAAATTTCACACCTCACACGATGTATGTAGTACGGGTAACCAATTTTTTGCGTAAATCATGCTCGGAGCGGTAGCGGAGAGCGTGACGCAGTCCCCACACCCAAAAAAAAACGACCACAAACCCAAAAACCTCCATACAAAAACCTTTGGGACAAGACACGATATATAGGCGAACTTTTGAGTTTTTTCCCCTCGCCCCCCTCCCCCTCCAAATTATTTTTAAAAAAACAGCTTTCCAACAAGCCCTCACTCATCAAAATCGGTTGAAAACGAGCCGAGATATCGCCAATCAAAGATGACCAATTCCTATGGGAAAGTGGTAAAATTACCTTTGCAAGTAATAACAATTTTATTCCTGCGACGTGTGTCAACGATGTATCTATGTATCTATCTACTTTTTTTTAGACCCGTACGAAGTACGTGGGTCTGATGCGTTTACTACCACGTTTGTTACATTGCGAATTCGAACCCGGGAGTAAGGGGAAAACTTTTTTTGTTGCCTCCAGATGACAAATCAGCAAAAAAACGATGTCCGTCTGTCTGTCGGTCTGTCTGTCTGTCGGTCTGTCGGTCTGTCTGTCCGTCAACACGATAACTTGAGTAAATCTTGACCGATTTTCAAAAACTTTTTTTGTCCTGAAAGGTAGTCGAAAAATCGTTTATGGAATCGTTTATTGAATCTGGCCACTGTCGGCCCAAGGGCCGCCGAGCTAGGGCCGTTTAAGTGGTTTTTGGTCTTTTGCACATAACTCGAGTAAATCTTTTCTGATT
>CM055406.1:118565326-118595045 GCA_029228625.1 Pseudolycoriella hygida
GTTGGGTCCGGCATTTGTGACGCAATTTTTTTAACACAACGTAATTTTGTTTTAAAAAAAGCGCTGTAATTTTTCAGGAAATTAAAACTTTGAACACAAGATTCTATTCAAACAAACTTTTGCGTATTATCAGCGATAGCGTCACCTCAAGCGATATCATTAATTTTGGAAGCGGATTTAAGGACTGCGTCACACTTTACCTTTTAAGAGGTTTTTGTTGTTGCAAGTTAGGGCGGAGATAAGCTTGATTGATAATCGTATGGGTCTACGAAACATATGTTCTCCATTTTGAAGATCTATTTACTTCGGTTCAATTTACATTCCACAGGTATATTTCGTACTTTCTGCAAGACTTATTACTTTTAGCGTTGATAGGAAAACGAAGTTCTTCGAAAAGAGGCCTTATGGGTTTACCACGACGTTTGTAACCACATCAATTTCAACCCGGGACACTTCCCGGAGTATCGGTCATGGTTCTCAGGTGACGAATCAGCAATAAAAACATATGAAGGGGCCCGTACGTATCAGAATAGATGTGGCAAACAGAGTTGATGTTACGAAAAGGCTTTAACGTCGACATTAAATTGGATTGGAAAATGCCGAGAGGGCAATATTGAAAAACACGTCCGAAGTCCGAAAAAGTCCTTCCGAAAGTTCAACATTGACCTACAAAGAGACAAAATTGTTCGTCTCAATTTTTTCTACAACATAGCAAAAAACAATTTT
Organism: Pseudolycoriella hygida; assembly: GCA_029228625.1. Taxonomy (NCBI): domain Eukaryota; kingdom Metazoa; phylum Arthropoda; class Insecta; order Diptera; family Sciaridae; genus Pseudolycoriella; species Pseudolycoriella hygida. Next base: position 118,566,053 of record CM055406.1, read on the forward strand.
TTTGCCTAGGGTCCTCAGGAGAGGCTTCGGACAAATACTTATATAGACAAAAGTATTTCCCTCCATTTTCTCTATAGCATGATGAAAAACCATTTTTTTGTCTAGGACAGATCTTAGGACCAACGTAGGGCCATAGGGATATGCCTCGGACACATATTTCCATATACAAAAATGTTTCCCTCAACTTGCTCTGCAACATAGCAAAAAAAATTTTTTTGGTTAGGGCCGACCTTAGGACAGACCTGAGACTTACTTCAGCCCTAAGCACAGGCACCGGGTTCAAATTTGTTTTTGAATATAATTCGGTACTCGATTACCTCTCAAATAGAAAAAGGTTCAACAAAATCAGCTAGGGTTGATCTAACTTATGTAAACAAACACGTTTGGCCCTAGTAAAAACTCAGTTTTAGGGTCCTGACTGAGTCCAAGGGTTTTAAATCGAAAAAGTTTCTTCCATAAAACGGGAGATAGTCCTGGACCTTTCGATCAAAAAAAAAATTCAAAATCGAAAGAGATTTTCTCGAGGAATGTACAGAAAACATGCAGAAACTCGTTTTTAGTGCCCTAGCTGTATCCCAGGGCCTAATCTCAAAAGAGTTTCTTCTAATAATTGTTTGGCTTTCATAGACCAGTCGATTAAAAAACAATTATGACAAGATTTAAACGGAGTCTATGCTAGTGCCATACGTGTTTTTTGTACATAGCTCGAGTAAATCCTTTCCGATTTTCAAATTTTTTTTTGTTTGAAAGATCTGAGCATGGCCGACAATTTGTGGAAGAAAAATTTTTCGATTTGAGTCTTTGGACTTAGCTAGGGCACTACAAACGAGTCTTTGTTAGGGCCCTACGTGTTTTTTTTACATAAGTTGGGTAAGTCTTATCCGATTTTCAAAAATTTTGTGTCCAGAAAAATAATCAGCAAATTGATTATGGGATTGAATTTGGGCAAAATTGGTCGAAAACTTTCGAAGTTACGGTCGCAAGAGTGGTCAAAACTGTGGTTGGTGGAACTTTTTCACTTATATACCCGGGTGAAAATTTTGGTCTTACGAGACCAAAGATTTAGCCCAAGGGCCCATTTTTGTCTCGAAAATTTTGAGGTTAATTGAGCTTGGCTGATGGGCTCATTTTGAACAATTTTTTGTGGTAGAATCAAACAATTTTTATGAGGCCAATTGAGACTGAGAGTCTCAAAAACATTTTTTTTTTATTTTTATAATGTTCATATTCATAATTCATAACTGGTCTCACAGAACACTAAAAATTATTTCCCATTGAAAAGAATTCCAATTGCTAAAAAAATATTTTTTTCACTTTGAGACTCTCAGACGGCCTCAACTGGTCTCGCATGATACTTATAGTAATTATAAACTTTTATAACGTTTGAGGCTCAAGATGAGATGCATCAACGGTTCAACACACAAATAATAACTCAGAAAAAGCAGCGAGCGTGAGGTGACTGGCAGTCCAATACAGAAGTTAAGCATCGCTCGACGCGGTTAGTATTTAGATGGGTGACCAATTGTACACCAAAAAATCAGAAAAAAAATCAAGTAAGTACACATGTTAAAAGAAATAAAATAAATATCTTTCATATGATCTGAGCAAACGTCGAGGTAAGACTGGGTCTAGCGACCTATAAGGAAAATGAAGAGTGGCGCCATCTCTGTAGAACAAGAACAAATAAAATAGCAAAGTACAACCACAATCATAAAGTAAAAGTGCATTAGGATATGAAAAAAAATTGTACTGGAAATTGATCAATTGAAGAAACATTCGAACACATGTAGTGTGAATATTAAAGTTAGTAATGGTTTTATCTGTCATAGATGTATTTAAAATTCTAACATACGGGCGTTTAGCACTAGCTAAAGTTCTACCAACAAAGACTCCTGAGGATAATTCTTGATTTGGAATTACCACAAATTCATCTACTTATTTCATACCTTAAGGATAATTTAGAATTTTCTGTTTACTTTATAAATTAAGAATAATATCACTAAGATTTTACATTGGAAAGTTTAATAATCTAAGAACTTATATTCTGACTAACCCAATCTTAAAAATTTCAGTATCCTTCAATTTTCTAAGGGGGATGATGTAGTGTGAACTTATTGCAATTATGGTTCACATCACATTCCATTAACATTCCATACCCATACCGTTCTATTCTAATATTATTCCTATTTCTTAGTAACCAGATATTCCTACTAATATCATAATTCATTCCCACATTCCTTTATTCCATTCTCACGCTTAGCGTTCATCAACTATTATAAATACTACCTCTCTACTAAAGTCAGTCAACCTACAATCCTCTTTAAGTTAAGATCAACTATTATACTAAACTAGTCGAACCCTCGCCCCTAGGGGCTACGCAGGCTTTATCATTTTCGCTTTAACTTTAACGGGTACGTTACGTAGTCGAACCCCCGCCCCTAGGGGCTACGCAGGCTTTATCATTTTCGCGTGTTGTCTATTCTGTGAGCCAAAGCATATTTCTTCTCGTTTTAAATAATGATGCGTAATGTTTCATGTCATTAAATCACTTCGTTGATATTACCGCTAAAAATACTAAAATCCAAATGGGCGAGAAAGGCACTATAAATCAAAACACTTTCTTTGTCGCAAAATTACTCCACTCCCCCGTATTCCACTTCCCCCGTATTCCACTTCTCCCGTATTCCACTTCCCCCGTATTCAACGTTCACTGTTTTCCACTTCTCCCGTATTCAACGTTCACCTTTTTCCACTTCCACCGTATTCAACTTTCCCCGTATTCCAAGTTCCCCGTATTCCACTTTCCCTGTATGCAACGTTCACCGTATGCAACGTTCACCGTATTCCACTTCCCCCGTATTCTACTTCCCCCGTATTCCACGTTCACCGTATTGAACGTTCCCCGTATTCCACTTCCGCGTATTCAACGTTCACCGTATTCCACTTCCCCGTATTCAACGTTCCCCGTATTCCACGTTCACCGTATGCAACGTTACCCGTATTCCACTTCCACCGTATTCTACTTCCCCCGTATTCCACTTCCCTCATATTCAACGTTCACCGTATTCCACTTACCCCGTATTCAACGTTCCCCGTATTTCAAGTTCCCCGTATTCAGCGTTGCACTTGCTACGTATTCTACTCTGACACTTCCCCTGACTTGACTGACTTTTGGCCGATTTTCAATTATGACCCGTTTTTTACACATAACTCTCTAATTTCAGAACAATATCCCATCCCGGAACATGTTTTCTCGACGTTTTACACCATACCCGACAACACCCGCTACCTTCACACTGTCGAAACCTTTCATGTAACACCTCACTGGCCTCATTCCGGCAACTACCGGCCGAGATATTGGTTAATAAGTGCTCCAGCTCTGGATAAAATCGCCACCGACCTATAGCTCGGGAATATGAAACTTTTTCACCCAACATTGTTCAGCGAATTTGTTGCTCAAAGCCTCCACTATCGATTGGCACTCCTAATTTATCTCTACTTTGTCCAACAACAAAAGTTCCCTAACAACAAAGTGAGGAAACCCCAAAATTTTAACAATTTTCGCTGCCTAGCTCCTCCGCATGAAGTCGGATCAAAAAACTTTCTTCTACAAAGTTGTAGGCCATCAAAAAACTCTAAGACTTTGCTTCCCCGACCAAATCTCTAAGACGACATCTTGAGTGACTTTTGGCCGATTTTCAATTTTCACCCTTTCTTGACCCATAACTCCCTTATTTCAGAACAATATCTCACCCCGGAACATGTTTTCTCGACGTTTTGCACCATCCCCAACAACATATCAAAAAGTATTTTTTTTTCTTCGCCAGTGTAAACGCAATTAAACGAAAAAATAACGGGATCGTGACAGACAGACTTATAAATAGACACATAAATAGACACATAAATAGACGCATAAATAGACAGATAAACAGACGGACATTAGACGTTTATAATTAGTAATGCATTTGGTGTATAAAGTAAAGTAAAGAAATAATGTTTATAAAATACAATACATAATTAACCTTACACACACAACAACTAATAACAAAAAGACAATCTAAGACTCTCAGACGAACTAAACTGGTCTCGCAGAACATTCAAGGATATTTCGCATTGTAAAGAAATCCAATTGAATGTTTTTTTTTTATTTTGAGGCCTTCAGTCACGAGATCTCGAGAAATCACTCAATTGAAGAATCTTTAAAAAAAGTTTTGAGACCCTCAGGAGGTCTCACTAGGTCTGGAGAATTCATTCACATAACGAATCCTTAAAAAAGGTTTTGAGACCCTCAGAAGGTCTCACAAGGTCTCGAAAAGCTCAGAGCGGAGAATAAATGAGCCCCTCATGTAGTGTCAGACGTCTCAATACTTCCGTTTTTAATTAGCCTCTTACTGTTCTCCGATGAATTCGGATGAATTTATGGATCAATTAATAGGTCTCCGACGGTCTCAAAGGTGCGAAATGAGCAACTAAGCGCTATGCAAAAAAAATCGTACTTTTAAGGTCCTCATTGTCACTTTTTAGACCCGTACAAAAAACGAAGTTCTTCGAAAAGGGGTCTTATGCGTTTACCACGACGTTTGTAACATCCCCAATTTCGACCGGGGAGTAGAGGAGGAGCATCGATCATGGTCCTTAGATGACGAATCAGCAATAAAAAAAATGTCCGTCCGTCCGTCCATCACCTTGAGTAAAACTCAACCGATTTTCAAAAACTTTTTTTCCCTGAAAGGTAATCAAAATATCTTTTATGAAATTGAATCTGGGCACTGTCGGCCCAAGGGTGACGGAGCTAGGGCCGTTTAAGTGGTTTTTCGTCTTTCATACATAACTCGAGTAAATCTTTTCCGATTTTCAATTATTTTTATTTTTTTTTTTAAAAAAAAGATCTGGGCATAGCCGACAATTTATGGAAGAAACTTTTTTGAATTTGAGTCTTTGGACTAAGCTAGGGCGCTAAAAACGAGTCTACGCTAGGGCCATACGGGTTTTTTGTACATAACTCGAGTAAATCTTTTCGGATTTTCCGATTTTTCTTGATAGAAAGGTCTAGGATTGTGTCCCGTTTTATGGAAGAAATTTTTTTGATTAGAAACCCTTGGACTCAGTGAGGCCCGTAAAACTGAGTTTCTACTAGGGCCCAACGTGTTTGCTTACATAAGTTGGATAAATCCTGACTGATTTTGCTAATTCTTTTTCTATTTGAAAGGTAATCGAGTACCGAGTTTTATTCAAAAACAAATTTTGACCCGTGCTTAGGGCTGAAGTGGGCCAGAGGTCTGTCCTAAGGTCGGCCCTAACAAAAAAAAAATTTTTTTGCTATGTTGCAGAGCAAATTGAGGGAAACATTTTTGTCTATGGAATTATGTGTCCGAGGCATTTCCTTATGGCCCCAGGTCGGTCATAAGGTCTGCCCTAGACAAAAAAAAAAATGTTTTTTGCTATGTTGTAGAAAAAATTGAGATGTTGTCTGTTTGGGGGTCAATTTTGTACTTTCGGAAGGCCTTTCTTACACCGTTTCTTCGGACGGGTTTTTCAATAATGCCCTCTCGGATATTTCCAATACAATTTTATGTGAACGCAATATTTACTTAAATACGTTCGAGTCTTTTCGCAACATCAACTCTGTTTGCCGCATCTATTCTGATACGTACGGGGCTCTTCATATGTTTTTTTCACCAGTGTCCTTATTGTGGGCCAAACTCACGCTACGCGACCCTACACGATATTTATTGTTTTTTTTTGTGCAATGATGTCGCTTTTTGAACACCGCACAAAAAGAGAAAAAAGAGGCGATTTTTTTTGTCCATGGAAGTATAGGTCAGAGGGCTCTCCTAAGTGCTCTAGGTCTGTTCTAAATTCTGGGATTATTAATTTAATGGGTTTGGAGAGGTTTGAGCACTCTATGTAAAAACGATGCTTTTATAGCTATAGTTTTTTGATAAAAATGTGTCATTTTCAAAAAAGTAACTAAATGGCCGTTTACACTCGTCTTTTATTAATCTAGTAGTTGAGCTACTTTTTTGCGATTGCTTAGTTTTTTTAACAAATCTTTCGCTAGAAGAAAGTTCTGCATTTCAGACTGGGCAGCCCTGGGGCCGAAAAAGTGTCTATAACAACGTTGGATGGTGTAATAAGAACACAACTATGCACTAGTTTTGAACTTGGCACCAGGCTGCGTACTTGATAATTTTGATTGACAATTTAGAAGGCAGCCTAGTGCCGAAAATCGTTCAATGTTATCGTAACGGCAATAATGAACACTATACATTGTAAAAATTTCAAGTCGGCACTAGGCTGCGTACTTAAACTTTTGTTTTATGGATGTAGGTGGCAGCAGCAGCCTGGTGCCAAATTGAAAGTTATATGGCATTCAAAATTTACTCCTGCCAATATCTTGGCAAAAAAAGGTTTGCAGCACTTGAGTGGTGGAGCTAAAAATGTAGATGGCAGCCTGGTGCTGCAAATCTGTTTTTGCCAAAATGTTGGCAGGAGTAAATTTTGTATGCCATATAAGTTTCAATTTGGCACCAGGCTGCTGCTGCCACCTACATCCATAAAACAAAAGTTTAAGTACGCAGCCTAGTGCCGACTTGAAATTTATACGACGTATGGTGTTCATTATTGCCGTTACGATGACATTAAACGGTTTTCGGCACTAGGCTGCCTTCTAAATTGTCAATCAAAATTATCAAGTACGCAGCCTGGTGCCAAGTTCAAAACTAGTGCGTAGTTGTGTTCCTATTACACCATCCAACGTTGTTATAGACACTTTTTCGGCACCAGGCTGCCCAGTCTGAAATGCAGAACTTTCTTCTAGCGAAAGATTTGTTAAAAAAACTAAGCAATCGCAAAAAAGTACCTCAATTACTAGATTAATAAAAGATGAGTGTAAACGGCCATTTAGTTACTTTTTGAAAATGACACATTTTTATCAAAAAACTATAGCTATAAAAACATCGTTTTTCCAGGAACCTCTCTTAAAGTAAATTAACATAGTCACGGCCAAAATAAAAATCACAAAGGAAAAAGATAAAAATCGAAAGATAGAAATCGCTCTAAAAAATTGCAAATAAAAAAATTTTAAATTTAAAAAGCTTTGTCATAGAACATAGAAAATCAAAAGATAATTCAAGTCAAATTGCAATTAAAAAAAGTAAGAAAACTTTGTAAAAAGCAGCGTCAAAGAAAGAACAAAACCAAATCCATCATGGTGTCGTCAAATAAATGTAATAGAAAGCTAAAATCAAATTGAGGAAGGAAGCGATGATATCAGGAAACACAACTGTCAGCAATTACCAAATGAACCAAACACTGAATCATCGAGCTCCAGTGTAAAACGACGAAATTCTCGTGATGGTAATGTTGGATCTATATGCGCAGCAACCATATTAAACAAACGACAAGCGAGATTGAATGGAGAGTACGTCGAGTATTCGTGCCTATACAAAGGAAAGCGAATTAACGATGGGTTGCGTAGTGCTCTGGATCCATCGTACAAGCTGATGCTGTCGCGAAGTAATTTAGAGTTGACTTTTCCGGTTAGTAAATCGTGAATGAAGAATACTGCTGCATTCGCTCGTCGTCTCACTAGCGATTGTAGATTTAGTTCAATGTATCTGTCAACATATGGACGAAGTCTATAACTTCCACCGTTTGGATCGACATATCGGTTATGATTGGCGTATAAAACGAACTGTCGTTGAACACTCTCAAGTGTCTGAACATAGTTGTCGTGATAAGGAGACCAAACCGCGCTAGCGAATTCGAGATGGGACCGAACCACTGAGTTGTAGAGCATCTTAGCTGTATCTACGTTGAACCGGCCGTAACATTGACGTTTGATGAAAGATAACATCGAATGTCCTTTTTTCGAAACCAGCTCACGGTGAATATTGAAAGAGAAATTGTCCTTGTAAGTCACTCCAAGATCTTTGACTTCATGAACTCTTTTTAGCGGTTTGCCATTCATTTGGTAATCTGCCAAGATTGGAGAGAGCTTGTGAGAGATAGTCATTATTTTGCATTTATCCTCGTTCAATTCAAGTCCTTTACTGTCGCACCACTCGAAGAAGCTGTTTATGGATTGCTGAAGCTGGTGAGTGTCGTCTTCGGTAGAAATTTTGTTGTGAACGATCTTTTTATCATCGGCGAAATTTAATCCTCTGGTGACTCGAAGGGCATCGTCAGAGTCATTAAAAAATACCAGGAAAAACATTGGACCACAGATTGAGCCCTGTCCAACTCCGGAGTGTACGTCGATCACATCAGAAATACTTGAATTTACTTTCACCACTTGCTTGCGACTGCGAAGCATTGATCGGAACCATAGCAGCAAACGGTTGCTCAAACGATACTTATTATCTGCCAGCTTGAACAGCAAAGACAAGTATGCTATTACATCAAATGCTTTGTGAATGTCTGCGTAGAATGTGTAAATTTGATTGCCGCTTTCTACCCTCCTTCCCGGAAAAAAACCGTGTTGAGTCGGGGATATGTGAGGAAAGATGTTGAACCTGATTTGAGAGAAGACTATGATCTCAAGAATTTTAGCAAGGTTCGGTGAAACGTTGACACCTCTGTAGTTAGCGACGTTTGATTTATTGCCGGATTTGTGAATCGGGGTTAGATAGCCAAGTTTCCAAACTTCTGGATAACATAAGTCAGACAGCGACTTTGAATAGATAATTGAAAGTGGATGACACAGTTGATCAGCACATTCCCGAAGAAGTAATGGTGTCATTTTATCGGGACTGACCCCTTTGCTCAGATCCATGTGTAGGAGGATTTGTCTTATTATGTTCGGCGATATTTCGATATCCAGGAAGCCGTCGTCGATTCTGTTATTGATGAACGATAGCAGTGCCATGTCGTCGGAGTCTTCATTTGTGTGTTTCTTGTAGACTGAAGCAAAGAATTTTGCAAACAAATTTGCTTTTTTCAAGTCGCTCGTTGCCTGATCGCCTTCGAAAAACATTGCTGCAGGTAGAGTCGTTTTCTTGTACTTAGAGTTGGCTAAATTTCTCAGAAAACCATTGAAGAGTTCATGATGATATGATTCAAATTCATTTTTAGCTGCCACGAATATTGAGTCATCAGCAGCATCACCATTATTTTTGCGACGGTTTAAAAGCTTACGATATGCACGATTTCTTTTGTTTTTGAGGTTGATGAGCTTGTTGTTGTACCAGACTGGATGATTCGAAATACGAAGCGAGGCTTTTGGGATGTGTGCGTCGAAGATCTCATAACAGGATTCATAGAAAGCATTAACCATTTCATCAATGTCCTTGTTGGCAAACAATGTGTCGTAGTCCACATTGGAAATTGCAATTGCTTCCCGTATCAGATCGAATGGAGCTTTCTTAAAGCAGTAGATTTTCTCTGACGTGGCAGACGGTGGGCAGAGTTGTGGTTCGCATTCGATCATGCAATGGAGTGGTACATGTGCTTGCTGGTCATCGGAGATGAGATTTAGATCGGCTGGAGTTACCAGTGTGAGTTCAGGCATGTTCGTATATACGAGGTCGAGAACGTTGCCGCTAATGTTTTTTATATCAGTCATTTGGAAGAGTCCACAATCCAGTAGAGTCGATGTGAGGTTTCTTGCAATATTCGATTGTATTGATGTCGAGTCTCCAATCAACGGTAGGAAGTCAAATCCATCGTCGTTAGCAACCCAGTTTATAGAAGGCATATTAAAGTCCCCAGCCAAAATGAAGAAATCGCCATGTTGCAATAACGAGCAAGCTTTGACAATCGATGCAATGTGAACTGAGTATACATCCTCAGTTGAGTTGGGTTGAATGTAAAGTCCGTATATGAACATTTTCGAATTTGACGAATGGAGGTTAATTTTCACGCAAATTGCTTCTATCGACCGAAGTTCGGGGAAGTCAACAACGTCACTATCCACCTTTGAATCAACAGCGATTAAAACACCACCACCTCTTTCCGCGTCCACAATCGAGTTCTCACGGTCTTTACGGTATACGGTAATTACGGTAATTGTAATATAACGATAGGTGCCAAGGTAGTGCTACTGGACCCTTTGTTGAATTTGTTAAAAGACTGGGTTCTGGATTGATGGAGTCTTGATTAGGTTCTACAGAGGCTAAACTGGATTTGAGTTTGTTGATCTAGTCACTAAAAAAGACGAAGCTGAATTTATTGTGCTCTTCGTTATCCATGGTCAATGTGATCAAGACCCATCTCAACAATGAAATTGAAAGGGATATTATAAACGGCAGATACACCCCGATTTTCAATGACTGCTACTCTGGCAGCGATGGACTATGCACCGTTTGCTCAGACTCGGCCTGTTCAGGCTGGCTGAGGAAAGTGGTTGAAAAAGAGGTCCCAGGATTAAACTCTGGTCTGATAGTCCTCAACCATAACGATCCACCACCAGCTCTAGCAACACAGCCTCAGGTCAGAGTAGTCATTAGCCTTCCCACGCGTATGACAAACGAGTTTATCCTAAGTGCTATGGCAAAACGCAATCCGAATTTAAATACGGAGAAATGGCGTATTTCCACCCGTCGATACAAAGGAGCCACCAAATCGACTCTCTTTATGCGGATGGATAAAGCCTCCTTTGGAATTATAGAAGGACAGGGTGGCCAGATAAATTGGATCTTGGGCAAAGTGGGAGTGAGTAAAGAAAGGAACAATATAAAACCGAAACAGGGGAATTTTTCCACGAGAGATTTTACTCCATCAAGACCTGGAAACCCCAATTATGGGAACCATGTATCCTTACCATCTTCTTCGGAAGTAATGGAAAATGCTCAACCAAGACCTGGGCTCACGCGTAAGGGAGGGTCCGGTCAAAGTTTATTAAAACGCACTGATGGAAAATAAAACCAAAACCAAAAAAAAAAAGAAATGCAGGGTTTAGTTCGTCTAGTCTAGACTTGACGGACTTAAAACTTGCGCAAATTAACCTGCTCCATTGCAAAAAGGCCACGTACAACTTTTGTCATGGACTAAAAGTGGAGCAAACAGATATATCCCTAATCCAAGAACCTTGGGTTAGAGGAAATAAAATTCATGGTTTTGGCAAATTAAATAACCGTCTATTTTATAATAGGAACGGGAAAAGACCGAGAGCGGCCATTCACGTCTCGGAAAATCTTAACGCTATGATACTAAATCAATTTTCGAATGATGATATCGTAGTAGTTTGGATTAATGGCGGGAGTGGAGAGAATGGAAACTTCATTGCTATCTCAATCTATATGCCGTATGATTCGAATACAGCCCCTCCGAGCCCGCACCTAACTAAAGTTGTAGACTACTGTAAGCAGGAAGGTATGCCCATAATCATTGGAGCTGACGCAAATGCTCACCACAAGATATGGGGTAGTAACGACACCAACAAAAGAGGGGAAGAGTTAGTTAACTATGTAGTCACAACAGACCTAACGATAGTGAACAAGGGAAAAAAGCCAACGTTTGCAAACTCGGCCAGAAAGGAATGCATAGATGTCACTATGGTATCCTGCAGCCTGGCGGAGAGAATTTACTCATGGGAAGTGGCCGATGAGGAAACTTATTCAGATCACAAACTGATTAAGTTCAGTCTCAGAGGGTCATTCCCGGGTAGAAAACCGTACAGGAACCCGAGAAGAACAAATTGGGACACCTACAGACGAGTACTTAAAGAAGAATTAGACAGAAAGACTTTCCATGAACGTTATACCACAGTGCAAGAGTTGGAGGAAGCAAATCGTGGGCTCACATCAGTGATGCTGAAAGCCTATCACTCTGCATGCCCCCTTTCTTATCCTAAGCCCCTCTATAAGAACCATAACTGGAGTAAAATTATAGAGGAAAAAAAGAAAGAACTCAGGAAGGCTTGGAACAGGGCGGGAAAGGGATCAAACCAAGAAGAAAATAGGGCCATTTACAAGGCCCTCCTAAAAGAGTACAAGGACACCCTAGTCCAACACAAGGCAAGAACCAAGGAAAAATTCTTTGAGGAAGCGAACTCGATACCGGCTTATGCGCGTGTCCATAAAATTTTAGCGAAGGACCCTACTGTTCAAGTGGGCTCTTTGCTTAAACCGGATGGAAAATACACCGCAAACGGGAATGAAACCGCCGAGCATCTCCTCGAGACTCATTTCCCGGGTAGCACTCGGATTGATAGAAGACCTGACCCAGAATACCCAAATAGGCAAGCACCAAGTAGGGCCAACTGGAAGTTCGCTGAAAAGCTGACTAAGAAGGGAAAAGTGAAATTCGCGATCCACAAATTCCATTCCTTTAAATCAGCTGGACCAGATGGGATCTTTCCTGCTCTACTCAAGGAAGGTATGGAACTTCTTCTCCACCGACTGATCGGCATTTTCAAGAGTTCCATTGCACTGACCTTCATACCTAAGGACTGGGAAAGAGTTCGAGTAGCCTTCATTCCCAAACCTGGGAGGACGATTCACTGTGAAGCTAAGGACTTTAGGCCCATTAGTCTGATGTTCTTTCTCCTAAAGTCAGTGGAAAGGCTTCTCGACTTCTACCTGAGGAAGGAAGTCCTAAGGAACTTCCCACTTCATGCAAATCAGCATGCCTATCAATCGGGCAATTCCACGGACACGGCACTTCATCAAATGACCCAAAAAGTCGAAAGCATTCTGGGAAACAAACAAGTAGCATTGGGCTGTTTCATGGATATAGAGGGAGCTTTCGATAACACAGGTTTCGACGTCATAGAGAAAGCTGTCAGGGATAGACACACGGAGGACATTGCGGTGAGGTGGATTGTTAGAATGCTGGGATGCAGAACTGTGGAAGCTAGCGTGTGCGGTACCACAACCAGCATGGGAGTGACTAGGAGATGTCTCCAAGGGGGTATTCTATTACCCATACTTTGTTGTATGGTAATAGATTCTCTTCTATTCAAACTCAATCAATCTGGGCTCTTTACCCAGGGTTATTCAGACGATGTCTCTGTCATTATCGGAGGAATCTGTCCGACGACTTTGGGGGATCTGATGAGAGAAGGGCTAAAAATAGTAGAAGAATGGTGTAAAGGGAAAAAACTCCGAGTAAATCCGGGAAAAACGAAATTGATTCTTTTTAAAGGAAAGAACAATGTAAATGAACTGGAGCTTGGTAGTTTGAGACTCTTTGGGGAAATACTTATCCCAAGGGCGATGGTAAAATACCTAGGGGTCACCTTCCACCATAGAATGACCTGGATAATGCACTTAATAGACAAGCTAGATAAGGCAATTGGAACTTTCTGGATGTGCAGAAATGCTTTCGGAAGGACCTGGGGTCTATCCCCAAGAGCAATCTGGTGGATATACACAGCAGTAGTTAGACCAATGTTCTGCCATGGGTGCATTGTCTGGTGGCCCAGAGTAGAGATAGGGACAACTAAAAAAAGGCTAGACAAACTCCAGAGGTTAGCATGTTTGTGCATGACAGGAGTGAAAGTCAGCACAGCCACTAAGGCCCTAGAGGCACTTCTATTTATCCCACCGCTCGATTTGCACGTAAAATCCATAGCTTTCAGCTCAGCTCTCAATATCCAATGTAACGGATTCTGGGCACCGGGCTCGACTAAGGGGCATATGGCAATTACAAACCTAATAAAAGATGAAACTCTCCTTATGAGGAGTGACCAGATTTCGACTACGTTGTTGCTGGACGACAATTTTAGGTGTGTCATACCGAGTAGGGAAGAATGGTTAGGCATGGAAAAAATCTATCCCCCAGTGGACGGCCTAGTGAGCTACACAGACGGATCCAAGAGAGAAGGGCTGTCTGGAGCTGGCTTTATCAGCGATGAAGCCGGAATTGAAGGTTCCATATCGCTGGGATACTTCACCACTGTAATGCAAGCAGAGCTCCTAGCAATATCTGAACTAGTTAGTACCGAGACTTTCAAGAATCTTCGGCATAGAAGACTCTACATCTGCTCGGATAGCCAATCCTCAATTGAAGCTCTAGAATCTCCCATGGTCAGTTCGGCCAAGGTGCTTCAATGTAAGGAAAATCTCAACGAGTTGGGTAAACAGAACAATGAGGTTACAATTCTATGGGTGCCGGGTCATTCCGGTATCCAAGGAAATGAGAGAGCTGACGAATTAGCAGACAAGAGAGCAAACCAGTGCCCGATTGGGCCAGAACCCTTCTGTGGTATAACGAAGAACGAAAGAAAACGCATTATCAAAAAATGGCTCGAAGTGCAGCATGGGAAAGACTGGAATAGGTACGAAGGGGGTAAGCACACAAAAATCTTCTGTAAGGTTCCTCTGAAGAATTTCAGTGAATGTTTACTGGACCTTGACAGACCTAACATTAAAAGAGTAGTTGAAATTCTGACAGGACACTGCGGACTCAACAAATATCTCAATGTTATAGGATGTGTAGATAACCCCAAATGTGCCTGCGGCTATGGTGAAGAAACTGGAGTCCACGTCATCAGTGACTGCCCAAGATATAGGAGTAATAGACAACGGATCTTGGGCAAACCAGAACTAAGCCATCCTGACCTTACAACATTTAAAATGAAGGTTCAGGACCTAGCCCTTTTCCTTAAAAGGACAAAAAGGCTTGACTGGCAGTGAATTGGCAAAAAGACATCAAACGGATATGGTTCAATCACGGATAAAGACACATCGACACTAAACCCTGACAAGACACACAATCACATGGTTATGACGATCACATATTTCTATTTTTATTTGTTTTACTTCTCCAAACATAACTTTCTTTATGAAATTGTATAGTTGAATTAATGTATTTATTTAATATAACAATAAAGGAAGAAAGGAGGGGGCAAGGGAACAAAGGACAAATTGTCTAGGTTCTCGTCAAATTTACTTTGACCCCCCTCACACCTTCAATCTAATCTAATCTATCCATGGTTTGATGCTGATGTGAGGTGGCCAGTAGTCGGGCTGTGAAATTCTTTCTCCAATGGTGACATTGGTTTCAATTTTGAAAGTTACAAAGCTTAGTGTCGAAACGTCACGACCCTTTTTTACTAGCCGTCGAACTCTTATGTGATCTTTGTTGACATTTGAGTTTGCAACTACGTAGTCAATTACGAACAACATCGAACTGAGAAAGGTGAAAATGACTTTGTAATTTGGCAGATTGAACGCTTGACCCCAATAGATGAAGACTCTTTCTGGAGCCATTGTCAGTCGTAAGGTTTTCTTGATTGGCAGGAATATTCGATGGTGATTTCTGATGGTCGTCAATCCCGTTGAAAGAATCTGCGGTCGTTGTCGATAACAATGCGTGAAACCTGCATTTCATGTGTTCAAGTTCTGAATCTTCTTCAGTTGTCGTTTGAAATTTAGTAGATGCAAGCTTAAGGCAATATTTACTAAGATACGTTCGACTCTTTTTGCCACATCTATTCTAATGCGTACGGGTGCCTTGCATTGGTTTTTGATAGGTGTAACTACAGGAGTGAAGTTTGAAAATTGACACATTTTCTGTTTCGTGTTTAACTAAAGTTTGTGAGTTCCTTTATGTATTTTGGTTATACATAATTGACACCCTCAAGCAATATGTACACAATAATAAAAAAACTTGTCGGTTTTCAAATTTTCGTTTATGTATTCCGACTGAATTCGTTTTAAAATCACACGTTCATCGATTTGCAAGCTTACATTTCTCCGTCATGTATACGTGTTTTCCAATTAAGTCGAGATATAAAATGGGAATCACCACACAAAAAAAAAGTTATTCAAATTATAAATACAAATAAGAGCCGAATACCAAAATAACTTCCATATGAGGTAAGCCAACGAAAAGACGCAGAGGGAAATATTTCCACTGATAAATATCGTGAAAATATCGTGAAAATACCTTGAAAATACCGACAACCTCAAGCGAATTATAAAAAACAATTTTTTGACATCCCTTATCGCTGAGCCGAAACCTTTCTCCTACAAACATAGCTCGGCAATTGATTTTGTGATAATCTTTTACCATAAATTTAAAGATGATACCGAATTCATTGTGCCCTCCGAATCACTGTCCATGTCAGACGATATTGAAAATACACATATCTCCATCAATGCGAACGTAATACAAAATCATTCAGACATGATTTTAGTCCTATAAACAAGTAAAGTCAATCTATTCATACGTTTACTGTGCATGTTATCAAAGCGATTTACTCTTCCTTGCTCTTCAGTGTAAATAGCTTTGATATCCTTGACTTGTTATACATTTCGCATGAAAGTGTAAAGGATTTTCAAGAAAATTCCTATTTTCGTGTTGTCGATGAAAATATTCAAATTTATGTGCCATTTTTACGCATGAATTCATATTGTTGAATATTTTTAGGATAACATAACAGAAATCGTTTATATTGTTATATGAAATAGCGTTTTTCGGAAAACTTGTAACTTCTCTCATCGTATATGGTAACATTATAACACACATCCAAACCATATCAATAATCTCTTGATGTTTTATACGTTACACATGCAAAGAAAATAGGTGGCTCGTATCAATAAAACATTCATACGGAATTCGATTGGGTTCCACGAAAAGAAATTCTATTACAAAAAACACACGTGAAAAAACATAATTTTCATTCAAACTTTTCAAACTTTAACGATGAAATCATTATTTTTTTATTGACTGAAAAGGATTAGTAACAAGATTTATGTGACTCAGGCTCGCAAGTAAATCCGCAACGAGGTGCAATCGCTTTAGCTCAACAAATATCAGATTTTCTGCTTAACAAAATGCTATTCCGCTGGGGAGTCCCTTTAAGGAAAAATTAAGATTTGGAAAATCGCATAAGATTTACCCGATTTATGTAGTAAAAACAGAGACTTGACTGAGTCCAAAAATTCAAAATCGAAAAAGATTCTTCCATAAATTGTCAGGCATGTGAAGACCTTTCAAGCAAACAAAATATATGCAAATCAGAGAAGATTTACTCGAAGTATGTACAAAAGATCAAAAATCACTTAAACGACCCTAGCTCCGCGGCCCTTAGCCCGACAGTGCCCAGATTCAATCCAAAAAAAGATTTTTCGATTGCCTTTCAGGAAAAAAAAGGTTTTGAAAAACGGTCATGAATAATATTTGAATAGGCTGCGGCCCGAATACAAACGCCGTGTTTTATCCACGATATGATTTATTTCACTTTGTTATACAATGGTGTTGCGTCTGCACTCGTCGACGGCCGCTAGCGAACTAGCGCTAGCGCTTGATGTGTCGCCCGTTCGATTTATGTAATTTATTTCAGTCGTTCCGGTGTGTCGCTTTGGTGTGAAGGGAGCCGTTACGTCAGAGACGTAACAGTCAAGTTTTACTCGAGTTATCGTGTTGAAAGACCGTCCGTCCAAGAGCAACTAGAAATAAATAGGTGAATAAAAAGACGGATATATCTATGGCCGGGTCGGGGAAGTCAGAGGAAATAGTTTCATTAACTATTCAGTTTTTGCGTTATATGTTTATGAAAAAGAGCGTAAAAATTGTACGGGAGTTTGTCTTGAATCTGAGAAAAACGCTTAGGTGCAATAAAATCGACAAGTTGTGACACATCATGTCACATGATAGTGTCTTCATTCGTCGAGTGTCATGACTAATGACTCACCCACAAGAAGTTTTTGTGCAATAAAGGAAAGAAAATTCACGTTGAAAAATGATCTATAAAACAAAACACACTTCTTACTCTGCATACAGCTCATTTAAATTTAAGTGATGCATTGACTTACACATCACTTAAACATCACCAATGCATCATCAATAAATCACTCTTACATTGCGTACGATTGACGTTATGAATGGCATCAGTTTTCCTTCAATTTAACATTGTTTTGACAACATTTTAACATCTTCAAACCATCTACTGATTACAGGTAACCAAATTATTACTTTCCCCACAATTCACACATAGGCTCAGTACTTTAGACGGTTTTTTGATTTCAAATTTTGGAGAGAAACGAATATTTACGTTCAGATTGTGGATAACATACAGGTTCTTTCAAATTTTCGGATTATTATCACCAATTTGCAGTTGTGATTTTACAATCAAATAGTTCATAAATATTTCATTTAATTTCTTTTTCTTTTTGCATCACACGGCAGAAATTATTCAAAGAGCAAAAAAGCATACGTTACTGTGCCGCTATTTAAGTGGAGGTTGGTATGACCCGCACGATGATTTTTAAACGATTTTAAATTCTATGGACCATGTTCCACGGTAGTAAGGGGCCGTGACGCAAGTCTTACACGCCAAAAAATTCACAAGAATTTTTTTCGTAGACTAAGGAACATATATACAGGAACTTTTGTGACGCAATTTTTTAAAAACACAACGTAACTTCGTTTTAATTTTTTGCTCATCGAAGATGAATGCGTCACCTTTCTCCGATTTTAGAACTTTTGCCACGTTTTAAATTGGATGCTCATCACCCTTTTCTGATTTCACAACTTTTGTAAGCAGAAATGAGGACTTGCGTCACACCTTCTCTGTAAGGGGTTTTTTGGCGTATAAATCTATTTCTTCGTGAATTTGAAAATTACTGAAAAACCTTCTATGACATTGAAAATAGAATTATTCAAAACTTTTGGAAAATTAATATTTTTACCTAACACTAGCCAACAGAAGTTCTGTGTTTTAAAAACGAATGATGCCACTTTATAAATTCCGACTCAAATAATTCGAATCTGAAATCCATTATTTCCTATTGGGCTAGGTTCCGCTAGTGTCATCCTCGGAACCTGCCATACATTCCCAAAATCCTTGAGAGAAGAAAAGAATATAAGTAAATTCTGAAAATATCAAATTGTAGTTTTTCACTACTAAATTGCAAGTATGAATTAAACTGGGTTGAAACTATATTTACTCATGATTGAAAAATGCAAATGCTATCAGTATAAGCAACGGCATAGATGTAAAAACTTTTACTTATCCTTCTTTTGACGCTGCGTAAGCAAGTGAAGAAGGAGATCAAGGTATGTCTAGCGAATTATGTAGACGATTGTGAGGGTAAACTAAAGGAAAATACCAAATGCTTTTTCGCGTTTACGAAAGCTTTGAGGAAACAAACTCTCTAGCGAGTAGTATGAGGTATGGTGACCAAGCTAGCAGTGATAAGCAGGCGATTTGTGACCTTTTTGCGAATTTCTTCACCTCCGTATATCAGTCGGACGGTGGTGGCGGTGGTGTTGGGGTGGAAAGCATGGATTTTGATTGTAATGACGGTGCTGAAGAAGTCGACATTTCATTCTCAGCATCTGATGTTCAGGATGTGCTCAAGGGTTTTGATGGGAATAAGGTCTCGAGCCCGGATGGAGTTCCAATCATGTTTTACAAAAACCTTGCTGAGTCATTGGCACTACCGTTGTCGATCCTTTTCAATCTATCGCTCAGAGACTGTTTGTTTCCTGATAGATGGAAATTAAGCTTTATTTCGCCTATTTTCAAGGATGGTGACAAGCAAGACGTTACGAATTACAGAGCGGTTTCTATTTTATGTGCTATTTCTAAGGTGTTTGAGAAATTAATGTTCAACGTCCTGTTTGATAGAATTAGAGAGAAAATTCACCTTTCACAGCATGGCTTCGTTTCGAAGAGATCGACACAAACCAATTTGATGGAATTTGTTACGACAGTATCGCAAGCAATGGCAAACGGAGGTCAAGTCGATGTTTTATACACTGACTTCTCAAAAGCATTCGATCGTATAATTCATAGCCGACTGTTAAAGAAACTAGTTATGTTTGGGTTTAATAAATCACTCGTGAGATGGTTCAATTCATATCTTAAAGATCGCTCGCAATTTGTGGTAATTGATAGTGGGAGGTCGAAGAAGATTACACCGTCGTCAGGCGTACCACAAGGATCAATATTAGGACCGTTCTTATTCTTACTGTACATAAATGACCTTCTATCTGTTCTTAGTAATGCTTTCGCTTTTGCTGATGATCTGAAGCTTCTGAAGAAGATTATGGATATTGAGGATAGTCAAGTGTTCCAATTAGAAATAGATCGGCTGCAGGAGTGGTGCTCTGAAAACGAGTTGGGTCTGAACGTTAAGAAATGTGCCATTATGTCAATCACTAGGAAAGCGAGAAAAAACAGGCTGGAATACCAGTACAAGATTGGTAACGATATAGTGGAAAGAGTGGAGTCTAAGCGCGATTTAGGAGTCATTATAGACAGTAAACTCACATTTAATGAGCAAATTAACGAAATGACTAAAAAGGCATATCGAATGTTGGGATTTATTTTTAGGAGTGGTAAATTTTTCAAGAAACCGGAAAGTATGACGACTCTTTATAACGCGCTGGTTAGAAGTCGATTAGAGTATTGTGCTGCCGTCTGGTCTCCATTTTATGATAAAAACATCAAAATCGTTGAGAGAGTACAAAAGAAGTTTACTAGGATGTTGTTCTTCAAGTTCAACCGACAAAAAACTGAATATGAAGATCGTCTGAGGAATATGAATATGACTTCGCTGAGAGTCAGAAGAATGTTAAATGACGAGATTATTCTTTATAAAATTATGCATGGTCATATGGATACTAAACTCAAGGAGTCTATAACGTTTTACAACCACGGCAGAGTCACTAGGTCAAACAGACCAGTTTTCTACACTCCAACCTATACGAGCAACATTGTGCAAAATGAACCACTACACAGAATGCAAGATCAGCATGATAAAAATTTTTCCAGGTGTAACATTTTTGGCAAGTCGTTCAAAGCGTATAAGAGAGCGGTCCTGGAAACTAGGATTGTCTTATGACGAATATGATCGATGTGGGACTCTGTTGATGAACTGGCTGTCTATGGAAATGATTTTTCTAATTTGAATTTAATACTTAATTGAAATGATTGATATGTTATTGGGTCGAAAGACCTGTTTATTGATCAATAAATAAATAAATAAAAGCTTCTTACTGTAAACAAATGCTCAAGGATTTTGGGAATATATGGCAGGTTCCGAGACACTGGCGAACCTAGCCCGATAGAAAATAATGAATTTCAGATTCGGAATATTCGAGTCGGAATTTATAATGTAGCATAATTTGTTTTGAAAACACAAAACCTCTGTTGGCTAGAGATGTTAATAGAATTTATAAAATTGCATCACATTTTATGAATTCAAATTCTTTTTCGAAAATTGCGAATTCTCTCCGTTCGCACCTTTATCAGCTATATCTGGGTTGGGGACTTCCTCGATTTATCGGTCCAAAAAAATAAATAAAAACTTTTAGTTTCCCAAACGTTTCGCGACTTTATTGTCGCATCATCAGTGGAGCAATACTTTAGCTACAAAAAATAGAATAAACATTAAAATCAGTCGAAAACTATAAAAACAATAATCGTTATGCTAAAGGGACTTACAAAAATTAAAAACACTACAAATTAAATTCAAAATTATCACAGACAAACAAAAAACTGGACTTCATGCACATCTTGTTTACATTTTGATTGGGAAAATTTTCAACTAATAAGAAAAATAGAGCTACACATTCAAATTGGAAAGCACAACACATTTCAGCAGGTAGAAAGCCATCCAAAATGGATAAGCTTTCAGCAAATCAGACTTCTATAAACAGAACTAATGTTCTCAGTGTCCCTGCGAAAATTAATGGTACAATTCGTCAAAATGTGGAGAGACTCTAGTACTTTTCTTTTCTTATAATTATGTTCGATCGTCAAAACCGAGATCCGGTCCGTGTCGGGTACATGGCCTGCATCGTGATAATGGTGTACCACCGCAGTAGTTCCTTCCAAATTATTGTCCAAATTGAATTTTCTGATGTCATTATCGTGTCGTTCTCCTCTCTTTTTAACTTTGTGGCCCGTATTACCAACATATGACAGATCACATCTAGAGGTAAAACCATCGCCCCTGCACGGTATGTTATAGACCACATCGTACAAATCCCCTTCCTCCGTCTTCTGCTTCAGCTTAGAAAACACAGAGCGATTTGTCAGAACCGGTTTGAGTCCTAATCTCAGATTTTCGGTGTTCTTGCAAAGAATTTTACTTATGTTTTGTGAGCATGAGTCGTGAAAAATTAAACCTCGATATTGAACGATGTCCTGAACACCAGGTTGGCTTGAAAAAGTCACATTCGTTGACCGGTTCGTAACAATTGGAATGTTATAACATCGTAAGATCGTCAACGAACCAAGTCATTTCAAACCAACAAGCCAAGTGAAACTAAGCTGAATGATAGTAACTTTGTGCAATTTCCAGGATATGATATTTACAGGAACGATCGCTTGTCTGATGGTGGTGGGGGAACGGCGATTCTAATCAGACAGGGAGTCAAGCATGAAGTAGTTAACACGCCGTTGCTGAAGTCTTCTGAGGCGACGTGTGTGAAGCTAGCTTTAAGTAATTCTAAGTCTTTGGTTGTGAATTCATTTTACTGTCCCAATAGGCTCATGCGAGATGATCTGCTGAAGCTCATGAACTTGCACTCAAATGTTTTCACGGATGGGGATTTCAATGCAAAACATCGCTATTGGCATAACTCTAAGAACAATACCAACGGCAATATTCTCTGTAAATTTCTCGTTGATGACAATGTAGCCGAACTGATCCATCCGAGTGCTTACACATGCTACAGAAGCAGAACTAATCCTAGCACGATTGATTTGGCTTTGGCGAAGGGTGTTAGGGTGGTTAGTAGTGCTGTCACTGAGCTCAACCCGGACCATTGTCCAGTCGAGCACGTTTTGAAGATTGATGACGATCTCTCCTACGACGATCCCGTCAAGAAATTCATGTACGGAGGAGCAAATTGGGGTATGTTTAAAGGAATATTAGACGAAAAACTGAGTGTAGTACCGCTGGTTGATGCAAACGACATAGATTCTTGTGTAGAACACTTGACTAAAGTTATTAGTTATGCGATGGATGAATCCATTCCCAAGAAGAGCAAGAGCAAGAGAGAGCAAGAATCATTTCCCACCATACTTGAAGGACTGCATTGCTAGGAAGAAGAGATTGAAAAGGGCATACTTTCGTAGTAAGCTCAGGGATCACAGGCTGAGGGACGAAATAAGTGGTTTGAACGCGATCATTAGAAAAAACATAGATGCTAGGGAATCCGAGATTCTTATGAGAAGACTGAAACAGATCAGGCCGGACACTAAAATGTACAAAAATATTGGCAAGCTCTTGGGTGATGGTAGAAGGGCCGCACCAGTACTGAAATCGAGCGATGGCTCTCTGGTTAGCAATTCTTTAGATAAAGCAAACGTTCTGGCAAAAGTGTATGACGAGATCCACAGGCAAAATAGAGGTATGGGTGATGCTGAGTTTGATGAGATTGTGAGGTCTGAAATATGTTCGTTCAGCCAGGCGACTACGACAGTACAGCTAGAACCGCGTTTGAGGGACGCTGATGAGATTCAACGCATTCTTAAACGTTTCAAGAATAAAAAGTCAAATGGACCGGATGCTATCCCAAACGTTGTCCTAAAGAAGCTTCCTAGGTCGGCTCATGAATTCTTGGCGAAGTTGATTAATTGTATACTGAGCATAGGATACTACCCCACATCATGGAAGGCAGCCCATGTCATACCGATACCCAAGCCGGGTAAGCCAGCAAATGAGGCAAAGAACTTTAGGCCTATTAGTCTCCTAAACGGCCTGGGCAAGATTCTCGAAAAGGTTCTCCACATTAGGATACTTGAATACTGTGATGAGAATTTTTTGCTGCCTAGCAGTCAATTTGGGTTCAGGAGCAAACATTCTACAGTACATGCTCTCATAAGGCTATTTGAGGAGGCGATTATGGGCTTCAATGATCGTAAAATCACGATAGCTGCATTTCTGGACATAGAAAAGGCATTTGACACGATGTGGGTTGAAGGTCTTATTTATAAGCTGATAAAGATGAAGTTTCCTCGTTACCTTATAGAAATTATCCTTTCTTACCTCAAAGATCGTTGCTTCAGAGTTAAGATGGAAAACCAACTGTCTGATCCGATATTAGTGAATGATGGGGTCCCACAAGGTTCGATACTTGGTCCTTTGCTCTTTGTTATTTTCATGATAAACCTTCCAACGCATCTGAATACGACTCTGACTGTCTTCGCAGATGATACGAGCACCTTCTCAACCAGATTATCTCAGGATAGAGCAAAGTCTAACGTGCAGAGCCACCTCTATAAGCTACAGAGCTATTATCAGAAGTGGAAAATTAAAGTGAATGTTGAAAAATCGGAAGCTCTGTTCATACATAGGTCGAGTCGCGCTAGTGCCATTGATGATAGTTTATACTCTCTTGAAATGAATGACTCGAAGATTCCCTACAAGAAAAACGTATGCTTTTTGGGTTACTACGTTCAACCGAATCTGAAACACAATGAGCATGTAAATAGGATGTTGCTTAAGATACACGCCGGGCTGCACAAGCTATATCCTGTCATGAATGCGAACAATGGTATTTCGCAAGATGTGAAAGTAAAGGTCTATTTGACTATATTGAGGCTGGTTCTTACTTATGCAGTGGCTATTTGGCACAGTCTGCCGAAGTACTTGATTAGGAGATTGAAGCTATTTGAGAATAAATGTTTCCGTATGGCAATTAATTTTCGAAGGACGAGGAAGAATTTCCGATTTATTTCTGTTGAAAAATTACACAAAGTTACAAAGGTCCCGAGGCTTAACGAACACCTTTATGACTTGGCTAAAAACATGCTTAGTAAGACCTATTTACACGAAAACTCTGTTATCTGTAAATTTGGGGACTTTTCAGATGATCGAATTGCTAATTGCATTTACAAACCCCCTCATTCGTTGATGAGGGGCGCCGAATCCAAGTTACTGTCATTCTAGACTCACGCACATTCTGATGTATTTCCTCACGATAACGATGAAAACCAATCCGATTACAAGAACACAAGAATTCTATTCTAAATGATTCGATTTATATTTGACTTGATCACAACGGCTTATGTTGTCTCCCTAAAGGGAGTCCCTAGGTTAAGTGCAATTTAATTATAAAAACTATAATATTGATTGTTTTTCACGTCTTTTTCGATCAGCAAGGTGGTTAGCCTACTGAAATTCCATTTAACTAAAACAAAATTTCCCTAAAGTATATCTTTGATCGAATTTTCAAGTTTAACTGAAACTGTTATAAAGAAATTTTATATATAAATTTGATAAAGTCTAGATGACTGTAAATTTATTTTAAGCAGAAACAAATTGTAAAATCTGTAAAACTAGATTGAATAAATAATTTGAAAAAAAAAAAATAGTTCTGTTTATAGAAGTCTGATTTGCTGAAAGCTTATCCATTTTGGATGGCTTTCTACCTGCTGAAATGTGTTGTGCTTTCCAATTTGAATGTGTAGCTCTATTTTTCTTATTAGTTGAAAATTTTCCCAATCAAAATGTAAACAAGATGTGCATGAAGTCCAGTTTTTTGTTTGTCTGTGATAATTTTGAATTTAATTTGTAGTGTTTTTAATTTTTGTAAGTCCCTTTAGCATAACGATTATTGTTTTTATAGTTTTCGACTGATTTTAATGTTTATTCTATTTTTTGTAGCTAAAGTGTTGCTCCACTGATGATGCGACAATAAAGTCGCGAAACGTTTGGGAAACTAAAAGTTTTTATTTATTTTTTTGGACCGATAAATCGAGGAAGTCCCCAACCCAGATTTAGATTTTCCACGGTCAAGGAAAGCCAAACCTAAAAAATTTATCAGCTATGTGATATAGCTACGAGTTTTATTTTTTCACCACGACACCCCCTCTTTGTCGCTACTAAATTAAAAAGGAGGAAAATGTTTACATTGAACGAACATTTATTTGATGTTTAACGTCGAAACGTCATCAAATTTGTAGTAGCTTTTATAATTCGAAGCCTTAAAATTTGAAATCAAGTTGGACATCGGGAGTACAAAGATACAGAAAGAAGATCCAATTTAATTTGTGGCAATACGAGGGGCACCCTAAAAGTTTCGGGAATCGGCTATATCGGCTCGTGTAAACTTTTCGCCAATTTACACAAAAATTAAATTGGTCTTTCCTGATTTAAAAATGATGATCAAAATGAAAATCGATCGTAGCAGTCAAAAGATACAACAATTCCAAAAAGTCATTGCAGAGAAAAAATGGATTTATCACGTGAAAATTTTAGAGCCATGATTTTCTACGACTTTTAAGTCTGGCTTGACTCCCAAATTGTGTATTGATCGTTTGCAAAAAGCATTTGGAGATGAGGCCCCATCCAAGACCACTGTTTATCGGTGGTTCGCTGAGTTTGAATCGGGACGCACTTACCTCAGTGACGACTTTCGTGAAGGTCGACCTTCCACAGCCATCACCGATGGAAACATTGACCATGTCCGGAACATGATTGAAGCCGATCGACATGTGACCTATGCTGAGATAGCTGCATCCCTTGGGATCGGGAAAAGTCAAATACAAACAATTTTACACGAACATTTACGCACACGGAAGCTTTGTTCTCGGTGGATCCCACACAAATTGACAGACGACCAAAAGGAGGCTCGTGTGAAATGGTGCCGAGATTCTCTCAAAAAATTCGACAATGGGGCTTCTGATTCAGTATATAGCATCGTAACAGGTGACGAAAGTTGGATTTACAGCTATGATCCCCAAACAAAACAGCAATCCACCGTTTGGGTGTTTCAAAATGAAGATTTACCAACAAAGGTAATTCGCGCTCGAAGCGTCGCCACGAAAATGGTCGCTACTTTCTTCAGGAAATGTGGTCATGTGGCTACTGTACCACTTGAGGATCGTAAAACAATCAATTCAGAGTGGTATACTACGATTTGTTTGCCAAAAGTATTTGAAGAACTACGTGGAAAGAGTCGAAATCGCAAGATCGTCCTCCACCATGATAATGCAAGCTCCCACACAAGTGCTCTGACCACGACGTTCTTGGAGAAGAAAAAAATCAATTTGATGCTGCATCCACCCTACAGTCCCGACTTGCCACCGTTCGACTTTTATTTGTTTCCGAGTGTCAAGAATAAGTTGCGTGGGAAGCGATTTTTATCTGCGGAAGCTGCTGATTCATATGAACAAGAAGTGGCCCAAATCCCAACTTCCGAATGGACTCGATGTTTCGAAAACTGGTTTTTAAGGATAAAAAAGTGTATAGATTGTAATGGTGATTATTTTGAGAAGCAATAAAATCGTTTTCTAGCCGATTCCCGAAACTTTTAGGGTGCCTCGTAGTAGCAAAATTGTTTAAATTCGTATGAAGTCAATTTTTTTCACAAAACTCGAAACAACTGTAATGGAAAAAAATTTATTTAATTGTAAAAAGATAATTACCCCAGATAACACAGGTCACACTTTTTAATGTGATTGTCCACCGTATGTACATTAAATGTGCGAAATTCAATGTTGTTGAGAATTTGTACAAAAATGTGCCTGTAAAGTGGTACATATCTCGATGTACATGAAAAGCACATTTTTTGTGCTATTAAAACTCGAAATTATTACACTAGATCACAAGTACATTTTTCGCACATTTTATGTGCTTGACTATTCCTATTACATTTAATGTACCAAAAATGTGCTTGTAATGTAGTACATTTTGAGATGTAAATAAAAAGCACATTTTTTGTGCCATTAAAGCTCGAAATTATTGCACTAGATCACAAGTATATTTTTAGATTATGTGCTTGCAAAAATACTATCTTTTTTTTTCAAAAATGTATATTTTTAGTCCGTGAATGAATATCACGGCTGCTTTTGTTAGGGTAACATTAAAAAAAGTACACACATAAGTATCCGGTAGCACAATTGGTAAAACAGTCGACTCATAATCCTGAGCGTCTTGGGTTCAAGCCCTGCAAATGGCAGAAATTTTTCTAATAAAAAAATGAGACCTTGGCTTAAAAAAATGTAGATGGAGGACGTAGCGATCATCAGAATAAGGAAAACCGAAATAGAAAAGTCGGAAAACTAAATTAAATTTTCCTTTCTTTTCTTACATAACATTATATATACATAAAATGTGCTAGTAATTCACACTAAAAAGTACATTAAAGGTGCACAAGTTGTTTATTCAAAGTGTTTTAAATGTACATTAGATGTACATGTAATTCACATTTAATGTACATTAAATGCACTTCACGTTCCAAAGAAAAGATGTAACGGTAAGGGCGCTTTTTAATATACATTACATGTCCTGAACCTGGAGCACATTAAATGGGATCAGCACATTTTCCGATGGCACTTTATGTACATTTCGTGGGGTCAATTGTTATCTGGGTATTTAAGTTTTGCTCGAGTTATCGTGTTGACAGACGAACGGACGGACGGACATTTTTTTTATTTTTGATTCGTCATCTAAGAACCATGATCGAAGCTCCCCCTCTACTTCCGGGTCGAAATTGGGGTGGTTACAAACGTCGTGGTAAACGCATAAGACCCCTTTTCGAAGAACTTCGTTCTTCGTACGGGTCTAATTATCGGTGTAAGCAGCAAAAAATCGCTAATTTCCATATTGTGAAAAGTGTTTTCGTACTTCCAACTTCCGTGAACATTATCTATGTTCCTTCCAGAGTATATGCAAGAAATTTGTTTTTGTGAGAAATGGTAAGTTACTTTGAAAGATGATTTAGTGGAGTTAGTTTGGGCAAAGATCCTAATCATAAAATTCTATTTAATTTGTGATCAACAAAGAAATTGAGCAAGGTCTGCCATTTTGTAAACGAAAAGTAAAATTTTAAGATTATTTCTGAACGACTGTGAACAAATTGAAAGTGAACAGATGACAGCCAGTAAAATGGTCTTCGCGATGTCTGCAGAAGACGAAAGAGTCATCAATTTCGGTTGCCAAATCAGTTGGTCATTGTCATTATCCCGGCAGTTTGCATGAAGTATAAGAACGAACAGTTTCAATATAGAAACATAGAAGGGACCCGTACGTATCAGAATAGATGCGGCAAACAGAGTTGATGTTACGAAAAGACTGGAACGTATTTAAGTAAATATTGCGTTCACATTAGACTGTATTGGAAATTGCCCGTAGGGCAA
>CM055406.1:118595545-118609683 GCA_029228625.1 Pseudolycoriella hygida
ATGAAAATCAGAAAAGATTTACTCGAGTTATGTGCAAAAGACCAAAAACCACTTAAACGGCCCTAGCTCGGCGGCCCGTGGGCCGACAGTGCCCAGATTCAATACCATAAAATATTTTTCGACTACCTTTCAGGAAAAAAAGTTTTTGAAAATCGGTCAAGATTTACTCATCGTGTTGACGGACAGACAGACAGACCGACAGACAGACCGACAGACAGACAGACAGACAGGCCGACAGACAGACGGGTTTAAAAACCAGTATTACATTAAGAATTGATATGTACTATAAGACTTATATGAGATTGTTTCCTTATGCTAAATAATAATAAATGATAATACAGGCGAAATATATTCCTTGTACAGAATAAAGGCGAAAGATTTTTCTTGTACAAAAATTCGAATTTTCTTTGTACCGGCGACTACACTTTAAATAACTTGTTCATTCTTGTTTGAAACTGCGAGACTGATCAAGTGCACTGTCCTTTTTTAGAATTTTCGGTATCATTTATAAGTTGACAGGTCGTTGTACAGTATTGCGGATGTCACCATTCAGAAACATTACTAATTTTCGATGGAAATGATAAGAATAGAATTCTCGTTTGTATGCAGTGCTTCTCAAAATCTTTGTACAAATTGACAATTTTATTGTGCTCAATTTGTTTCAGATCTTTCCACTGACTAAGTGGGAACACCTGGTCAATATGCAAGCCATTGAAAAAGCCAAATATTAATACGATTACTCTATTTTGGTATGTGCAGGACTCCAAAAAACATCGACAATTTATAGTTGATTATTGTTTTGTTCGAGGCTTCTGCGCCAAAAATTTAAATATTAACGAAAATACAAAAAACAATCTTTTTTTGACGACTGGGAGCTTGCTGAAGGCTTACCACAGCCTAATTTTGGTTGTCACCTGGTGACCCTCACCTACCTTCCCCAACCTAAAGTAAAATTTTACCCCTGAATTCCCTCAAAAATTCCCTAGCTAGATTTAAAACTTTCTCAACAGTAAGTTTTGGAATATCAATGGAGCATGAAAGACTTCCATACTACGAGTATAACGCGAAACTTCAATTTGAAAAAGTTGTAAGCTCAGCTCTCTACTGCATAAAACAGCTGCACTTTTTATATAAAATCAGATTCGTTTTTAGTATTTAAAAATTGAATTATACTTTCGACAGTCAACTTCAAGCTCTGCACGTTCCGCATGTATAATTTAAACGAGACATTAATGCTTGAACATGCATCCACATATTTCCTGCCGCTAAAAAAATTAATGAGCTTTAAAATTGAATTTTCTTCGGTTCATTGTGGCATAAGTATACTATGTCAAAAGCACATTTCTTGCTAATGCACATTATAATGGGAGCTTTCGCTTACTAGATGTCTTTATGTGTGTAAGTGTATAATGCAAATACGGAAATTCACATCACACCAAGCATTTTATGCTTTTTTTTGCTTTCCCATTTGGAGGAAATATTTCTGATAAACCTTATGAAGCAAACCCTTTAACAAATATGAAGGATAAAAATCTTTGACTTCAACATCAAGACATATTGAAAAGGAACGGTTGCCAATAATAAATCATGCCAAGTAAACCAAATAACACCAGAAAAAAAAACAGAATTTTGTACAATAGAAAATGTTGGTCTTACAAAATACCTTTTTTTTTGTTGATTCTCAATGTCCATATCTAAGCAGTTCCGCACTGGCATTGAAATGTATATCGAATTGTATGATAAAATGGCCCTTTCATGGTCTAATAACTTTCAACACAGTATATCTACTAAGAATAGGAATCCATATTTTTAGGATTGGGATAGTTACGGGACAGGAAACACGAGCAATTGAATCGTAGTGAGATCAGTGCAAAACAAATAGAAACCTTTTTGGATGGTCCCAAATGTTGTGTATGTTTACTGTGCATTCGGAGCATTCGGAGTGTGTGAGTGAAACATCCGAATGTAAATGGATTGTAAAACAAATGTTTATAACGAAGGACAATTCTAAATGCAACAAAATCTAGAAACGTTTTTATTAGTTTTACACAGGGATTAGAGCAACATTTTCCTCTGTATCGTACCGTGCGACAGAATTTAGCAAAGACAGTAGTTTGACTTTGGGTAATTTCTTACACTAATGTCACCTATTAGTCTTTTTTGGCCTTTTTCTATTCAGAAAGTTGACGAAAAGAAGATTGAGCGATCCGGGGGAAGAACCGCAACTGTTGCGACCAAGTTTTATCTTTAACAAACTATATCGAGCTTGGTTTCCAGAGAGGCTTAAAGACGGGAGTGGTATTCTTGGACTTGTCGGCGGCCTATGACACAGTTTGGAAGAGGGGGCTGCTGTTTAAGTTAAGCAGGATTATTCCATGTCAAACAACTCTACAGTTATTGATGAACTTACTGAGTGATCGTAACTTCCATGTCGATATCAATGGTAAAATCAGTAGGAAAAGAGTGCTAAATGACGGCCTACCGCAAGGCTCCGTTCTCTCTTGCTTTTTATTCTGTGTGCACATGGCAGATCTTCCAACGACACATTCTCGGAAGTTCATCTATGCTGACGACAATGCTCTAGCGTACCAAGCTGAAACCTTCGAGGATCTGCAAAATACACTAAACGACGACTTAGTCACCATGTCACGTTTCTTTAAAGAGTGGCGTCTAAAACCGAACGTAGGAAAAACTTTACATTGTGTGTTTCACCTGAATAACCAGCAAGCGAACAGGAAGCTAGATCTGAGAATGAACGACGCCGTAGTAGAACATACTCCGAATCCTACTTACTTAGGGGTCACACTTGACCGCAGTCTCACGTATCGCATGAATGCGGAAAGGATAAAACCAAAATTGAAGACGCGAGTGAGCCTACTCCAAAAACTTACCGGATCTACATGGGGGTGCACAGCGAAAACGTTACGTATCACCACCCAAGCAATGGTGCTACCGGTAGCCGAATATTGTGCCCCAGTATGGATGAAAAGCTGCCACGTACATAAAGTACGATACTCAGATAAACCAAGCGATGCGAATCGTTTCCGGCTCAGTGGAGCCCACAGAAGTGGAATGGCTCTACATCTTGAGCAACATAGTACCGCCACATATTCGCAGAGAGGAGGCAGCTCTAAGAGAATGCGTCAAAATCGAAACAGACATCGACCTGCCCTTGCATAGCGACATGGAACAAGTTCCCCTCACCCTCCGTCTAAAATCAAGAAAACCCTTTTGGAGCTTCTACAAAAATAGGAATGATTATGACGATCTGAAGACCAGATGGAAAGAGTGGTGGCAAAACACAACCGTAGTAAACAAGCAACTAATTGAAGACCCAACAGAACCGGTTAACGGCCTCGACTTACCCAGACGACTCTGGCTAAGAATTAACAGGTTTAGAACGGGACAGGGGTGCTGCGCTTTTCTCATGCACAGGTGGAATTACGCAGAGTCACCAATTTGCGAGTGTGGTGAAAACCAAACAATGGATCATATCTTGAGTCACTGTCCTATTCGTCGTTTCTCTGGAAGTTTAGAGGACTTGCAAAAAACATCAGACGAAGCAATCGCGTTGATAAATAATAGCCTAGATGTTAATGTGTAACAATCAAAGTTTTTCTTTTTTTTTTCGTTTCTCATTGTATTCGGCAACGTTGGAGATGATTTCTCTGGCTTTACTATTGTGTGTGAATTGCAGTGTTTAAAAATATTTTGTAAGATAAATTTGTAAATTTCTTAAAGTCATTTGATTAAATAAATAAATCACAAACACAATTCACGCTGATTTGTTCTGCTGAATATACGTAATCCATATAAATACGCAAACAACGTACATGCGTAATCCACATAAATACGTAATCCACAAAAATACGAAATCCACATAACAACGTAATCCATATAAGTACGTAAACAACATAAATACATAATCCACATAAATACGTAATTCACGTAAATACGTAATTCACGTAAATACGTAATTCCATAAATCCATATAAATACGTAGACAACATACATGAGTAATCCACATAAATACGTAATCCATATAAATACGTAATCCACATAAATACGTAATACACATAAATACGTAATCCACATAAATACGTAATTCACGCAAATTCGTAATTCCATAAATCCATATAAATACGTAGACAACATACATGAGTAATCCACATAAATACGTAATCCACATAAATACGTAATCCACATAAAAACGTAATCCACAAAAATACGAAACCCACATAAAAATGTAATCCAAATAAATACGTAATCCATATAAACACGTAAACAACATATATACCAGGTGGGTCAATAAGTTTATGGACTACCATAGAAACTACCATAGAAAAATAAATTATTTTACCAAAATTCGATTTTCTTATTCAACATAGTTTCCTTCGAGGGTGATACACCGATTATAGCGATCTTGCAATTTTTCGATACCACTTTTGTAGTACGATTTCGGTTTCTCCTCAAAATAGGCCTCAGTTTCGGCAATTTGGCCATTGGACATTGGCCTTAAATTTCTTTCCAGCGAGCATTATCTTCAGGTCTGCGAACAGGAAATAGCAGCTGGCGGCCAGATCTGGAGAATACGGTGAATGATGAAGCAATTCGAAGCCCAATTCGGCTTGACAGCGACTTGTGTCACGGTGCATTGTCTTGATGAAACAGCACTTTCTTTCTCTTCAAATAACGCTACATAATAGTCGCTGTTGATCTTCTGTCCCTTCTGGAGATAGTCAATGAAAATGATTCTATGCGCATCCCAAAATACGGACGCCATAACCTTGCCAGCCGACTGAAGCGTTTGGATTCGGTTCGCAGACTGCACTCCACTTGGATGATTGTCGATTGGACTCAAGTGTGTAGCCATTGTCACATATCGACGAAAAAACTCGGACTTATTGCGGTTAAAAAGCCTAAAACACTGCTCCGAATCATCGACAGGTTGTTGTTTTTGATCAATTGTGAGCACGCGCGGCACCCACTTTGCACACAGCTTCCGCATGCCCAAATCTTCGTGTAAAACAGTGTGAACACTGCCTTTTGATATCTTCACAATGTCAGCTATTTCGCTCAACTTCACTCTACGGTCGGCCAAAACGATTTTGTGGATTTTTTTTTATGTTTTCGTCAACAACAGCCTCTTTCGGACGTCCACTGCGCTCAACGTCTTCGGTGCTCATTTCACCACGATTGAACTTAGCGTACAACTTGCAGACAGTCGATTTTCCTGGTACAGAGTCCGGAAACTCATTATCAAGCCAAGTGTTAGCTTCAACTGCACTTTTGCCCTTCAAAAAGCAATACTTTATCAACACGCGAAATTCATTTTTTTCGTAAATTGAATCATTTTTCAGTTATCAGTGACTGAAGCGAACGAAATTCGAACATTTTAATTTTAGAAGCGAAATCATGAGAGAAATGGTATTTCTGAAATTAAATCTGAAAGAAAATTTTAGCTCCACGACTGGGGCCCGAACCCAGAATCTTCACCTTTCTGGGGTGCTGCTCTACCAATTGAGCTACCGTGGTCATTTTCAATTCAGATCTAATTTCAAACCGTTGCTTACATACTAACACATGCATTTGTAGCCAAAGCTGACGCATTTTCGTTCTCACGAACTACACGCGCTTTTTTTTGCCACCTACAAATACCTGTGTCTGTTTATTCTCATAACTGCATGTCATAACTGCATTTTTTTCCATCTTTTTTTCAATAACAAAACTTGCTTCACTCAAAACGCTATCTCTCACGAATCAATCGTCCAATTGCTGTCAAATTTTGACACATATCATATGAAAGATGGATGAATAACGAGATATTACAAATTTGCTGATTTTCGCTCCATCTCTATGTCAGTCCACGGACTTATTGACCGACATAGTACATAATCCACATAAATACGAAATCCACATAAAAGCGTACTCCACATAAAAGCGTAATCCACATAAAAGCGTAATCCACGTAAATACGCAATCCACATAAATTTAGGTGGACACACTAATACTACTTAACAATTCTCATTTCATGTTTGCTTCAATTTATGTTTATTTTTGTCAAAGACTGCCAATCGATACTTATACTTTTACATTGATCTTGTTGTAAAAGGTGACATTTTTAGCTTCCAACTTCTAAGTTTACTGGAAATCCTACAATTATTTCATTATATTTTCTCTGAGTTAGACACATTTTCATTTTCCTCATTTGAAATTTTAAACGAATAAATCTGCTCATATATTCTTTAACATATGAAGGCAGCGTCTAATCTCGCCTTCACAACTTTCATGTAGGGATAAACGGCTACTACTTTTCGGAGATTCCGGGTTTTCCGCGAATTATTCAATAGATTTGTGTCAATAGAAGTAATTTATTGAACAACGAAATCAAATGCTTCAACATGCAGAAGGTAACATAAAATTTTATTGAAAACATAAATTCTGCGAACAAAATCAGTCGTTTATCCCATAGGGAACATTTTCAACGTCGACAAAGAAGAGAGGAGCGCATGAAATGAACATGACATTTTGTGTTAGTCTTACTGCATGTATGTTACGGTCTTTTGAGGATTGAATTTTACAAAACCGTCTGCTCTTAAAGGGGAAGGAGTGTTTGGAAAGTTTATGGAAAATAGACGAGAGTGAAGGGGGTGACGCCAAAAAATTATTCACATGAATTTTATTAGAAACCTTCAGACATATTCTTGAAGATATTATGAACGTTTTTAAGGCTCGTAACGTTAGGTCGCAGCATGTAATCAGCGACTAATATTTGCATAATTCTATAGGAAAGATTAAGTAGGGGAAGAGGGGAAGCGACTATTGAACCTTGTGCTGACTGGGGCTGTGTACCTTATGCTTCTTACTCAAAGCATGTATTTTGGTTAAAGACGAATATGACACGTGACAACTTGTGACGTCTGCGAAAATGTTATAGGAAGCTGAAAATAACAGAAAAGATTACTGGGTGTGAAAAGACCCTCGCCACTTATTGACTGCACTTTGCTGCTTCAGAGCGAAATTTTTACTAAAATATTCTCGTCATGAACTTTTCGAAGGTCTTTTTCAACATCCCTGTAAGCTAGGCATTCTTTACTGAAAATGTATTCTGTTGTCTGTTGTGATCAAAAGTCAGTGTCAAAATGACGTTTTAAACGTCAAATATTTAAACAAATAAATTTTTATTTAGTCTTACAGTGCCTACACATAGCAAATACGGCAACACCGAATTTGATTCATAACTTTCGATTTGTGAATGAAATTCGGGATTTTCTAATTCGAAAAATTTGGCATCTGTCACTTTCGCACTACTATGTGAATCTACAGTTATTGTGCCTACACATAGCAATACGAAAGTGACAGATGCGAAATTTTTCTTATATGGCAACACCAAATTTCATTCATAACTTTTGATTCATGAATGAAATTCAGGGTTGCCTTATACAAAAAATTTCGTATCTGTCACTTTAGCATTGCTATGTGAATCTACAGTTAGATGCTTTTTTGATGAAATATAAGTGAGACAGAGTTCGTTTGCTTTACAGCTTCGACGTTTAAAACGTCAATTTGACATTTGAAAAGACCGACTTTTGTTCAAAAGACTTAATTGAAAATAAAAATAATGAATCGGCACGTACAGTGAAGAGGAAGGTGAAAAGGCGCGTTGGGTTTAGTTCGGACCTGTGGTATGGAATAAAGTCCGTTCAATAAATCCTACTTTTCATAATAATATTAGCGAAAAAGCACCCAAAGGTTTGATTTGCTTTAATAATATTTCTAAAGGTGAATGTAAAGGGCGCATAATGAGTACGATGCTTGATTGGAACTTTGTCTTATGTAAACATTGTTTCCTAAACAAACGGCACAATTTCCTTTCATAGCACACTTTTTTCAATTTTTAATGTAAAACGATACATCGATTTTCATGCAGTCGAGTCGGGGTAAAAAGAAATGTGGAAGAAGCGAAAAAGTAGATGGTTAACGTGATAACATATTTGCATTACAAAGAAACATGCCACCGACTGATGATCCAAATTCCCAATAGTAGACAACAACATTTTTCAAATTGAGTTTCAACAATTTTTTGTTGATGATTTTTTGATAAAGACACAATAGATATTCACACTTCAAGAGGTATAAAGGAAAGGTGGTTTTATGTGCGAGAAATGGTAAATGGTTCAAGGCGATGAGGATAATGTTTTTCACTACTTTTAGCACATAAAACACCTACACTGTTCTTGACGGTAGTTTTACATTTTTCATTTCATTTATTCCTCATAAATCCATTCACCTACTCAGATGACATAGAGAACAATGCTTTTACGCAGACAAAACAGCTGGTATGGATGACTGTAGGATACACACAATGTATCTTTTTACTTTAAGTTCAAACTCATGCGAGAAACATTTGAATAATTTTGGAGCCGGGCGTTTGGGTACGGGTTTTTCGTTGTGTTTAAAAAAAATGAATTTGTTGATAAGAACTTAGTTAGCCAAAATATTTGACTAACGTTCAGTATAATTTTTAAATACGTGAAGTTCAGCCATAAAAGCACAGTTCCTCGCACAAACACACAATTGTGATGTGGCTTTCTTGGTTACGTTTGCTGTCACATGAATCCTAAGCCATGTTAAGCTTAAGCCATTAAAGACGTCGTCATTAGTGTTTACCTCAGTAAATAATATTTTATTTGTTGCATTTTCGATGTTTTTGATCTGACAATAATTAAAAAAACTTTGCTCTGACGCTGAATATTTTGTTTCTGTTATAATTTTTATATTATTAATATCATGCGCACATCGAACTGTTTAACTTTCAGCATTTGAAGCAGTAAAACTTCATGCTCACACATTCCCAGAACAAAATCTGTTTGAATACATTTTTCACGGGTGGGAACTTTGTCGGGCTGCCGTCTTGGTAGGAAGGCTTAGACCCATTGGAGGCTCCTACCAGATACAGTCCTGACTATAGGCTTTCCAACGACTATACTCACTACTGGGTCCAGGCCTCACATCTGTCATTCGCAGAACAAAATCTATTTGAATACATTTTTCACGAGCGGGAAATTTATCGGGCTGCCGTCTGGGAAGGAAGGCTTGGACCCATTGGTGGCTCTTACAAGAGACAGTCGTGGCTATAAGCTTTCCAACGATTATACTCACTACTGGGTCCAGGCCTCACATCTGTCATTCCCGGAACAAAATCTATTTGAATACATTTTTCACGGGTGGGAACTTTGTCGGGCTGCCGTCTGGGAAGGAAGGCTTGGACCCATTGGTGGCTCTTACCAGAGACAGTCCTGGCTATAAGCTTTCCAACGATTATACTCACTCCTGGGTCGAGGCTTCACATCTGTCATTCGCAGAACAAAATCTATTTGAATACATTTTTCACGGGCGGGAACTTTGTCGGGCGCCGTCTGGGAAGGAAGGCTTGGACCCATTGGTGGCTCTTACCAGAGACAGTCCTGGCTATAAGCTTTCCAACGATTATACTCACTCCTGGGTCGAGGCTTCACATCTGTCATTCCCGGAACAAAATCTATTTGAATACATTTTTCACGGGCGGGAACTTTGTCGGGCTGCCGTCTGGGAAGGAAGGCTTGGACCCATTGGTGGCTCTTACCAGAGACAGTCCTGGCTATAAGCTTTCCAACGATTATACTCACTACTGGGTCCAGGCCTCACATCTGTCATTCCCGGAACAAATTCTATTTGAATACATTTTTCACGGGCGGAAACTTTGTCGGGCTGCCATCTGGGAAGGAAGGCTTGGACCCATTAGTGACTCTTACCGGAGACAGTCCTGGCTATAGGCTTTCTAACGACTATACTCACTACTCGGTCCAGGCCTCAGATCTCGCTACCCCTGAATAACGTTTTTTTGAGACATATTTCAATGGAGGGAACTTTGTTAAATGTGTTAGCTCGCATAGATGCTTCCGGAAGTAGAATAAAAAATAAAATTGGAAGTAAAATACACAACATTTTATTAAAAAGAAAATCGGAACCGAACCGGGGACCCTTCACACGTAGAGCGCCGATAAACCCGTAACCCTAAAGGTGAGCTTGTAGATGAAGATTTAATGACACAATATGAAGATTTTGTTGAGATAATACAATTTTGAGAGAGTAGCGAAGAGCCGTTCACTTT
This sequence comes from Pseudolycoriella hygida, assembly GCA_029228625.1. Taxonomy (NCBI): domain Eukaryota; kingdom Metazoa; phylum Arthropoda; class Insecta; order Diptera; family Sciaridae; genus Pseudolycoriella; species Pseudolycoriella hygida. The sequence goes on from CM055406.1 coordinate 118,605,699, forward strand.
TCACGTACTGAATCTCTGACCACCATATTCTCTCACGGGCGGGTTCTCTCACGGGCTGACTTCACAGCAGTATAAAATATCGAATGTATGGAGTGGGTAAAAGTCGTTGATAAAAAAAAGTTGTGGCGTATAGGCGTTTTCTTAGTTTTCTTAGTTAGATGTAAGTACGATGTACGGTGTCTTGTGCGTTTACCATGGGGTTTGTAACCTGTTGAATTTCGACCCCCGAGTAGGGGAGGAGCACCTATCATGGACCAGAGATGACGAAAATTCAAAAAAAAAATTTGTTTCGTCCGTGCGTCCGTCCGTCTTTCAACACGATAACTAGAGGAAATCTTAACCTTTTTCCAAAATCTTTTTTTTTTTCTGAAAGGTAATCAAAAAAGTGAGGCTAAGTTCGAAGATGGACATATTTGGGCCAAAAGCCTCCGAGCTAGAGCCGGTTAAGTGTGTTGGGTCTTTTGCATATAACTCGAGTAAATCTTTACCGATTTTCGTAAATCCTTTTTTATTACATAGGTCTGTGCATGCACGACAATTTTTATAACTTTGGGCGACAAACTTTTTTAAGTTTTTGCGACAATTTTTTTTAAGTTTGGGCCCCCGTGGACTTCGCTAGTGCCCTAAAAATGAAAGTCGACTAGGGTCGTACGTGTTTTTTCTATATATAACTCGGGTAAATCTTTTCCAATTTTCGCAAATCTTTTTTCATTATATAGGTCTATGGGGACCCAACAATTCATAGAAGAAAATTTTTTGAGTTGGGGCCTTTGGACCTAGCTAGGGCTCTAAAATTCAGTGCCGATTAAGGACCTACGAGTTTTTTCTAAGTAAACCGTGTAAATTATATCCGAATTTCTTGATTCTTTTACTATATGAGAGGTAATCAAAGGCTTAACAGTATTGTAGAAAAAAATTTGAGGATAAGGCCTCTCCTTAGGGCCTTAGGTCGGTCCAAGGGTCGGTCTAACGTCGGCCCAAGCCCAAAAAATTTTTTTTGCTATGTTGTACAGAAAATTGTGGGGATCATTTTTGTCCATGTGAGTATGGGTATGAGGCCTCAGCCTAGGGCCCTAGGTTGCGGTACTTCGGACGGGTTTATCAATATTGCCTTACTGGCAATTTCCAATAACATACATACATACTATCATACATACAAGGCTTTACACGGGTTCGTACGGGTCCGGCGTCAGCCCTATGTTTTATCGATAAATTACATAATTCTAAGCAGAAAATTCTTTTACGGTATGACTCCAAAGGTTTTAGTTTTTTTTTTATCGGCTAATTAGATTCACATTTTTAGTACAATTTAGGGTACACCAAATTAGTCATATGCATATGTGCGTCGATAGGTAAGCTAGCATTCTGATTTTAAGGAAAACAATTCTTCTCATCTAATTGAAACCACTAGGCAAAAAGTAAACCCCTTGCGAACGTTACTTCTTTCCCGACGTCGCGGCTAGGCGATGAAAATTCCGTGTCGTAAGGACATTTTGTAGTTATAAGGAATAGATTAACTCACTTTCGCTTTGATTTTTATCGTCACTAATTATTATTTGAATGATTAGATAGTTGATAGTTCGAACTAACCAACTATCAGATTTGGGGGCGCAAAATTTAAAATGAGCGAAGATGGAATCTATTTTATCTATTTGGGAAGTAGCTGAAACAAAAGTTTTTAAGCGAACTATGAAAATGTGCAATGGTATTCCTGGTTATCCGCCAAAAAACCTCTGGAGGTGTGACGCAAGTCTTCGTTTCTGCTTACAAAAGTTGTGAAATCAGAATAGGGTGACGCATTGAGCATCTAAGTTAAAACGATTTTCTTCCAGTTACAAAAGTTCTGAAGTCAGAGAGGGGTGACGCATTCAGCTTCGACACGCAAAAAAATTAAAACGACGTTACGTTGTGTTTTTACCCACCAGCGTAATAATTTTTCAACACTTTCACTTTTCACACTCAAAAATTTAAATTTGAACAGCACAATCTTCGCGAAAAGAAGTAAAAGTCAGTGTAAAACTAGAAGTATTATTTCCTTGTAGGGTCTGGAATTTTTGACGCAATTTTTTAAAAACGCAACTTCGTTTTAATTTTTTCTCGTATCGAACTAGAATGCGTCACCTTCCTCCGATTTCAGAACTTTTGTAACTGGAAGAAAATCGTTTTAACTTAGATGCTCAATGCGTCACCCTTTTCTGATTTCACAAATTTTTTAAGTGGAAACGAAGGCTTGCGTCACGATGACGTGACATTTCTCTGCCATAAATAACGGCCGGGGCGCTAATAACGCCCGCCCGGGCGTTACTAACGCCCGCACTCCAGGCGTTAATAACACCCGGGGTGTTATTATCGCTCGGAGTGTTAATAACGCCCAGCTATATAATTCGGTACACGCTCACTATCATGCCCGCAGCGGTCCACAAACCCAAAAAACTTCATACAAAAACCTTTGGGACAAGGAGCCATATATACGCAAACTTTTGAGCTTTTTCCCCTCGCCCCCTCCCCCTCCAAATTATTTAAAAAAAACTACGTCGCAGCAGCTTTCCAACGAGCCCTTACTCATCAAAATCGGTTGAAAATTGGCTGAGATATCGAGTATTGAAAATGACACTTTTGTATGGAGAAATAATTTTTCTATTGTTCTCATCATTATGGAAACTTTTTTTCTGATCTGTCGGTTTCTATCATGGGCGCGCGGTAGCGATGCGCCCGTGACGCAAGTCCCCATACGAACAAAAAATTCGGAAAATTTTTTTCGTAGACTTCGGAACCATATATACAGCTAAGTTTTGACTTCCCCCCTTGCGACGTACCCCCGGAAAATATTTTTCCTGGATTCTACGGAAAATTCTAAGGCTCATTAAAATCGGTTCGGTGGATCCGAAGATACGACCTTTAGAAAATGATCATTTCCTATACAAAAAGGGCTGTTTCATAGAAACCAAAGTTAATGCAAACATCCTACGTTAGTTAGTTAGTTAGGTAGTTAGTTAGTTCCAGGGCCATTTGTGTGAAAAACCACTTTTTTGGCTCGTGCTCGAAAACGGCTCGATAACTTTTCTTGAAATTTTGCAGGGACCTTCGGGTGGGCATTCTACGTGATATGAGATTTTAAAAAAGGGGAGGGTACCGGCCTCGTTTGGGCGCCAGGGCTCTTAGAAGACGCCATATAAAGCCCATATGTATGTGTTTGTGTGTGTAATATGTACGGTAGCACATTTTGTATGAGACAAGGTTGGGTGTTTGGGATAGAGGTTTGGTTTTAAAGGGAAAATTGTTGGGTTGGGTGTGTAGTGTATCAGGGTGACCACCAAAATGACGGAAAATAGGCGGGGGCTCAAAAAAAACTTTTGATATGTTGTACAGAAAGTTGAGGGGATCATTTTCGCCCATGGAAGTAGTAGACGCCGCGGTCGGTTCGGCGGCAGCGGCGGCTCAAAATAATGCAAAACATTACAATCACAACGAAACCCCTTTTTAAAAGAGAAACGTGACGCAAGTCCTCGTCCCTTCTTCCAAAACAACTGATATCAACTTTTGTGACGCTTGCAACTTCGGAACGCAGAAAAATCTTTTGAAATATTTTCATTTTTGATTAAAAAAATGCGTCACAAATGCCGGACCCGCCAATGTAATAATTTTTCTACGCTTTCAGCTTTCATACGCAGAAATTTGATTTCCTGTACAAAAATATGCCATACATCCCATAAAGTCAAATTTTTGCATTGTGAAAGCTGAAAGAACAGAAAAACTTTAACACTGGGGGGTCCGGCATTTGTGACGCATTTTTTTAATCAAAAATGAAAATATTTCAAAAGATTATTTTGCGTTCCGAAGTTGCAAGCGTCACAAAAGTTGATATCAGTTGTTTTGGAAGAAGGGACGAGGACTTGCGTCACGTTTCCCTTTTATAAAGGGTTTTTGTTGTGATCTATCTATCTATCTATTAATAATTTCCGATCTTCCTGAAATTTTCAGGGAA
>CM055406.1:118609703-118674371 GCA_029228625.1 Pseudolycoriella hygida
TCAGTCTCGGCCCCAAATGAAAAATTTCATATGCCGCTTTTCCGGGAAAATTCTGGAAAAGCCGTGGCATGTGGGAAAGTGGTCAATTTTGAGGGTTTTTTAGGCAATGCTTGGAGTTTTCGAATTTTAGCTCCAGAGTGACAATAGGTAGAGAGTTGGTTTCTTCGGGAAAGTTATAGAGTTTCATCAGGAGAACTTTTTGGTATCATAAAACAATGGCTGCCAGCTGTCAAAGTGACGCCATCTTGGAATTTTTGCTATCTTCTAGCTAGAGAGTTGGTTCCTTCGGGAAAGTTCGATAGACTACTTGGGCATCATTTTGATGAATAGAAAGTGGGGTCGCCGAGGCGCGGAAGTTGGCCAAAATTGAGGCAAAAGTTTTCGCCAAAAATTATTTTTTGGCGAAATCAATAGATATCGACTTGTGCATCATTGTGATGAATAGAAAGTGGGGTTTTCGCCAAAAAATTTTTTTCGTCGAAATCAATTAATATTGGCTTGGGCATCATTTTGATGAATAGAAAGTGGGGTCGCCGAGATGCAGAAGTTGTTCAAAATCGGAGGTGTTCAAATGAAATGGTCAAGAAACCAAAACAAAACAAAAAACTTCTTCCAAAACTACTGATATCCCAACAAAAACCTCTTAAAAGGTAAAGTGTGACGCAGTTCCTAATGTCCACTTCCAAAATTAATGATATCAGTGGATGTGACGCTTGCGCTGAAAATACGCAAGAAATGACGATGCAAAAAAAAATTTTTTAAAAAATTCAAATGTTTGAAATTGCGTTCACATGCAAAATTTTCTCAAAAACTAAGTTAATAAAGTTAGTTGGGTACATTTTAGGACAGTTTGAAAAATTAATTTTGAACTCAGTAAAAAAGTTATCCTCAAAAGTCAGGCATCAATAAGGTCAAATTTTTGCTATATAAAAACTGAAAGCAAAAAAAAAAAATTATTTCGTCGTTGGCTCTGGCATATGTATATGTACATTTTAAATTCAATCACGTTAGCTGTAACGATACAAATAACATTTCGTTGTTTTATGAAGATGCGGTGGTCGAGTGGTTAGCATAGTTCGATAATAACTCGAAGGTCCGAAGTTCGAGACTCGTCGGGAGCATGGTTTTTTTCTTTAAAAATTTCTAGAGTAAAACATTTTGTTCTAGGATAATAATATTATAAAGTATGGTGAAAGTCATATCCCTTATATACAGAAACACTTAATGAATGGAATATTCCTTCCGATGTGATAAAGAAAATTTTCCCCTTAGTCAACTTTTTCTAGTGACATTCTGTATGAGTAAAGTGCGGCCAAGGTTTATTTTCCACTTTTTGGAAAGACACCAACAGTCACCGTTGTCTAGTTGAAGTTTTCGGCCTTTGAAACTGCATCATGTTTTTTTTAAAGCTGTTAGAAATCATTGTACAAATGTCATCTATATATTTCACGTTGTACACCTCTGAAAGGATAAGGCTGTAACTGTCAACATTTTTAAAAAACTTATTACACAAAAAGTGGGAAAATAAACCTTCACTGCATTTTAAAATTTTCCTCTATTCAACTCCTTCTTTTAAACCTCTATTGGATATCATCGCTTATGGTTACCATAGGGCTTCCCACTGCCCCAACAATATTTTTTCAGGTTTGCATCTCAATTAAAGTTTTCATTCTCATTTTCAAACATCGTAATGGTGACATAACCTCAATGCTGCCGCGTTTTTCGGATGTTATGTTGTTCTAATGTGAAGCAATCGGTGTTTTGTTGTTTTCGTTGTTTGTTATTTTGAAATGCAATTTCAAGTCAATGTGATTTATAATTACGGATACGGGCTTCGCTATTCGCATAGCTATCGCTTTGGCAAAATATGGATGAGCTTGCGCATAGCACTTTAGGCACGTGTGTTAAAGTCCCCATCGAGGCTTGTACTTCCGGTGCGGTTCGGCTTACCAGGCCTTCCCACTGTATTCACAAGCGGTAAAAATAATTTGGCTCAGCCTCGGACGAGTGTTGGTCACGGGGTACGACCAGCACAGGACATAACAGGTACCCCATCGTTGACGATCAGGCAATGTAAAAAGGTTGGTGGTTTGTTTATTGGAAGTCTAAACGTGAATGGGGTTTTTCGGTGTCGCAAGAATGAAATGGTAGAATTGGCCGAGGATTACGGTGTAGATATCTTAGCATTGAGCGACATTAGAACTAAGGGACAGCGAGAAGAGCAGGTGGGCGGCTATAAAGTGTTTTTGTCTGGCGTTCAGTCTGGTAGGGCAAACTGGGGAGTTGGATTGGCTATCAAGCAGGAATTAGAAAAATTTGTCTTGAATGTTCGCTGCGTAAATGAAAGGATTATGTGGATATCTATTAAGTTAGCTGGGGGTATTTATCGGCTGGTTAGTGTTTATAGCCCATGCGAGGGTAGCAATGCTGGCGACCTAGCCGCCTTTTACGAGCAGTTAGGAGATGTTGTGGCAAAAAGGCGAAGTGAGTGTGTGGTTTTGTTGGGCGATTTTAATGCGAGGATAGGAAACAGTAAAACCAATGCAGGTTATGAAGGGGTGGTAGGCAAATTCGGGGAAGATACTTTGAACTCAAATGGGAAGCGGTTGTTAGATTTCTGTGATTTCAATGGGTTAGCAGTAACCAGCTCTTTCTTTAAGCACAAATGGATCCACCGGTACACTTACGTCAATGAAAGTTGGGATCATAGGTCAATAATTGATTACGTAATTATAGAACAGGACAAGAGGCAGGAAATATGTGACACGCGTGTTTTCAGGGGTTTCACCTTCGGCTCGGACCACTATCTTTTGGGTGCACATCTGTCGGTTGGTAAACTCTGTCAGGCTAAAAGGAAGAAAAGGTAGTTCGCAGATTTCGCGTAGGAAAGTTCAAGGAGGAGGAAGTTAGGGCTCGTTTCATGGCAAAGTTCACAGAAGGTTTTGAGGGGCTTCCTTCGGACTGCGGGGACATCGAGGCTGAGTGGGCAAATTTTAAGGAATTTGTTTTGAGTGCAGCTGAGGAATGTCTGGGTAGTGTCTCTAGCGGAGGTAGGAACAAAAGGACGGGTTGGTGGAACGCCGATATCAAAAAGGCTGTGTTGGAGAAAAGGAAGCTTTATTTGGTTTGGTTACAGGATAAAACGGATGAGAAGAAAGGAGCTTACAGGGATTGTAGTCAGGCGGTTAAGGCTCTAGTTAAAGAAGCAAAGGACCTCGCGTGGAAGAGGTTCGGAGAAGAATTGGAAGAAGCAGGTCAAGGAAAGGGTAAAAAATTCTGGTCGACGATTAAGGATATTAGGCGTGGTGGTGAAAAGGAGGGCTGCGGTAAAGATGGCCAGTTAATTACGGATAAGGGAGAAGTACTGGAAACCTGGCGTGATTACTTTCAGGATCTATTTGCATCTGTCAATCCGGTAGTGGCACCTGACAGAAATCAGTTTGCTAACTCGGAGGGTGAGGAAGAAATTACATTAGAGGAGGTGACACGAAAGGTCAGCAGGCTGAAGGCAGGAAAATCCGCAGGTGTAGACGAAATTAGGACAGAATTTATTAAGAATAGCGGGTCTGGTGGGATCCAATGGCTTTGTAGGATTTTTAATTTAGCCATGAAGTCCTCAGTAGTACCCGCTGACTGGAGCTTCGGTGTTATTGCTCCGATCTTTAAGAAGGGCAACCGTAAAGTTTGTAGCAACTACAGAGGGATTTCACTTTTGAGCGTGGTCGGAAAGGTTTATGCTAGTGTGCTAGTAGATCGGGTTAGGGTTATAGTGGAAGAGGTTCTGGACGAGGCTCAGAGTGGTTTCAGACCTCTGAGAGGGTGTCAGGATCAGATCTTTTGTCTTAGGCAGGCTATAGAAAAGCTCTTTGAGAGGAATATTGATCTGTACTTATGCATCATCGACTTGGAAAAGGCATTTGATCGGGTACCGAGGCAAAAGCTGTTCGAGGTGCTTAGCGAATACGGGATTAATGGAGGTTTATTGGGCGCCATTAAAAGCATCTACTCAGGGAGCAAGGCTGCGGTAAGGATAGATGGTGAAATTAGTGAGGCTTTCGAGGTTAATGAGGGCGTTCGTCAGGGTTGTTGTCTCTCTCCTCTTCTGTTCATAATTTTCATGGACAAAATCATCAAGCAGGCCAATTTGCAGGGGAATGTGGAAATTGGGGATGTAATTATGAAAATCCTGGCCTATGCGGATGATTTAACCCTATTAGCAGGTAATGCCGATGATTTGCAGAGGGGGATTGACTGCCTGAATGTAGCATGTGAGGAGTACGGGATGAAGATAAGCGTCGGCAAAACAAAGGTTATGCATGTTGGCAAATTTAGGAAAGACGTAGTGTGCAGTTTAAATGGGGAGCAGTTGGAACAGGTTTCTGAGTTTAAATATTTAGGAGCCATGTTTTCAGAGGATGGCAAGTTAGTTAGGGAATTTGAGGAAAGGAGGAGAATGGGAAATGCGGTGGCCAGTCAGTTGAGGTATCATGTGTTTAACAGGAAGGAATTAAGTAATGGCACAAAGTTAGCTATTCACAGGTCAATCTTCAGGCCAACAATTTTATATGGTAGTGAAAGTTGGGTGGACTGCGGATACCTTGTGCATGACTTGGAGGTTTCAGATATGAGGGTTCTTAGGAGCATAGCAAAAGTGAATCGGAGGGAACAGTGGGACAATCATATCAGGAACGACGACATCAGAGGAAATTTAGGGGTTAGGTCAGTGGAGGAGGCGGCAAGGGTTAGTCGTCTGAGATGGTACGGGCACGTTCAAAGGATGTGTAATAGTAGGCTCCCAAAGAGGATATTGAATGCACAGGTCCCGGGTGTACGTCCTAAGGGTAGGCCAAGGAGAAGGTTCATAGACTCAATTAAATCAGATTTAGAAGTTAGGGGGCTTTCACTGGGCGAGCAAACTATCTCCTTGGCAGAGGATAGAAGGGTATGGAGGGGGGTGGTCAATGACCACCGGGTTGCGGCTTAAAGACCCCACACCGGAAGGTATAAACGGTCTATAAAGTTTGATGATGATGATGATGATGATGATCAACTCCTTCTATTGACGTTCTGTATAAGGAAAATTTTCCCCTTAGTCAACTTCTTGTAGTTACATGCTCTATAAATAAAGTTATTTATTAAAGTGCCGTTTTGTAGCGTTTATCCAATTATTCAGCTGGGCGTTATTAACGCCCCGGACGTTATTTGCGGCGAAGAAATGTCCTGCCACCTTGCGTCACACCTACTCTGTAAGAGGTTTTTTGGCGGATATCAGTGCTTTTGTAAGTTTATCTCTCGCCAAAAACCCCTCAAAATTTTGGTCAATTTCCAATATCCAGAATGACCGAAAATATCCTCAAAAAACCACATTGAAGTTGAAAAGTGTTAGATCCACAAGAATCCCATAAACTTAGGAAGCTCCGTTGGATGACCTCACTCATGTCGAGAATAACCGAAAAATATCAAAAAACCTAATGGAAGTTGAAAAGTGCTATAGAAACCCTTTCAATTCTAGAAGTGCCCATATCCCAGGGACTAGGCCATATTTCCCGAAACCCTGAAACAAGTGTTCGCTTAAATTTAATTCTCTTCAACTTCGTCTTTGGAACCAACTTTCGAACTCTCATAGTTCTTCACATTCGGGTCATCCTGCCCAATTTGGGAAGTGGCCATATACTAGAATTGGGCCATATTTCCCCAAAACCCAAAACACGTGTTCGCTTAAATTTAATTCTCTACAACTTCGCCTCTGGAACCAACTTTCTAACTCTCATAGTTCAGGCGATCTGGGTCATCCTGCCAAAAATTGCCACAAACAAAGAAAGAAAGAAAGGAAGGAAGGTTTACCAAATTGACTATTTAAAAATGGATCAATATTTTTGATCATTATTTAAATGAGTGTGCCGCTAAAAAAGTACCAACAAAACATGAAACTGTACAGTTGTATAGTCAACCAATATGGGAGTGTACCAATATTCGGAAGTTATTGGTAGATAATACTAAAATATCGGTAGATAATTAGCGCTACCAATAAAATATTTAATTGACCGGTAACAAAGTGAAAGTATCGTTAAAAAAAGAAATGTTACGATAAAAACAGCCAAAATGCTAATATAAAATATTTTCCTTTATTGATAGATAATTTCCTTCAATTGGTAGATTAATACATTTTTATCGGTAGATGTTCCACATTTATTGGTAAAAATTTGGGGAATAGTAAAACGTTGGTATGAATAAAAAATTGGTACGTTAACTTTAGTATTGGTGCATTGGTTTTAGTATTGGTTCAGAGATTAAAATATTGGTAGATTCAATAATATATCGGTAAATTGGTTTTACAATTGGTAAAAATATTTTATTCAATTGGTATCATTTTAACGGTGGAGTAAAATATTCTTATCGGTGAACGTAATTTAAAATATTGGTTTGTTTACTTATATATAACCGGGACAGAATAACTCCCACAAAAATGTGGATTAGAGTAAAATTTCAAATTTGAAATGGCAAATTTAATATAATAATATAGAACCCTTACAAAACTAGGGATTTTGCGCTTTAAGGAAACGCCACAAAAACATAGGTCTCTAACTGAACTAAGAAGCTTTTCCTTATACAAAATGTCACACAAACTAGGGGGCCAAAGGAGCTGACGAACTTTTCTTAGCTGAAGGATTGCGTTGCCTTCAGTGTTTCTAAACTTTGGGGAAAAGTGTCATCTTTGTATTTATGAATCTAGTACTGTTGAAACTCACTAAAATTACTTTATACTAACTAAAGATTATACAATTATACAATACAATAAGAACATTGTAAAGTTTGTTCTTCTGCGCAGGTGTTCGCAGTGTTAAAAACCTGCGCAGCAGTACAAAGTTTACAAAGTTCTTTTTTACATTTTGGTCAGCGTAGGTAAATTTAAAAAAATTTTGACTTTTTGAAAATTCAAAAAAATTCAAACCATCTCCTTGGCACAGGATAGGGGGGTATGGAGAAGGGTGGTCCATGATCAGTAGTAAAGACCTCACACCGAAAGGTACAAACGGTCTATAAAGTGTGATGATGATGATGATGATTTTTGAAAATTCAAGAGAGAAACATTAGAATTACTTTAGAACAGTTAGAACAGCTTCGTTGCTTCTATTGGCGTGCGCGCAAACTCCATATTTTTAAATGACAACACCGATATAAAAACAGAGAAATGATAAGCGCGGCGCCTCACCCCTACCAATTGTTGACTCTTTTTATAATTTCTTTGCATCCCCTGAATGACCAAAATCGTCAAATTCTTTCGTTGCATCTCTTCCGGCAAATTTAGCAATCAGTTCGTCTCCTCCAGAAAGCTTTAATTTAAAATGAGTTGCTGTAGCGCTTTTTTACGGCAACCTCACTCATTTTACTTTATTTCTAAGCGCTATTGTAATTTATCGACGATTTGATTCACGTATCACCAACTAGTTTCGGTTAATACAATTAAATGCTAAAACGACTTTCCATTCGACTGATTCGATTCCCAACATTAAATAAAAAAGTCGTTTTTTCGAAACGTCAACCAATATTTGCAAAAATTTGACATTTCATCGCTTCTATAAAAAACTCAGTCATACGCATTCTGTCTCGGGGGTGAGGCGCCGCGCTTATCATTTCTCTGTATAAAATTGAACTTTGCTCCGAACGAATACGGCCACGAATACTAACTAAAGATTATAGGAAAATGTAAAAACTTTTTGAAAAGTCAAGAATCCTTCTCCAGTTTTAACAGATTTTCATGTCAGAGACTTCAAAAATTTTATAAAAATTACCATACAATTTACGTACTAAATCGCGTTTTTACCTCTTTCTGTAGCCATTGTTACCTTGTTCACCTAGATCAATGTGGTATTTCGTGAGTTAAAGAACAGAAAGAATGTAAGAAGAGTTGAAGTTATGATTTAGTACATTTTTTTATTCTCACATTTCGACGTCTAATAGACATTTTTCAAAACTGAACTGATATTATTGACTTTGCAAAAAGTAAAACTTTTTTTTTACATTTTTCTATAATCTTTAGTTTAATGTAATTTTAGCCAAATTTTAGAACTTACGTCAAAAAAAGTTGAACAGTACTAGACTTATGAATACAAAAATATCAGTTTTCCCTACGATGTTTTTCTTCTACTACTCCCAAGTTTCTAAGTTACCGCACTTTTTACACACGCGTCTTTGCACCTTAGATGTTAACTAATTATAATATTTAAGATTCTCCACCCGCTGTGACGATTCTATTTTTCATCATTTTAGCATTTTACTCTCTTGGATGGTTAATGAAAACTGTTTTGAGTTGCTTCCGATGCAATAATGAACAAATTATGGCCAAGAAAAACTTGAATGCATAGATTTTATCTTGGAGATAAATATCAATAATTTAACGCTATCGTATGACGTCGTAAAGATAAATCGTTAAAGTATAGGGTTAAGAATTTTCTTCGAATTAAATTGAATTGGATTCAAAATTGCACTTAAATTGCACTTTATTTAAGTGAAATATATTTGAAAATATTTGAATTTTTAATATTACGTGGGATTGTCATTTTTCGAGTGAATCAGACCGGTGCGCCAGTGCTCTGCTGTACCAGTCACCGTAAATAAAGTGCAACAGAATCGCCGCCGATGAAATAAAATCGTTCAAATTGGTAAATAAATTTTAAATGGACAATCTCCGAATAAAAAAAATTAAATTTTGAAATTTTATGGAATTTCTTCTCAAGTGGAAAATGACACCGGGACGATTTGTCTGTCGAGAACATATTTTTAAATAAAGTAGTGGCCACGCTTGGGGGAAGTTATGCTTTAGACATAAGATAAAAACATATAACACATGAGTTTGTTGTTATGCATATTCGGTCTATTCCATCTGTCAAAATGACGTTTTAAACGTCAAAACTATAAAGCTAACGTTCTAAATGTTTCTATTGTAAAGGTCATAAACGTTTTTTTCATTTAAATGTTTGACGTCATTTTGACAGATGGAATTTTGATCCCAACACACTCGCCTAGGCGAGTGTTTTATGTCATTTTCTTTGGGGGCCTCTTTGGGGCTTTTCTTTACATTATGTCAATTTATAGTCGAACCTGTAGTAATCGATCGGCACACGAATCTATAGAGAAATAATTATTCCACTGAAATTGCAGATAGATTAGTGACATGCGGAATACTTTTGCGGGGGCTAATAAAAAGAGAAAATCCCGGCCCACACATTTTCATATAGGTGAGCTGTCAAATATGCGATGTTTTAAAACAGAATCCTGCGTAAATAACAAATTATCGCTCATGCACTGTGAGAGGATAACATCGCAAATGAACTTGGAATGCGATGATTTTTCAGAGCAACTTTCGACCTTCATACTTAACTTTTTGAATTCTGATTCATCTATTATTCGTGGAAGAGTCATTCTCTCACAGTACATGAGCTATAGTTTCAAAAAATTTGCTGTTTACGCAGTGGCGCCGACTTCCATAGGACATGTGTGGCGGCCGCCACACATAAATGAAATCATGTGTGGCGGCGCCACACATGAAATTTATACAAAATCTCAAATTTTTTTTTAATGAATGTTTACAGCGCTTAGCTCCAGTACAACAAGCAGATTCGTTGATTCTATCGGAACAATGCTTTCAAAATACAAAAAAAAAAACAAATGTAAACATTGACATAAATTGAACTAATTGTGTTGCGCCTGATATCTATCGTATATTTTAAATTTTAGTTACTTCAATCCTTACCAAAATATTTTAGAACTTCAACAAGGTAAGAATTTCCCTATATTTCAATTGAGAATTCCAGTAAAATCTCATTTTCTAAAAAAAAAACCAACAAAAATTGGGTTTTTCAGTCTTCACGCTTCAGGCTTTGTATACGTGTCAGAAACTATTTTTTCTGACTTTTTCAACTCAGTTTTTTCATTGAATCTTGAAAAATATCTCAATTCATCATTATAGCACTGTATGTGCAGTCATACTTGTCAAAAATGGAAAAGTTTCTGAGACAATGGCGATTGCCAAATCCTGGTAGCTCTGACGAAAGAAACAATGATTCAGTAGCTCCACCTGTCCAGGATAATTCATTGATCTTGGCAGACAAGAACAACGTTCCAGTTAATGAAAATAGCACCGTTTCGGGAAACCGTAACATCACGCCGACCAATAATTTGTCGAATACAATTTTTCCGATGAACGTTACTCCAGAATCGTCAGTTGTACCACAACAGAATAGTAAGCAGTAAACAACACCTCGATAGCACGGTACATTTTATTAATTTTATTTAATGTCCTCGTTACAGACGCCAAGCAGTCATCACGGCACTTTTTGCTTAAATAGAAATCGACTTACGAGTGGTTGGTGTATATGGAAGACTTGGACAAAGCCTTTTGTTCGGTGTGTAAAACTGCGTTCGAAGTTTACAAAATTCCGAGTGAAGATGAAAGGTCCCTTAAAGCATTCGTCATCACTGGCTTCTCGGACTGGAAGAATGCAGTCAAAAAATGTAAAAGTCATGAATGCACTCAAAGTCATCGAAAAGCTGCAACTGCTGTCGTTGCCAGGAGAAAAGAGTCTAGTATTTCCGGTATAATATCAAATCAAGCTAAACAATCAAGAATCGACGCTCGATTCTGTTTGTACAAAATTTTTGAAACGATAAAATTTTTGGCAGTACAAGATATTCCGATGAGAGGCCATAACGAAAGTGAATCCAATTTTCTTCAGTTGATCAAATTGCGATGTTTGGATAATGAAAAATTACGTTCCTGGATACAACGTGCGACTTATAAATGGCTGAGTCACGACATAATCAATGAAATTACGTCGATCTTGACCAGACAAATCATCAATAAAATAGTAAAGACAATTTCATCGAAACCTTTTTATGCATTCATGGCAGACGAAACAACGGATATTTTCAAAAAAGAGCAAATGTCAGCGAATTTTCGAGTCGTCGATGACAACATGGAGATTCAAGAATACTTCCTTGGTTTCTACGATGTTCCGGAGACAAAGTCTGAAACTTTGTTCAAAGTTATCCAGGATATTTTTCTGAGATGCAGTTTTCAGATTAGTCGCTGTCGTGGACAATGTTATGACGGGGCTTCTAACGTGAGTGGAGAATTAACAGGTCTTCAAACGAGATTCCGAGAATTTGAACCGAGAGCTTTCTACACTCACTGTGCTGGGCACAATCTGAATCTTGTATCACAAAACGCAATGAGCAAGATCCCGGAAATTGCCGATTTCCTGTCCGTTATACGTGAAGTTATAGTTTTCATTCGAGGATCCGCTAAAAGAATTAACATTTTTAAAAATATCAAGTTACAGCATCAAGAAGATAACGAGGAGAAAGTCGATGCCGGAGCTTGGAAATCGTTTTGTAAGACGTTAAGTCAATGCAATCTGTTCGGGACAATTATGAGGACATTCTGGAATTTTGTGATTTAATTGGAAAAGAGACAGGAGATGAAGCAGTGAAAGCTAGAGGATTTTCAGCCTATTTACATAAATTTGAAGCTCTAGTGTTATTGAATTTATCAATTGCTTGTCTAGAAAAAGTAGAGGCTCTAAACGAAACATTACAAGCGACGAATGTAAACTTTAAGACGGTGATAAAGCGTGTGGACCTGTTAAAATGTAGTCTCAACGCGATCAGAACAAGCAAAAAATTTGACGAGATTTGGAGAAATGTAGAGGAGAAGTCATCAGATTTCGACTTGACATCTCCCCAACTTCCTCGCCAGCGAAAGGTACCGAAACGATTTGACGATAACTCTTCTACAGCTCATTTTCCTTCAAACCCGAAGGAGAAAGATCGTAGAATTTACTTATCAGCTATCGACCAAATTATAATGAGTATCACCGAACGATTTGACAGTGGGACTTACGATAAACTTTCGAAAATGGAGGACTATGCGACGAATAAATGCGAGTTGAACGTCATCAAAGAGTATTTATGTGGCAAGGACGGATCGTACGATTTCGATTTAGAGCGTCTTGCGCTGCACAGACGAATGTTCTTCGACATTGTGAAAGAGAAAAATCTAACTTTGGTTCTCGATCTGTCTCAAATTTCTATGTTTTTAAAGAAACATGGCGATATACGTGAATTTTGCTACGAGTATAGCAAATATATAAGATTACTGTTGACGTACCCACAAACAGTTGTCGTCGCCGAACGGTCATTTTCAACGCTGAAGCGTTTAAAAAATTATGTGAGGTCTACTTCAACGCAACAACGTACGAATGACCTTGCAATGCTTTTAATATATAATGACCTGGCTGATAAAATAGATTTGGATGCTGCAATTGACGAATTTATTTCGCGGAATGCGCTACGTGGGAGTACGTTTGCTAATAAAGCTGAATTTACTTTATAAAAGAAATTCTTATTATTTTTTTTGGGTATCCCGTTTCATTTACAATGCTTTATGTTCCTTTGTAGAATCGTCTTTATTGATTTTGTTATGATTTGTTTATGATTTGTTAACGTGTTGTATTGCTCGCGATTAATATGTAATTTAAAAGGTAGAAAACCTTACACATATTTTTGTCAATAAATTTACTACTACTACTACTCATTATTCTCAAATTATTTACAAATTCAAAAATCTTGCCACAGATAACCATAAACGAAGTCGGCGCCACTGTGTTTACGTAGGATTCTGTTCGAAACAACGGAATTCATATTTTTGCAACGTGCTTTTATGAGTACATCGCACAAATTTAAACTGTCAAATTTGCGATGTTTTCTTAGAACAGAATCCTGCGTAAATAACAAATTTATAGCTCACGTACTGTGAGAGGTGTGAGTATGAAGGCGACAGCTGCTCTGAAAAATCATCGCATTCCAAGTTTGTTTGCGATGTTATTTCAGAGAAAATACTTTCATACTTTAAATTCTTTTAAATACTTTGAATTCTGATTCATCTATTACTTGGGTAAGGGTCATCCTCTCACAGTACGTGAGCTATAATTTTGGATAATTTGTTACTTACGCAGGATTCTGTTCTAAAAAAACATCGCAAATTTGATAGTTCACATTTTTGCGACGTGCTCTTAACGAACGGCGATTTTCTGTTTGTATACGCAAATACTTGCACCTATTTAGGCTCATAGCACAACAAAGTCGGTCCCACTAGTTGACCTAGCTATTTACCCCTCGACTTATTCGCAGAGACTAAGTATAGAAATATGCAGAGTGGAAAAGTTGATGATAGTTTGTGATATTTTGAGCTCATAATAAAATTTCTTGGAAAATTCAGTACTCCATTTATTTAGTTGCACGTGAAGTCAATATCTCTCCAAAAATTTTAATTAAATATATTTTTTATTAGATTCTTTGTACGAAATTGATATTTTATCTCTACATTATTAAGATTTATATCTCATAGTTATGGTCGTAGATTTTGAATGACGTTGAACGAATTACGAAGATGCCTTTTTATGTTATAATCGATGCTCTCCTTTATCTTTCGCGTTAGCACCACTCTTTTAATTTCTAAGATGGAAAGGCCAAAAGTATCGCTGAGATTACCTAGCAATAACAATCCTAGCAACAATGATTCGGCCCGCCGGGACCGAAACTGAAAAATTCTGATCAGCTTCAAGTTGAGCTTGAAGCAGGTCGGTTTCAGGTAGGGCTCAAATTGATCTTTTTACTTTTAGGTAGACCTAGCAAAAGCATACTGTTATCATAACAGTTGATGGGAAGTGTGAAAAATTCGAAGATGAAGTTCATCAGGTGTTTATTGAGAGAGACCTGTAAAAAGCGTTAAGTAAAAACATAAGATTTTGCATTAAAGTAGTTTTTTTCAATCACTCAACACGGCAGTTATTACCGTGAAAGATTCCTTTGCGTTATTTCCATACAAGTGGAAATTATGGTTAATACGTGAGGAGCCTGATACAATCCACATAAGCTCCTCACCACCAGACCCATTCTGTTCATATGTTAACAGTAAATAGTCCAACGACATATCGTATGACCTT
This sequence comes from Pseudolycoriella hygida, assembly GCA_029228625.1. Taxonomy (NCBI): domain Eukaryota; kingdom Metazoa; phylum Arthropoda; class Insecta; order Diptera; family Sciaridae; genus Pseudolycoriella; species Pseudolycoriella hygida. Next base: position 118,623,710 of record CM055406.1, read on the forward strand.
ACGTGATTTGCTCAGGAGACATCTTTGGTTTTGCTGTAAATTTCTTGGTGTGTTCGCCTTTTGCTTTTTACTTCATAGGAGACGTTATCAAATTGAATTGAATGAAATAGACTTCGGTTTCTCCAATAAGGTGCGCACCATAGACAAAGACTTCAGTGACACCATTTTTACCAAGTCCAGTCAGTTGTTAGATTTCGCAGATGACCTGGACGGACATATTTGTACGAAATATGGATGTTGTTGAAGAGAAGTTTATGGCCTTGGAGACGAAAGGAACCGAGCTTGGGTTGAAGATCAATGAAGCAAAAACGGAAAATATGAACATCCCTCCTTCGAATCGACGTCAGGAGCAAAGCGATCGACACACATACATTCAAAATGGTCAACAAATTCGTATACCTTGGATAGGAGCTGAACACTAATAACGACATCGCGGACAAAATTAAGAGCCGAGTAATTCTGGGCAACCGGAGTTATTACAGCCTTCCGAAAATCTTAGAGTCCAAGTCAGTAAGCCGAAATTCAAAATGCGCAATATACAAATCTGTGATCAGACCGATGTTTACGTATGGTTCGGAGTCGTAGTGCTTCACACAAAAAGACAAACAATCGCTGCACACATTCGGAAGAAAAGTACTGCGGACAATATTTAGACCAGTCTTTGACCAAAGACAGAGCACACGATTCGTGGAGAGCCGGGTATCGTCAGAACTACCAAAATAAACGGACTACGTTGGCTCAATCATATACAACGGATGGAAGATCGTCGTATTCCGAAAAAAGTCCTCATGAAGAGGAGGCAAGAGAGGTACATGGCGTCCAAAATCCGGATGGTACTATGCAGCTCTAGCCGACTTAAGAACTGTGGAAGTATCCAGCTGGGAGATGTTAGCTGCGGATAGGCTCGGCTGATGAAGCATGTTGGAGAAGGCCAAGGCCCTTTATTCCCTAGATGTAGTGAGGTGAAGTGCACAGACGGACGGACAGTAAGTGTGAAAACATAAAGTAGCTCTCGGTACTTAACTACCAATTGATGTGGGTTGGAAAAGTAGCGATATGTTATTGACAAGAATCAAGTCACAACTATATGGACGTCTGGCTGAGTAGACATCCCAGAGATCTCGCAGAGGAAACGTCCAAAAAAACTAGCTGAGGAAATATCTCAGACCTGCTAGGGTCTCGCTGGTGACACCTCCTAGAGGTCTCGATAGGGAAAACTGCCAGAGGTGTCACTGAGTAGAACTTTCAGAGATCTCGCTTAGTTTACTTCACAGAGGCCTCGCTGAGTAGACCTCACAGTGGTCTCATTGAGTAGACCTCAGAAAGGTCTCACTAAGGAGACCTCTCAGAGCTCTCGCTGAGGAGACCTCTCAGAGCTCTCGCTGAAGAGACCTCTCAGAGGTCTCGCTGAGGAGACCTCACAGATGCTGGCTCCACGGGCGGACGAATGAACAGGAAGGGTGAAAACATAATTAGATATAGCTGTCTCGCTGTGCCAGAGTAACTTCATTAAAAAATCAGTCAAAGTTGTGTTTTCTAGCAAAATTTTCTTGTATATTAACGTAATTCAAACAAGTGAAGTATACAAAAATTAGAATAGAATAGAATAGAATGTTAGCTTGTGATCAAAGCTTTGTTTAAAAAAAATTGCACCACTTTCTTTAAATCAAAACTAAGTTGTGTTGCAAAAATTGCCACCAGGGCAATAATTTTTGAACACTTTTAGTTTTCACATGCAAAAAATTTAAATTTACACAAAAAATACGAAAAATATGAAAAAAATTTTCTCCGAAAAACAACATTCTTCGAAAAAAATTTTCTCCAAAAAATTTCTTCAAAAAATTTTTTCTCCAAAAACAACTTTTATTAAAAAAACATTTTTCTCAACAAAAATTTTTCTCCGAAACAAAAAGTTTTCTCTAAAAAAAGTTTTTCGTACCAATCTATATAATTTTCCCGAAGAAACCAACTGTCTAGCTATTCATATTGAAATGATGGCAAATAATCCAAGATGACGTCATTTTGACAGCTGGCCGCCATTTTCTTAGAGTCACAAAAAAAATCTACTCACCAATCTCTACAACTCTCCTGAAGAAACTAACTGTCTAGGTATTCTAATTCAGAAGATAGCATTTTTGAGTATTCACAAAATCCAAGATGGCGCCGCTTTGACAACTGGCAGACATTTTCTTAAGATACCAAAAAATTCTCTTGATCAAACTCTATAACTTTGTAGGAGAACCAACTCTCTGTCATTCCGAAGATAAAATTCGAAAAATAAAAAAACACTGATTTATTGCTTGGGAAAATCCAAGCTGGCGCCGCCGGTTTCACTGCTGGCAGCCATTTTCTTAAGATCCCAAAAACTTCTCCTGAACAAACTCTTTAACTTTCCCGAAGAAACCAACTATCTAGATATTGTCACTTCGAAGCTAAAATTCGCAAACTTCGAGCATTACCTGAAAAACACACAAAAATGACCACTTTTCCACATGCCATGGCTTTTCCAGAATTTTCCCTAAAAAGCGCCTGTGAAATTTTTCATTTGGGTCCGAGACTGATGTTCAGTAAAAATTTCAGGAAGATAGGCTTACTGGTTCTCGAGATCGTTATCCGCGCTGTAATTTTTTAGAAAATTAAAACTTTGAGCACAAGATTCCATTCAAACGAACTTCTGCGTATTATGTGCGACCTTAAGCGATATCATTAATTTTGACTTACGGACTTACGGACTGCGTCACACTTTAACTTTTAAGAGGTTTTTGTTGTGATATCAGTCGTTTTGGAAGTTTTCAGTTGTTATAACTAAAATTCATGTGAAAAATTTTCTGTTTATTGAAAAAAATTTTCTCTTAAGAAAAAAATTTCTCCGAAAAAATTCTTCTCCGAAAAAAATTTTTCCTCAAAAAAAGTTTTTCTCCAAAAAAATTTCTCCGAAAAAGCAATTTCTCCAAATATTCTTCTCGAAAAAATTATTCTCCAAAAAAAGTTTTTCTCCAGAAAAAATTTTCTCCGAAAAAAAATTGTTCTCCGAAAAAAATTTTCTCTCCGAAAAAAATTTTCTTTCCGAAAAAAATTTTTCTCCAAAAAAAATTTTTGGCTTCATTCGGAACACTTCGTGTTACCTTCGGCTACCATCGGAACACTTCGCGGCACCTTCGGCTGCCTTCGGAACACTTCGTGTCACCAATTTTTCTAACTGATTCATATAACTATCCCGAAGAAACCAACTCTCTAGCTATTGTCACTCCAGAGCTAAAATTCGAAAACTCCGAGTATTCCTTAAAAAACCCTCAAAATTGACCACGGCCACGGCTTTTCCAGAATTTTTCCGGAAAAGCGGCATATGAAATTTATCATATGGGGCCGAGACTGGAGTTCTCTGAAAATTTCAGGAAGATCAGCTGTCTAGTTATCGAGATCGAAAATTATTAATAGATAGAACATAGAAACCGACAGATCAGAAAAAAAGTTTTCATAATGATGCGAACAATAGAAAAATCAAATCCCATAGAAAAGTGTCATTTTCAAACCTCGATATCTCAGCAAATTTACAACCGATTTTGATTAGTCTGGGTTCGTTGGAAGGCTGCTGCGACGTAATTTTTTTAAAAATAACTTATTGGGTAGGAGTAGGGGTGAACATTTCAAAAGTTCGCCTAAATTTACTCTAGCGCTCTCTCGAAAATTTTTTGAGCACTTTCATATGAAATAGTTCCTGGTCCCCCTGGTTTCGTTTGGGTTTTTTTGGATTCGTGGACTTCTTTTTTGCCGCTGCGGGCATGAAATAACACGGCGGTAAATTTACTTTTCCGATGAAGAATCCTTTTTCAAAAAACTAAAAAAAATTTTGCATCAAACCCTGTGGTAAAGAAACAAGATCGTGTTTGAAAAATAAATCAACCTCGACTGTCCATTTACATGCACGTATGGGGTGGTCTATACCAAATTAGGCAACTAGAGAATGTTTTCAATGTTTCAAAAATGTTTTACTCAATATTATGACGACGGTCAGATACACACAACATGCAGACAAATAGACATTTCCGAAGAAAATTATTTTCATCCCCGCAGCAGTTTTCATTACAATTTCTGTACTTACAAATCATGTAGTTTCCATTGTAACTTGTATATCCATATCTATACGTCATGTCACTGTGTTTAGTTAACAAGAACTCGTATTCACCTATTGTGCAGCTTAAGTGAAGAGTGAAAAATTATTCGTTACAGTCAAACAAAACTTTCGGTCGACTAAACATCTAGACGGAACTGATGGATATGATAATTAAAAACGATGCAAAAACAACAAATTAACTTTCAAATTGGTTTTCTATTGCTTGGCGTTTTGGTAGTTTATGAATTTTCTATCAAATGATAATCCTTGTAAATAATTTGAATAAAACGCATCGTAACTCGAATGGGGACAGACACATCATTAGCACGGTTTTTCATTTACAACTATAAAATATGTACAACTTCCATTCCCTACCCATTCATAACATACAATATAGAGGAGTGAAGAGTATATTACGTATCGGTATATAGTCATACGACACTCCATGACATGACCTTTTGCTTTTCGTAATACGAACCACATAAAATATCAACAGCTACATGTTATCCTTCCTTCTTGTTCGCTTCGAAGGAAAAACATAAGAAAAGGGTATTTATTTAAAGTGATAATAACGGACCACTAAAGGGTTGATTGATCCTTTAATATAAACAATTTCATTGACTTTGAAAGAAAAACAATTTCATTTTCTTTGCAACATTAACAAGCTCTTGTTAATGGTCTCGAATTTTCTTTCAAAATAAAAATAAAATGAAAATGAAAAACAATATCGAAACGAACAATTCATGGTGCAGAGATAAACCAGTATTCGAAGTTATATAATAAAATGCAATGGTCTGTCTCCATTCGCCATAGCATATGGATGCCATATAGGGGATATTATAGCATTTAGCTTCTTATTGTGTAGCAGAATCTATTACAGAGTTTCGTTCTATCAAAGTCTCTAATACGTTATTTCGTTCTTATAATCAAATAATTTTATACAAAGGAATGATTAAGATATTCGGATTTTCGATAAATTCGTATGTGGACGAATGGCAGAAAATTGAAAACATTTTTGGACAAATTCGATTTACAAGACCGGTAATTACGCCGGACCCGTACGATTTTGTTACAAAAAATTAATTTAACGTAAAAACTTTCATACGGTCACCACAGTGGTTCTCTTCAGTCTGTTTTCTCGTTTTGTCAAATCATTGTTACAGGTGTACAGAGTGCTGTCCTTACGTTTGAAGCTCACAAATACCCACAAAAGTTCAAAATCTTCTAAGGGACACACAAAGGACGTTTGAGAAGGTGAAATAGCTCCTTAGCAGAACAAAATGACCTACATGTGTTTTGTTATAAAATAGTGGATTGTTTACCATGAATAAACATTGAAGAGAAGCAAAGAAGAAGAAGACAAACAAATTTTGTCCATCGTCTCGTATTTATACCCAATTTTTCCTACTCAAAAGTTTCTATCGTATTTAATTGACATCAGAAATTTTGTATCGACGTTTGTTGTTTCCAGATTACTGGAATATCGTGCCGAAAACCATAGGTTTTAAACTTAAACTGATTTATACTTCACCAACCACGGACATAACCTTAAACTAGTCGAAACGCCCGCCCCTAGGGGCTACACAGGCTTTATCATTTTCGCTAGTTATCTTTTCAGAGAGCCAAAACAAATAATTTTTCGTTTTAAATAATGATGCGTAATGTTGAAGGTCGTTATATCACTTCGTTGATGTTACCGCTAATAATACTAAAGTCGAAATGGGCGAGAAAGGCACTATAAATCAAACACTTTCTTTGTCGCAAAATAACTCCACTTCCCCCGTATTCCACTTTTCCCGTATTCCACTTCCCCCTTATTCCACCTCTCCCGTATTCCACGTTCACCGTATGCAACGTTTCCCGTATTCAATTTTCTCCGTATTCAACTTTCCCCGTATTCCACGTTCCCCGTATTACACTTCCCCCGTCTTCAGAGTTCACCGTATTCAACGTTACCCGTGTTACACTTCCTCCGTATTCCACTTCCCCTGGGGCAGCTCGGGGGAAGAAGCAGTACGGGGGTAACCGGTTGTATGGACAAATGGTAGTACGGGGAAAACAGTAGTGAGGAGAAAATGGTATTACGGGAGAAACGGTTGTACGCGAAACAGTAGTACGGTGGAAGCGGTTGTACGGGGAAAACAGTAGTGCGGGGGAAATGGTAGAACGGTGAAATGGTAGAACGGGGAAAACAGTAGTGCGGGGGAAACGGTTGTGCGGGGGAAATGGTAGAACGGTGAAATGCTAGTACGGTGATAACGTTTTTACGGGGAAACGGTAGTACGGAGAAAATTGTAGTACGGGGAAAAGTGCTGTTCGGTGGAAACGGTAGTACGGTTGAAATGGTAGTACGGGGAAAACAGTAGTGAGAAGGAAATTGTAGGACGGGAGAAATGGTTTTACGGGAAAATAGTAGTACGGTGACAACGTTTGTACGGGGAAATTGTAGTACGAGGGAAATGTTAGTACGGGGAAATGGTAGAAAGGTGAAATGGTAGTACGGGGAAAACAGTACCTAGTGAGAAGGAAATTATAGGAAGGAAGAAACGGTTTTACGAAGAAAAAGTAGCACGGTGATAACGTTTGTACGGAGAAAATTGCACACCCTTGCATACATTTTTGTATTAAAGTTGTAAATCTCCGACCTAGCGGACAAGAATGCGTAGCCCTAAGGGGCGGGGGTATTTACTAGTCAAGGCATATAATCGTGCAATCATTGTCTCGGTAGGTGAAATTCCTCGGGGCCTCCCTTGAAATTTTACCAACCTCGACTATAATTACGCGTTTATATGCCTTAATATATAATATACTATTATCATGCTACTTATATGTACATTTTCGGTTCAACTTTCAGATTGAAATATTTGTTTTAAAAAAAAGTACTGAGAACCGTTTGGAACCGGTTCTTGCATAAGAGTCCGGTCCGGTTCTGCATTCCCTGGTTTTGAAGCCAATACCGTAAATCGTTCAACAATCGAACATCATGGATTTTGCACAAGACATCAAAACTTCATTTTTTTGACACAAAGATATTTTGAGGGAGGCGGGGGTAGAAGGTTTCGAATAAACTATATTTAAGGCATGAAAACCTCAAATTTCTCGAAAATCTTCAAAATTTGAGAAACACCCTAACGCACAAGCTTTAATTTGACATTTCAATGATTATGCATTCCATGGCCTGTATCGTGTTGGGTTTTGTTTCTTCGTCGTTCGTGGAAAATGTTGGTTTATACTTCTTGGACTGAACGGCGTAACATGGCCCGTATCGTGACAAAAAAGACCAAAATATCTCACGATTTACGAAACTTGCCTTACAGCATTTTTGAAATTCTTTAAACTAGTAGATCATAGCCATATATTTGCATTACTTGCTGAGGCATACGCATTATTATACACATGCACGCATAGACACAAAGTTTTCTTATAAATTTCACCCTTTTCCCAGGCAATTATCGAAAAATGGCAAAATTGATAAGAGACTAACTTTAAACGTACATTTCTTTCGTATTTTATTTAATGCGAACGTGATAATATGCGTAGTACACGTAGTGGTGCGTTTCGCCGAAAAAGCCAAAAACATCTGGAGTTAATACCATCTAATATGGAACTTGTGCATGTCCAGTGTCCAGTGACGATTTTCATTTTTTAATGCAAATGGTCAAGAAATGAACATCTCACAATCATTTACAATCTTCCGCATCTAGACTTCCAAAAATATTAACAAAAATGAAGAGTTTTTGTTAATAGATTGCGGAAGTTTTTCAATGTATCTAGCTTTTATTGTTGACGCAGTATCCGCCGCTTTGTATGACAATTTTGTTCCGGAATTTTTGGGCTATTCTCACATTACTCGAGAGGACGCTCTCCAAAAACATTCCATAAAGCTAACATCGACCGTCCGACTTTGAGCTTCAACGAAAAACTTTTTCGGCGCACAAAAAACGTAACCTGCTGAAGCCGTTATATGTCGTGTTTCCGTCAGGATACATTTTGGAGGCTGCTGGGCCGTATTTCTGCGATGCGAAGAATAATGACGCCGCAAATATTCGCAACCACTACAAGAATTCAGACCTTCTCTTGTTTTTGGAGGACTACGACTACTTCCTTTTCGACCGTGGGTACCGCGACGTCGTCGAAGAAACTGAAGAAAATGGACAATCCGTCTTCATGCCTAGTCTGCTGACGGGTAAAAAAACTCATTTTACCTGCGAAGAGGCAAATTCGTCAAGAAAGGTGAGTCGAAGTTTAGTAACTATGCGATCTTGAAACATAGATTCTAGGATCCTTTGTTTCTTTCCCTTTCATCATTTAAATCATCACGCGAGCCTTTCGGACGCCACCAGGAACCTGTCGAGGGTATCAGGTCCCAGTTTAACGACTTCAGATGGTCCCACGGCATAATACCCGAACATCTTACGATGAAAGTCCGTTAGTCGTCCTATTTCTCAATCTAATATGGTTCAGATATTCTTTGCACTCTTTGATCAGTTTAGAATTTACGACGGGTGATGCGAGTGCCCTAATCACTTACTATCCAAAAAGAAAAGATCTCTCATACACAGATTTCTAGCATTTTCACACAGACACGACGGCCGTCCAGACTGTCTAAATGCCGTTTCGAGCCACCTTGTGCCTCACTGACGATATGAAGAACCGAGACATCCTAAAAACTGGGTTCGGAACTACGTTGTCGATCCTTTGTCGAGCCATGCCTAACACTGAAGAGGGCACATGGCCGCTGTAGCCACTAAACTTCGCTTAACTAATTCTTCGCTAACTCAAAGTCGAACCTCGGTCACAAAACTGCAGAGCCTTGCCTCATCCTGGGTCTGATCACAGCCTCGTACAACCAGAGACAATCATCTAGAGATTTGTGCGTCTTCTGCTGAACAGCACAAGTTCTGTCTTGTTGTTGCGTCAAAGTTCAAAAATTGTATTTGTTCTGTGTCTTCGCTGATATACACATAGTCCTCTGTTTGGTATGTGAGGGCGTGATACGCCGAAATCAGCATGTTTTGCTTTGTTTCGTTAGATTGTCTTTCGTTAAACGATCGAAGTAAGCCTTTAATCCGTTGTAGAAATCGCGGTCGAGAATTTTCTCGTCGCGCAATGGTTTCAAAAAAAGTGAAAATGGTACTCCAAATGTTGACTACTTTGTGATCTTTTACCATGGGAGTTTATAAAAAGTCTATCAACTGTTTCATTCTTTTCACTCTATGAGCATTGATAATATGCCTTTCTCTAGTCACGTCAAGGTAGCATAAATTGAAGTTGAAAATATATGCTTCGTGAACCCGTAAGATAAAGCGACGTCCGTCAAGTTGCCCAAATTGAAATTATTCTTTGGAATTGTACTTTTGTAGAAAAAGAGTTGAGTGAAGTGATAATTCGTCGGTCGATAATTCCTTGGGCGAAATCTCCTGTCACCGTTTGTACTAATAGCGCTATAAAAGTTGGATTACGTTAACTCCATAAAAAAAAAAGAATTGACACCCTACAATCCCTACTTGTCACCCAGTCTTTACTTGAAGCGCACCTATACATGGGAGGGATTAGTGTTATGAGTTTACCATTATGTACACAGTATGGAAAGCCTCTTGGCGCTATACACATATTTGCATACTTCGACTCATTTCGCAGTTCAATCAACTTAACACAGGAATATCATTAATGAGTCGGGGCTCAAATCTAGCGAGAGAAAGTATAAAATACACAAAAATAATAGCTAAATAATTATGTTTTTATGTACAGGAATAAACGGGTTAAAACAAATCATAAAAGGGAAGAAAGTGTTCGTTAGAATATAACAACCCGGTCGTTGTTGTTTAAAATAACAGCTTCATAACTTAGACAAATTTTGCTTTTTCTCTATGTTAAGCCACCCGAAAGATATACTCAACTAGAGAAATGGAATATAAATACGTACAATAAAACGAAATGAGATTATACCCCTTTTCGTATTCATTCTGTTCCTTGAAATCGCTACTTGCATCAACTTTTTTTCTTCCAGCTCACAAAAAGACGAAAATTTGATTACCAACACTTCTTTCTCCACACGTTAACAAAAAATCAATCTGAAGTTTTATTCCACTTTTATCTGTTCTTGATAGATACCCTTGCAAGCTGTATACGAAATTGAACTGCATGCTTCACATGTTCGCTATTCCAGAAATTAACTTATGCATTTCTTTGTTTTCACATGACTTTAATCATTGCCTCATCTGCACTCTACTGATGAAAAAAAAATATTCATTTTTCATGAATAAGGATACTTTGTTATTGATGATGTGTTTTTCGCCTTTTAGATATTATTTTCCAAGGCTGAGCTGTGTGCCGCTCGTTTTTGCCTCTCATTTTTGAAAATATTGTGTACGAGCGTCCCTCATTTTAAGGACTCACACCAGGGGCGTGACAGTCTTTTGTTTTTATCTTTACCAGTAATACTCATCGTTTAGTTAGCTGCAGTTGCGACCGAAGCTAACTTCACTGCAGATTTCATTCATAAATTTACCGAAATGAGCTGAATTCATTGAAAAGTTGAAAAATCAGCTCATTTTTTTGCAATGAAGTTAGCCTTGGTCGCAACTGCAGCTAACTTCACGTTGAGAATTACTTAAAAAGAACAAAACTGTCACTTCCCTGACTCACACGGTTATAAGGTATTAGGACGAAGTAAATATTGACCTGACATGGCCTCAATATGTTATGAAATAGCAAGTTTTTATTTTTTAGTTCCAGATTTATTGAATCAGGTTGACCTACCTTGACGCCAAGTCTTTAAAAACGTTAAAAAAGTATTCAATCAATTGAATGAAATTTGCTTGCAAATGGTCCTAAAATTAATTAACTTAGAATTTAGCGTCGTCTGTAACTAACTTATCTATAGACGAGAGTCGTCTCACTACAGTATTTAATGTTTAACTAACACCTTACTTGTTTCGACCGAAATCCTTTCTTTCCTGGCCAGTTTCTACCATCTCTTCTTTACGTGAAAAACTAGCCTCGAAGCTGTAAATTTATTTAAACTCGATGCCCAAAACTTCTAAAAATTGTCATCATTGGCCATTCTTAACGAAAAGAGCGACCTCTATTTTACTCGTAACGTCGTTATCATCAACCAAAGAAAATCTGCTCCAAATGTCAGAATTCTCGGAGTTCTCATATAAGTTACTCTGCTTCAAATGTCAGGTGTGTAGAATGTGCTGCCATCTATTTCCGTTAAGAACTGCCTTATAAGAGATTATCCCAGGTGCGTGACAGTCTTTTGTTTTAATTTTTGCAGCTAATATTCAACGTGAAGTTAGCTGCAGTTGCAAAAAAGTCAGCTGATTTTTTAACTTTTCAATGAAGTCAGCTGATCTTGATAAATTTATGATTGAAATCATCTGATTTTGTTGCAATGAAGCTAGTTTCGTTTGCTACTGCAGCTAACTTCACGTCGAGTATTACTTACAAATGTCAAAACAAAAGACTGTCACGCCACTGGATTATCCTTAGTACAAGTTCTGACACAAGCGATAGGTGAACATAGTTTTTGAAACAAAATTTGAAAAACAAGTACATTCAGTACAAATTCATCGAAAATCTTGTACATATTTTCACTTCGTTGCTCTTATATTAACTGCAAGCAACTTCGTTATAATAGGGTTCCTATAACAGTAACTATAGTGAAGTTGCTTCGAAGTGCAACGAAAACAATTGTAATAGAGTCGATCGCAGCGCCAACAATATTTTTCCATAAGAGCAGCGCTCAGAGCTAAGAGCACAACTCAGTTTTCAAGGGGTATGAGTGCCAAGTGAATTTCAGTCATTTCAGTGTACAACAAGATTCAAAATTGTGACGATACAATAGTCATTGCGGGTATTAAATAGTTTATTGAGTTCATCTCGAATTTCGACAGATTTTTTTTCTAAGAAAAGCATATGAAATGAAAAAATTCTTAAAAAACCATTACGTGTGAGCTTGCAATATACAGAAAAGGAAAACATCTTTTGCAAAAACCCAATTTGAATGTGCTTTCAATTGCAGATTCATTTCGTTTATTTTATCCGCTCGGTTTTTCTTTCTTCAGTAGATATTATTTATATTATAACATGTGTTACCCGCTATATTTATACAATTTATTGCACCTCTTGTAAGTGATTTCAATCATAAATGGGTTCCTTGAGGTAATTTAGGTTACACATTTCGTTGGAATGCAATCTCCATCTTCGGATGTTATACGAGTGTAGTTCAATCGGTGTTTCAAGCAAATGTAATTATTCATTTCTTTCAATGATTTCTGTTTCGCGGGCTGTGCATGCGCTCTTCTACAACCAGTTTTTTTTTGCAAGCAATCGGAAATTTAAAATTACAGTTGAATCCGCTCGTCGGGATAAATCAGATTACGAGTTCTTGATGACATTTATATACTTTCGTTTGATATCGTCCAATGAAAAAATAGCGCTGTAACTATGAACACTTTTCTTTTCGGTACTTCGTAATGGAAGACGCTTAAATGATAGTTTTATCAACGGAGTAACTATTCGCACTCGGGTGCAAATAAGGTCAGTGTTATTGCAGATGCGATTTGCATCCTGGTGTAAATAGAATGTTCCTTTTACAAGTGCTATTGGCACCCGAAATAAGTGCAAAAAGCATATACAATAATACTGAGACTATTTGATCCTGGCTGCAAATAGCATCTACAGAAGTAGTAACAACCCACTCGAGTGCAAATAGCATCTACATCTTATCAAAGACCTATGAGGATAGGATAAGATAAGTAGGCCGACTCAGATAAGAGTCATGCACCTAGGCCGCAGTTGGGCCTGTTGTGCGTACCCACGTGTTTTAGTTTATATCTGTGCTACAGTTAGGGAAGTTGGCAATGTGTTTAGGATGGATATTCCGGATGGTGCTGTACCGAAGTTGGTAAGCACCCAGACATTTGGCTCTGGCTTTTGTTAGAGCTGGGCAGTAGCAGAGGAAGTGTTCTGCTGATTCTAGTTCACCACATTGATCACAATATGGGGTTTCTACGAGGCTCATGGTGAACAAGTGTTTGTTCAGTGCACAGTGTCCACTAAGTATGTCCGTCCGAGTATGTCCGAGATAAATAGTATCTCGTGTGATACTTGTTTATCGAGAGACAATTCTTAGCTTGTCTGGCTGAGTTCAAAGACCTATTCTTGAATAATTGATTCCCTCCCACCCGCTCGTCTCAACTGGATATTATTTGTGGAAAGCCACTTCGTTACCACTGAGCTAACCCACTCGCTATGTAGGAGAGGGAGTTTATTGAAAAAATAATAGACCAATTTGAAAACAGAAGCTAATTTGTGGCTCTGGGTGCTCATCAGAGCCTAAAATAACATACATTGGAGGAAAAAAGTGCACCACTGAAATCCTCCAACGCCCTTCTCGTCCTCCCCAGCATCATTTTACAAATTTTACGCAGGTAACGATGAAGAATATAAAAATCGCATAAAAAATCCTCTGAATGTGGAGAATGGTCGTCCAGTAGAACACTTCTTGGTGCTGCCTGGCAATCACCGAGAAATCACCGATTTCACTGGGGAATCACTGATGATTCACCGTGAAATCGCCGATTATTCACCGTGAAATCACTGATGATACATTAACGGTGAATTCACGGCAAATAATCGGTGATTTCCAGGTAAATTATTGGTGATTCCGCAGTGAATCATCGTTGATTCCACTGTGAATCATCGGTGATTCTACTGTGAATCATCGGTGATTCCACTGTGAATCGTTGGTGATTCCACTGTGAATCATGGAAGATTCCATGGTGAAACATCGGTGATTTTCTGAAGAATCATTGGTGATTCACCAAAGAATCACCGATGATTTAGTTTCAAAATTAACTTCCTTGACAACACTCTATCGCAGGAATTATTTTTGAGAAAACATTTTTCCAAATTTTCTAACATTTTTCCATTTTTTTTTCAATTTTTTCAAATTTTTTCAGCATCTTTTGCCGGGTGTTCAAATAGTGAAGTATCTAGGCTACCGGGAAGTTTTTCGTCCGAAAAACCGAATAGCAGGAGATCCACTTGTAACCAGGAAAAAAATTACAATTGAGAGGAAAGAAGGACAAGGAAGAATTAGTTGTGCTTGCAAATAGGAAATGGCTGAAATACGGGAAATGATTCAGAAACGCGAAGTGGATTCTCTACACTGTGTTTCAGTTCGAATTTACGAAAAAATTTAGTTACGCTCGCCATTTCTTCAAAAATATTCGTGGGTCCATAATCTAAATCTTTTTTCGCTCGCTGCGGTCGCGCTTTTTTACTTCTACAAACTATGCTTGAGTTTGAAATCTCAAAAAATTTTGCTGGCTGTTTTTTCCACAATTTTTTCACCTTCAAATTTCGACTTCAAATTGACTCACGAGCCAGCTGATGCTACATTTTCTAAAAAGAAGGAGAGGCAATTACGCCCTGCTAATTTGAACTTGTGTAAAGAATGCGATTTTGTTAAAAAAAAATTAGAAGCGAAACATGAGTATGAAGTGAAGAGAGTCAAATGTTAAATTCGCGTCTTTTTGTCTTGAAAATTACGCCCTTTCTGTGAAAGTGCTCCCCAGTGGAAATTACTTACTTTAGGCTCTAGTGCTCATTCTAAATACAGTTTACTAGACACAAAACACTTTCTTTTATTTTCTTCACATTTTGTCGTGACGTTCTTTCACTTTATACTTTTTGTTGCTTTCACCTTTGAGTCAATAGTTTACCGCCAAGCGGCAACATTTTAACAAGCAAAGAATTCAAAAAGAAATAGGGCGTCTGGCGAAAGGTAAAACCTTGCAAATCAAAGCAGCCTGGTGTTGAAATTCTGATTACGCCTAAGTGAAAGAACAACAGGCTGCGTACTTGGGACCTGAAGCTGGAAATAAAGAAGGGAGCCTGGTGCTGAACGTATGTGTTTACCAAAGTGGAAGCAGGAGTGAGTGCTATACGTCACATAAGTTTCAATTCGGCACCAGGCTGCTGCCCTTCCCAGCATTCAAAGTGTCATAACTCAAGGACGCAGCTTGTTCCGAGCTGAAACTTATGTGACGTATATACCTAACTACCGCCTAAACTTTGGCTAAAACAGATGTTCAGCACCAGCTTGCCTTCTTCATTCGCAGGTACAGGGCTTAAGTACTCAGCCAGGTGTCAAATTATTCAACTATACATCGCTACTTTGCGCTTTCAAATTTTCGGCATCAAGTGTCCTGGCTGAAAATTTGTCAAAAAAAAAACTAGGCAATCTCATAACAGTAGCTCAACTACTAGATGAAAAAACAATGACTTTATGAGGAACTTTTTTGAAATTTTTTTTTAACAAAAGTTACTCTGGAAAAATATCGTTTTTAACAGACAAGAAAAAATGTTAATAATTTTAAAAAATCTACAGACTCTAGTCGCTAAAGTAGGAGGAAAATTCGCAGGAAAGAAAGGCAGACATTTCATGTCCTTCACAATCGAAAATAGACAAACACTTTTTTACAAACGACGTCACACTTAGATGGGGAGAGGGAGAACGTGTCGATTAACAATAACAGTATTAAGCGTATTAGCGTAACATGGAGAGTGGGGGGATAAGTTTAAACTTCCGTAAATTAGAGTGCCGTCACTTGTGGACGGGCTACTGATAGCTTCAATAAGAAACAATAACAAAATTCTATTATGTGTTGAGATAGCCAACTTGGGTTCGTTCACAAATTACGTTAAGCTCATTATTTTTGTCACACACAAAAAGAACTAAATTTCCACAGAAGACTTCTCCTTCCAACAACTTGCCGTCATTTTGTGAACAATCCCTCACACTCTGATTAAGCAAAGAAAGTCAAAATCTAACGTTTTTATAGACGGAAATCATCATCATCATCACACTTTGTAGACTGTTTGTATCTTTTGATATGAGATCTTTACGCCCGGTGATCATGGACCACCCTCCTCCATACCCAAGGAGATGCTTTGTTCGTCCAGAGGGTGGTCTGTTGCTTCGAAGATGCAATGGCATGACATAGCCACAATATCGTCAAAAACAGAACTTTGATTTATCAAAAAGAAATATATAACTCAAAACATGAAAAAATCCTAAATTTAAAACTTACTACGATCTAATTACGGATCAGAAATAATTTAATAATTTCAAACAAAGGTCCCTAACTTCTAAATCTGATTTAATTGAGTCTATAAACCTTCTTCTTGTCTACCCCTAAGGGGGACCTAAGCATTCAATATCCTCTTTGGCAGCCTGTTACTACCCATCTTCTGAACGTGCCCGTACCATCGCAGACGACTGACAATTGCCACCTCTTCCACTGATGTAACCCTTAAATTTTCCCTGATGTCATCGTTCCTGATATGATTGTCCCACTGTCCCCTGTCAACACTACCACAGGGGTGGTTCGCCAACGGTCTTTGCTTGCTTCGACCCGTCGGTCCACTGGTGGGTAGCGACACCATGGTTTCCTGAGCTGGCTCAGCGGTGCCTGGGATGCGTGCACATCCCTACCGAAGTGGTCTGGTTAAGAGCCTTACCGCGAAAGCCCTCACCGAGGGTAAATTCGGTACCGCGGGGCTGGAGACCCCCGGTGTAGTGTGCCATACAAGATGGCCGCATCCGGCCCCAGCGCTTGGTTGAGGTGCCTAGTGGCGCTGCAACGCGTGGGTTGTGGTAGATAGTGAGCTGCGTCAGAACAGCTTGTGCTTTGAAATGGGCGACTGAACCCCTAGTCCTTCCTGGGCAACCAGGCTGGCGAGAATTTGGTAGGAAGATGATAGTATTCTGGGCCTTACCTAGGTCGCGGAGGTTCCACCGGCCTGCCGTTATAGGGATAGTCACTTCGGGGACTCGCGTTAATTGGGCGTACCTCAATTCCGCGCTTATGGGAGCCGTGCGGTTAGAGCTTAGTCCAGGTACGCACGTAAATATGCAAAGACTACGATGTCCCCTGTCAACGCAAATCGTCGAATGAAAATCAGTAAAACATAACAAATTCTATTCTGAAAGCCCTTCCCCCTCCTCCCTGAAGGTTATTATTGCACGTATCCTTATGTGGATATACGTATGCTCTTGACGAAGCGAAGTTTTTATTTATTATTTTGCCTTCAGTTTTAATGAAATTTCTAATGTACTGAGGATACTTTAAAACTTGAATCAGAGCCATTGAAACCATATGCTTCAATTTGTTTGAACGTTTTCCTATTTAATTAAATCAAAACTTATTGTCAGGTAACAGAGTGAAGCTCATTGAAAGAAATAACTGTCCAAGTCCTTCTTTTCGTTTGTTACTACTTGTATCTGGTGTCATTAATGAAATGTGACACACTAACATGGGGGCTACACAAGTTGTACGGATGTTTACTAATCGCTTTTTTTTAAATAGAAATATTACGGGTGTAAGAAACGCAATTAATGTTAATGAATATTTTAAGCATTTCGTTTATGAAATTCGTTTCTATGGACTTACATTGGTTACCGTAAAAACGGGTAACTTTGACCGATTTTACTCGATAGAGCTTTATAGGCGCTTTTTTCTTTGGGGTCGGTTACTAACATTACAACTTCGTCATGTCATGTGTCAAAATAATTCTTTTCATGGAAAGATATGGAAAAAGTGCTGTCCAATGTTACACTTCAAAACCAAGTAACCAAGTAATACTGTCGTAATATTGAAGTTACTGAAGAAAACAAATTTGCCAGAAAATA
Source organism: Pseudolycoriella hygida (assembly GCA_029228625.1). Classification (NCBI taxonomy): domain Eukaryota; kingdom Metazoa; phylum Arthropoda; class Insecta; order Diptera; family Sciaridae; genus Pseudolycoriella; species Pseudolycoriella hygida. The sequence continues at coordinate 118,641,532 of CM055406.1, forward strand.
TATCAAATTCTGTGAATTCTGGCTGAGTCCATGGGCTTGTTATCAAAAAGTTTTCTTCCATAAAATGTGAGACATATTCCTACACCTTTCGATTAAAAACATAAAAAAGGGACCCGTACGTATTAGAATAGATGTGACAAGCAGAATAGATGTGGCAAATAGAATAAATCATGCAAAAAGACTCGAACGTATCTTAATATAGTAATAAGCAAACATCACACATCCAACGTTTTATGTTCTTTTATAACTATAAGAATTTCAAAGATCCAAAGAAATTATCCAATGTCAAAGGCCCTACCGAAGTATATCTCAAACCATTCAAATCTAGAAATGGTTATATCCAAGGATTAGGCCATTTTCCCCTAAAACCCTGAGACACGTGTTCTCTAAAATATTATTCTCTACAACTTTGCCTTTGGAAGCAACTTTCTACCTCTTATAGTTCTAGAGATATGGATCATCCCTCCCAATTCTAGAAGTGGTCACATCCCAGGATTGGGGCATTTTTACCCAAAAACCTTAGACATGCGTTCTTACTTACTTAATTAACAGCCATAATTAACCCAGGCGGGTTTTGGCTGACTCCTTGTCCGATCCTTGACCTGTGGCTTCTATCGAGTACGAGGTATTTTGTTTTTTCCTCATTAATAATCAGTCCAACTGTTCTGGCCGCCTCGTCCATCTCCACTTCCTTTCATTTTAATCGTTCCTCTTCCCAAGAGATCCGTGTCGTCTGCGAAAGCGGTCAATTGCTTGGCTGTGTTAAAAATAGTTCCGTGCCAATTAGTCGACAGCGCTCTAGCTACATTCTCAAGTGCCAAGTTGAACAGAAGGGTAGATAGGCGGTCTCCTTGTTTGAATCCGGTTTCAATAGTAAAGGTGTCAGGCGTGTTTTGCATCAGGATCCTGCATCTCGTGTCCTTCAGTGTCACCTTTGTATCATTTTCATCGGTATTCCGAACTCCTCCATGATTTTAAAGAAAGTCATTCTGCCCAGCGAGTCGTACGCCTGCTTGAAATCCACAAAAAGTTGATGTATCGTGATGTTGTATTCATAAGCTTCCTCCATTATCTGTCTGATGGTGAATATCTGGTCAATGGTTGATCTTCCTTCCCTTAAACCGCCTTGGTATTCTCCAATCACTTCTTCCGCATTAACTACAAGCCTGTCGAACAGGATAAATGCAAATACTTTATACGCTGAGTTTAGAAGACAGATGCCTCGGAAATTCTCGCAAATCAGCTTGCTCCCTTTTTTGTGTATCGGAATCATAACTCCAGTCCGGCATCTCCTCCTCATTCCATACTGTTAGTACGATTTGATAGAGTCTCCTCCAAAGAGGCTCTCCAGCTGCTTTGATCAGTTCGATTGGAATATTGTCCTCACCTGGAGCTTTGGAGTCCTTAAGAGAAATCATTGCCTTTACCATTTCATCATAAGACGATTCTTCTATGTTAGGCTCCACGCGCTGATGTGGTTGTATTGGTTGTTGTGTTAATTGGGGACGGTTCAGCAGGTTTTTGAAGTACTCCACCCGCCGGTTTTATATCTGTTGGTTATCACTTAATAGTTAGCCGTTTACGTCTTGGATTTTTGTTGAGATCGGCTTGAAACCGTTACGACTCCTTTTTACGGACTTGAAAAATTCACGAACATCCCCGTTTCGGTTATGCGCTTCCAAATTTTCGATTTCCTTGATAAGGTGCTCCCGTTTTTTACGCCTAAGCAGTCTGTATGTTCGGACGCTCTCTTGTTTGTAGGCAGCGCTGTTTGCTCTTGAGTTTCTGTTCAGCACCTTGAGCCTTGCTTCCTTTTTCTTCGTAACTGCATTTGAACATTCTTCATCAAACCACCCCTCCGATCTTCTGGATGCAGCTCGTCCTAGAACATTGCTGGCTACGACACAGATGATTTCATTTGTTTTTTGCGTCGTATTATTCAGGTCGAAAAGGGTCGTTTCTTGATTCAGTTGGTTTTCCACGCCTGCTTGAAAACGGGCCTTTGTTTCACAATCCCTGAGTTTATCTATGTTGAATCTGGGGCGTACATTCACTAATCTGTTGTGACATCTTGGCCACTTGCATCTGATTTTGATTTTTACAAGGGCATGGTCGGAAACGTGCCGAGTTCCTCTGTAGCTCTTGACATCATAGATGCTGTTCCTGCACTTTTCGTCGATCATCACATGGTCAATTTGATTTTTGGTATTCCTATCATTCGAATTCCAGGTGATTTTGAAGATGTCCTTTCTCTGGAATTGCGTACTTCGTATGGTCATACCATGTGCTGCAGCAAAATTTACCGCTCTGGTGCCATTATCATTACTCAGGGAATGCAGGCTATGTATTCCCACTATTTACCGGTAAGATTCTTCTCTACCTATCTGAGCATTGAAATCACCCGAACTGATTTTGACGTCCGATGTTGGTATATTATTATATTGTGCCTTGAGTCCTTGACATCATCTTCTTGTTCTTCCGTTGGGCCATGCACGTTTATAAGCGTTATCTTGTGTGTTTTCTTTTTGAGCCTCAGCGTGCAAATATACTTGCTGATTGGAGCAAAACCAATTGCCGTGTGATCTCTCGTCCACAAAGAAACCAGTACCAAATTCATGTGTGTTGTTGTTCGAGCCGCTAAAATAGAATGAATGGTTGGGTAGCGTATGAATACCGCTGTCTAACCATCTTGCCTCTTGCACTGCTGCAACGCTGATTTTGTATTCTTTGAGGTCGGCCATTGTATTTTTGTAGCGCTCCTCGAGCGTAGAGAGTTCGTAAATTCCATGTCGCTAAATGAAGATGATAGTTCTTTGTACGTTGCTTGGGTCGTCGCCGTAATTCCGTTAGTATCCGAGGCTGTTGTGGTGTTTCTTGAATTGATTTGTTTTGACGAGGAGGGGTCGTTAGCCTCTCACTCAACCTAATTTGAATTTCCCTTCCGACCCGTAGGCAAGTCATCAGGTAGCACTCTCAAGTTTAGCACAAAACTCAGAAGAGAATTGAGGCACCGGGGATTACGACTTGGACGTAAAAAGAGCACTTGATAGTTAGACAGTTGCACGCCTGGCATATGACCCGGACTACAACACTCCGCCCATATGCAATCAAGCACTACCCTATCTAACTACCCAACTACCCAATCCGCGCTACCCACTACACGCGTTCGCTGAAATTTTATTCCCTACAGCTCTGCCTTTGGAATCAATTTTGTACCTCTTATAGTTCTAGAGATATGGATAATCCCTCCCAATTCTAGAAGTGGTCATATCAGAGGATTGAGGCACTTTTATCCAAAACCATGAAACACGTGTACACTAAAATTTCATTCTCTACAACTTTGCCTTTGACAGCAAATCTCCATATTGCATAGTTAAGGAAATATAGACGAAAAACTGTTTTCGTATATGGCCAAGAAACTCAATTTCGTCGATTCCGTTGGTCCCGGTGCCCCGACCACTGACCCCTGACCCGACTCCCACAAAAATGTTTTCCCAATTTTCTGACATCAAATCCTTTCATTTGAGACCAAAATGAGGAATTTCCGTGCTATACTTGCTGAGATATTTGCGAAAAAGCTTCATCGAACCTCGAAAAACCATGTTTTTGGTCACTTCCTCACCCATACCTCCGGAACCACTTGATCGATTTTGCTCATCTTCGAGCTAGGATCATGGGAGGCATGTACCTTTCAGGGAATCGGTTCAGCTGTTTGGAAAAAAAGTGGAGACGGCGGACGGACGGACAGACGGACGGACGGACGGACATTTTTTTATTGCTGATTCGTCATATTTAGACGATAATAGATGCATCCCCCCAACTCCCACCTCGACCTACCCCATGTTACAATAAAATTGTTTGTAGTAAACGTATAGGACCTTTGTACTTCGTACGGGTCCAATAAGGAACAGGTGTCAACACTAAAATATAACATTATTGATCTAGCGTTCCACTAATAAGTTGGTTTTCTTTCTGTTACTATATTTTTTCATCTGTCATTCAGACTAGAAAAATATTCCAAACAAGCTCTAGTAAATGTGGTACGAGTTGGCTTCCTCGCGGCAGTGAATTCTACGTAATGATGGCATGAGTGAAGAACGAGCTATGAAACATATTCGATTCTACCTTCGGTACAACATAGTTCATTGTTCGTATTGATCGTGCTGGAACGAGTATCTCAAACAAGTAATTTGGCGTTTTATTCGTGATCAGGCTGTATAAGATCTTACACTCATTCAACTTCCTAAAATTCCCAAGCGAACAGCCTAGCACCGCTCTTGCATGGGATGATACACTTTCTGACCTACTCTTCGAGAAAATAAATCTAAGGCAGTCATTGAAAGCTACCTGCATAGATTCACTCGTTACCGAGTCGATCACTGACATCAAAACTGCATCGTACATGAAGTGAGGCATGATGCACGATTTGACCAACTTCATCCTGGCCGCTAAGGGAAGCGACGTCTTACTACTCCATAATGTTCAGAGCTCCCGATACACTTTCTTTCTAGCCTCACTCCAATGATCTTTCCATGTGAAAGTTTTGTTGAACCAAACACCCAGCACTTTAGCATTATTCACCACAGGCACCCTCTTCCTCACCGAGATTAAACACCGGGACAAGGCACATGTCAGTGCTAGATATCACTAGCACCTTTGATTTCGACACATTAAGTAAAAGATGATTTCGCGCAGACCAGCTCATGATACATTGCAGATAACTGTTTATGAGACAAATTGCTTCCTTGGCCTTATCCAAAGGACAGCTGAAGTATAATTGTAAATCATCCGCAAACATGTGGTAGCTACAATTACGCAAAACGCCTGGGAAATCATTCACAAACATGGAAAACAGTATCGGCGCAAGCACTGTTCCCTGTGGCAGGCCACAGCTCATAGAAATAAAGCCCGACCTGTATCCATCATCTCTACGCATTGTACTCGCCCTGATAAAAATGACATAACGTAACATCAAAGGAAAAATTGTCACACAGCTTCTGTAACATCAGGGTGTGGTTCACCGAGTCAAAGGTCTTGGAGAAATCCAGGAGTAGCAAAAACGACACAACCTTTTGCTTAGCGTTTTGTGCACTGCATATGTCATGAGCCACCTTCAATAACGCTGTCGTGGTGCTGTATTTGGCCCTAAAGCCAGATTGGACAACATGCAATAACTCATGCTCTGCAAGAAATTCCATAATCTGCCACTTCATCAGTCTCTACAAGGCCTTAGACAGCGCTGGCAAAATGTGAATCCATCTATAATCCTTCAGCTCACGAGTATCCGAGTCTTTATGTTAAACGATCCAGGATAACTGGACGTTGTAAGAGCACAATTGAACACTTGAGTAATAAACGGCAGAGTTATTGGCAACGTCAACTTAACAAACTATATCGGAATACCATCTAAACCAATGGCCTTGGACTTAGTCAGCGATATTGCGCTAAATACACCATAGCAATCTACATTCTTGAATGCAAATGTTGATTTTCGCGGGCTACTCAATTCAACTGACCTCATCGGCGGAGAGTCGGTAAACCGATTTGACAGCGATTCACCAATAGCACGCAAATCGAGGGGTGGCGCACTTCATTGATTCCATTTATTCCATTTATTCTTTTATTCCATTTATTCTTTTATTCCATTTATTCTTTTATTCCATTTATTCAAAAAATTTTTGTTGTTGTTTTTGCGAAATGTCTGAACCAAACGCATCACAAGTTAGACAAATAAGTTTAAAAAAAGGTTTGCACAAATTATAAAGCATTTAAACCATCTTGAGAATAAATTTTATTTTTTTTTTTTGGAATAAGTTTTCAAAAGTGGGTTTTTTCACTTTTTGACATATTAGTATGGTTTGTTGTGTGCGTTGCCATCAAAATCAAGTCTATTTGAGGTTTTGGCGAATTTGAAAAAATTATCATTTATTCCATGTATTCCAATATTTATTCCATTTATTCCCATTTATTCCATTTATTCTATTTATTCCCATTTATTCCATTTATTCCATAAACCGCAGGAGTGCGTCACCCCTCGACGCAAATAGTCATTAAAATCCTCTGCTGTGAACGGGGGATTTGAATTACGATTATCTTTACCCAAACCAATACGCTTCACTATCTGCCAAAATGTCTTTGAATCAGTTTCATCACGAAAAATATCGCAGTAGTATTTTTTCTTAGCCCTCCTAATGAGACTCGTCGCACTGTTCCTGAGTCTACTGTAGTCAACACGGGAGGAGGTCGACCGATTCAGTTTCCAATACTTAAATGCAAGATCCCTCTCCGTAATCGCTCTCATAACCTCATCTGTCATCCACGGATCCCCTCCTCCACTCCGCTTGTTAAGCTTCACCAATGGGGCGTGCTTATTTAATAGCGTTATCAGATTGTCATTCAAGTATCTTAGCATCAATTCGGAGTCATTCATCATTTGCACAGCATGCCAATTGATTTTCGTGCAATCGTTCAATAAATCGCTCACGCTGATCGAATTAATTTTACGCACACATTTCGCACGCTTTTTCAAGAACTTGTATTTGTATTATTTGTATTTGTATTTTAGAGACTCCACTAACAGCTTTTTAGAGCCAATAAGAAGTGTTGTCTGGACCACCGGCATAACGTGACTTCCGAACCACGTCTTAGAGTAATGCGAATGTAGCGTCTTTGTCATTATGCAATTACTCCAAAAATTGTTAGGCGCTTGATTATTATCTCGCCTAAATGTAGGCTTAGATATTTCGTGCACAAATTCGTCGTATATGGGTTACGTCATACGATTCATTCAGTGTGTATGTCGTTATGGGCACCAAACACACCACAACTACCCAACTTTTGAAGCTTGAGTGAACTTTAGGACGTTGTTAATGCGCTACACTTGCTAAAAAAATTCCATGTAGAATTTTTCCGACACGAGATTTGAACCCGGATCGTTTTGGTGGAAGGCCAGTACGCTAATCACTGTGCCAACCCGTCCAAACTTGGGCTCCATCTTATAGGAAAGCACAAGTGCATCATGGTCCGACATTCCTGAGCTGAATTGCGTGAACCTAGAGACTCGCTCTGTTACACGTACGAACGCCAAATCTAGGAACGAGGCTCCATGGCTGTGGCAATGTGTCGGGATCCGTGAAAGCAGACGGAAGCCTTGGCGGCTTAAGATATTTTTAAACTCCTCAATCCTCTTCGCCTGCTTAGGATCCGGATCGAGCAAATTTTCATTAAAGTCTCCAGTGACTACAACATGCTCATAATTAGCCGCTTGAGACAGCACTTTCTCTAAAACATCAAACTCCCTTGTCTTTATAGCCTTACAAATAACACAAAAAAGAACTTTCGTATTTGGAAAAATAAGTTCCAGTAGTAAATAGTCCATCTTAAATTGATTTGAGTAAGGGATCTCTTTCTTGTCAACCGAAGAGGACGCAATAATTTTAAATTTAATAGACCGGTGGACGTAAACCGCTACTCCTCCTTATCCGTCTATCCGACCCAAGCCAATCGTACCCCTCCATTTGAAACGATTTTTTTGAGATATAGCTTTTCAGCCACGTCTCACTGAATGAGATAACATGAGAATTCGAGTCACGGAGCAGATGCCTGAGTTCATCAATCTTTGCCTTGACACTAGACACGTTTAGGTGACAAAAGTTCAAGCAGTCATTGGGGAGGTTAAGACCCCTAAAAATTTCGCTCGCTGCCATTAGGTGAATGAATTTTCTTCAATGTAATAATCTGAATCTAGACAACATTCTTTTTTATTCGCTGAGAAAAGTTTAGTGCATTTGTGTGTTTATTCCTGCGCCAAGTCGACGTCTCAATGTATGTTTGATGAATTTGAGAAATCCACGGAAGTTAAAGGGCAATTCGTCTGTTTTTTTTTGATCGAATTGAACAGCAAATTTTCCAGCTGCAATTTCACAATCTGCCCAAATCTCAGTTTACCTTCTTTGCATCCTAAGACTCGGTGACCCATCATTTCGCCGCCGAGCATTTCGCCGCCGAGCATTTCGCCGCTGATCATTTCGCCGCCGGGAACGTTTAGCCGCGGATTTGTTTGGCCGTAGATTCATTAGGCCGCAGACATTTGGCGGTTAACAAAACTAGGAAATTTAGCCTTTTACAAAATGCCACGAAAACCTACACTGAGGAAAATATCTACAAATATATACGCTGCCAACGTATTTTACGCACCGTGCACGTATGGCATACTACACAATACTTAAATAAGGTTGATAATACATTCAGCGCGTATATAATACGTCGGCGGCGTACACAATGTTACGTCGCTTGTAGATATTTTCCTCAGTGTATGTGGTTATATGTGATTAATGTAACCAAAGCGAGTGATTCATCCTTCTACAAAATGTCACGAAAGCGATTGATTCATCCTTTTACAAAATGGTACGAAAGCGAGTGATTTATCCTTTTACAAAATGTAACAAAAGCGAGTGATTCATTCTCTTACAAAATGGCGCGAAAGAAAGTGATCATCCTTTTACAAAATGACATGAAAGCGAGTGATTCATCCTTTTACAAAATTTCACAAAAGAGAATAGTTCCCCACTTCAAAAAATGACACGAAAGTGAGTGATTCATCATTAATTGATTGTACAACACTCCGCGGCGCTGGCGGCGAAAAGTTCCAGCGGCAAAATGTTGCACGGCGAAAAGATTGGACTGTGAGTTGGCCTAACGGCGAAATGATCGTGAGGCTAAATGATAAAGCGGGGAAACGTGCGCGGCGAAATGTTCGGCGGCGAAACGATCCTCGGCGAATTGACAGGGAACCCTAAGACTCTCGTCTGCGGCGAGCTTTTTTACGTCCTTCCGTACATTGGGCCTTGCCTTTTAATTCCTGAAAATTCCTTAAAACACCAGAAAATTCCAAAAAAATTATTTTCGGAAATTTCTGTGAATGTTCGGGAATTTTCAGTAATTTTCTGTAATTAAAATTTCCGAAAATAGGCTTTGGTTCCCACCCCAGATCTGTGGTGCGTGTAGACTTCCACTTCGATTATTAATTTTTTATCAAGAAAATGTTCTTTCTCGATGCACTCCATTTAATTAAAATCAAAAAACATTTAACGAGAAAGGCTACGTATATTTGATGAAACAAGGAATTGTTTCAAGGAACAATAAAGCGTGGTTCGACACGGAATTCCACAAAAACAATATTTCTTCCTGTTTTTTATCTTCGCTAAAACATTGTTAATCGGTTGATTTTGTCTGTTCTATATTTGAAAGGAAATTTTTCACAAAATAAAGGATTTATCGAAGAAAAAAAATCCTATCCATCATTTTCAAACAAAGAGTTTCAATCCAGTTTTTTATATTTCCAATGGAAAGGAAAATCTTGCCTTTGCGAACTTATTATTTTGTTGTGGAAAATGCAAGGAAAAAATGTAAGTTGAATTTAATCTTTTATGTAACAGACGTATAATGGGAATAAAAGGTATATATAAAGATAAATTGCTGTTGCATGGAAATGATGAGGGATAAAATATCTTTCTTTTGATGGGCAAATGATTTCGAGTTATGTTGTCTGACTTGCACACCTGTATATATCTGAAAGGTAAACCATTTAGTCTAAGGAAGTTAGATTGAAACATCAGATACAAAGTATACTACTCTACACTGCGTATAGGGAGCGGTTTTCCTTTTACAAACAAAAGAACCGAAATGATCTCAATTTAAGGTTTGATATAAATTACAAAAAAACCTTAAGGTGTCGGCAATTTTTTGATGAGGGAATATTTTGCAAAATATAAAATATAAATTTACATTTGAGGGAAACTATTTGGTCTCGGCATGAGGTCAATCATTTGTAGAACAAAACCAACCGAAAACAATGAAAATACGAACAAACCTATGTGAAGCTACCGCTTTTATATAGAATACAAATTGACTTGGCCAATAAAGAACGCCAATTAGGTGAACTTTGGGAGTTAGAAATCCGGATTTTGCGCTACTAAATGCGCTTTGTAAGAAGGTGTAACGGGTAAGGCAGCTCGAGATTTTTATTACAAGAATGTCACATTAATCATGTGACTTGACATGTCATACAAGCGAAAGACGTCAGATTTGAAATGTTACATGAATTGAATGCTTACGTGTTGTCCGCAGATTGGGAAGCTGAATTATCTAGCTTTACAGGTGCCGATGCAGTCGCAGACCGTTTTTACGAAATACTGTCTGTCGGTTTCGAGCGTTTTGTTCCGTTAAAGAGGAGATCAGCAAACAATCACCCTCCGTGGTACAGTAAAACGCTATTAAATCTGAAAAACCATAACAGTCGTGCCCATAAGCGTTACAGGAATGAAGGTGCGCTTGCAAACTATATAAAGTTTTGTTCACTACGGAACCAGTTCGATGTGGCGCAACACCGTGTCTTCCAGTCTTATGAGACGCAAAAGCATTTGACCGTTGACCCTTCTAAGTTTTGGTCGTACGCCAGCACCATGAGGAAAACAGTCGGTTTTCCTGCTCAGATGCACAGAGGCGCCGTGAAAGTATCATGGGCGCGCGGTAGCTATGCGCCCGTGACGCAAGTCCCCATACGAACAAAAAATTTGGAAAAATTTTTTTCGTAGACTTCGGAACCATTTATACAGCTAAGTTTTGACTTCCCCCCGGAAAACATTTTCCCTGGATTCTACGGAAAATTCTAAGGCAAAGTGTCTTTTCACTCATTAAAATCGGTTCGCTGGATCCGAAGATACGACCTTTATAAAATGATAATTTCCTATACAAAAAGGGCTGTTTCATAGAAGCCAAAGTTAGGATAGGATAGGATAGGATAAAGTGGGTAGGAAAACGAATGTAATTCCTTGCACCTAAGCCACCAATGGGCCTGTTGTGCATACCCACAAAAGTTAGAGGATATTCCTATTGATATTCGCTGACCTAATAAGATTTGATTCGGTTCAAGTAATTTAGCACGGTTTTGGGAGAGTGATTCTTAATTGATTTCAAAGCAATCCAAAGCATTTCGCTCTAGCCATGATGTAAGCGGGACAATGGCAAAGAAGATGTTCGGCGGATTCCATGTCACCGCAGCGGTTACATAGTGGACTGTTAGCAAAACCGATGGTGCACAGATGCTTGCTAAGGGAGCAGTGACCAGTCAGAATGTCAGTGATTCTTTTTACGTCTTTCTTGGAAAATGACAGGAGTTCCCTAGAATGTTTTTCATTGATACGGATGCAGTTTTTAGCGTGACTCGCGTAGTTTAGAGTTTCCCAATGCTTAAAGACAGTATCAACTTTCCAGCGATTGATAATTCTAAACAGTGTAGAGGCTGATACGGGTACACTAGGTTCAGGGCCTATGAAAGGAGAAGATGCAGCTATTTTTGCCAGATCGTCGGCTTGATCGTTACCAGCGATACCGCTATGACTTGGTACCCAAACTAGTCTTACACGTCGATGAGTGGATAGCAGCTGAATTAAATCTCTGCATTCTAAGACTAATGATGAGGTGAATTTGTAGCCATTTACAGATTTGATTGCTGACTGGCTGTCGATGCAAATGAAGATACATTGGTTTACCGGCAAATTTTCTAGAGCCGATATCAATTGATTGACACATGCAATAATTCCGGTAATTTCCGATTGAAAAACTGTGACGAACTTACCTAAAGACAAACTTTTAGCTAAGTTAGGTTCTGGGGAGTGGCTGGCCCCGGCGCTCCCAAAAGAAAAGGAGCCGTCTGTAAAGCAAGATATTCGGTCATCTAGTGGAATAGCTAAGTTATTAGCCCAAGCGTCACGTTGAGGGAGGCTAACAGAAAATGACTTTTCGAATCTGTATACAGGAATAATAGAATCGCAGGGCATTTCAAATTCCGGAGAAGCCAGCACCATGCTCTTCCAAATTCTCGAATGGTTATTATGGTTGATTATAAGTGAATTGGTGAGTTTAAGTCTGAGAGCAGCGGACCGAGCTTCACTTTGGATGAAGATGTGCAATGGCTCAATATTAAGAATTGCTTCCAGCGCGGCTGTTGGGGCAGAGCTCATAGCGCCATAACGCCCCAGTAGCTTTTTGCAGGATATTGCTAAAATGGAGTGAAAAGTTGACTTTTGCGTCGATAGTGAGACCCAATACTTTGACTGAGTCAGATAATGGGATTCTTTTTCCGAAGAAAAAGGGCTTAGTGAAATTTTGAGTGGTTCGTTTTTTGGAAAATAGGATAAGTTTTGTTTTATCCGGGTTGGCTGTTTGTTCACGCGAATGGCACCAGTTTTCAACCAGTCTAAGAGCAGACTGCATTACTTCGCATATTGTTGAAGTGAATAAGCCTACTATGACGATCATCAAATCATCGGCAAAGCTTTGCGAGTAATAACCGGCATCGTTTAGGATTGTCAATAGGCTATCTTTCACTAAACAATATATAAGAGGTGGTAAAATGCCTCCTTGTGGGCACCCTTTACTAACAAGGACACTGATCTTGGTGTGGTCAAGATAGGCGGAGACAATTCTAGTGCGAAGCATAGCAATGATCCACCCAATCGTAGTCTCATCGATCCCGTGAGATCTGCAAGCTTCAGCTACCGCTATAAAAATGACATTATTGAAAGCGTCAACGATGTCAATGAAGCATCCTAGTGCTTCGCAATTTTGTTCAAAAGCTTTGTCGATTTTGCTTACCAGATGGTGAAGGGCAGTCTCTGCGGATTTCTTAGGTTGATATGCATATTGTCTGGGGTGAATTGTGAACGATTTTAGGATTCCATCCCTGAGATAGCGATCTATAAGTTTTTCAAGCGTTTTTATTATGAAAGAGGTCAAACTGATAGGTCTGAAAGATTTTGCTAGATGGTAAGAAATTTTTCCTAATTTCGGAATGAAGACGACTCTTACGCCTCTCCAGCACATTGGAATATAGATAAGACTCAGACTAGCGACAAAGATGTGAAAAAGATGATCCACAATGTGGTTGACGCCGTTTTGAAGCATTGCAGGGAATATGCCGTCTTCTCCAGCAGATTTAAATGGCGACAAAGATTCAATAGCCCATTTTATTTTCTCTCTAGATACCATTTGCAATGCTATTGCCTTATCCCCTTTACTAGAAATGGGAAGTGGAGGAACAGTGGGGAAGTCACTAAGAGATTGTGTGAGCTGCTGCACCCAGGGAAGTGAGTTTCAAGCAAATGCTGAAGCGTTTCTTCGGGAGAGTCGGTAAACTTTCCTGTCGGTAACTTTAGTGTACCAATTGAACAAATTGGGTCCTTAGATAGAGACCGCAAGCCAAAGTTAATGCAAACATCCTACGTTCGTTCGTTAGTTAGTGGGTTAGTTCCAGGGCCATTTGTATGAAAAACCACTTTTTTGGCTCGTGCTCGAAAACGGCTCGATAACTTTTCTTGAAATTTTGCAGGGACCTTTGGGTGGGCATTCTACGTCATATGAGATTTTAAAAGGGGGGGGGGTACCGGCCTCGTTTAGGCGCCAGCTCTTAGAAGGCGCCAAATAAAGCTCATATATGTATGTTTGTGTGTTTAGTGTGTATGATAGCACATTTTGTATGAGGCAATGGTTGTGTCGAGATAGAGGTTTGGTGTCAAAGGGAAAGTTGTTGGGTTGGGTGTGTAGTGTATCAGGGTGACCGCCAAAATGGCGGAAAATAGGCGGGGACTCAAAAAAAAAACTTTTGATATGTTGTAGAGGAAGTTGAGGGGATCATTTTCGCCCATGAAAGTAGTAGCCGCCGCGCTTCGGTTCGGCGGCTCAAAACAATGCAAAACATTACAATCACAACGAAACGTGACGCAAGTCCTCGTCTGTTCTTCCAAAACAACTGATATCACAACAAAAACCCTTTTTAAAAGGGAAACGTAACGCAAGTCCTCGTCCCTTCTTTCAAAAAAACTGATATCAATTTGCGTGACGCTTGCAGCTTCGGAACGCACAAAATTCTTTTGAAATATTTTCACTTTTGGTTAAAAAAATGCGTCACAAATCCCGGAACCCCCAATGTAATAATTTTTCTACGCTTTCAGCTTTCATACTAAAAAATTTGATTTCCTGTACAAAAATACGCCATACATCCTATAATGTCAAATATTTGCGTTGTGAAAGCTTAAAGAACAGAAAAACTATAACACTGGGGGAAATATTTCGAAAGAATTTTTTGCGTTCCGAAGCTGTAAGCGTCACCCAAATTGATATCAGTTGTTTCGGAAGAAGGGGCGAGGACTTGTGTCACGTTTCCCTTTTAAAAATGGTTCTGGTTGTGATATAAATTAAAACTTATTTACTTACTTAACACCCAAGCGGATTTTGACTAACTCCACAACAGTAGAACACCATCTCTGACGATCCTTGGCGATAACTTTCCAATTAAGAATCCCCAATTCGTGTAGGTCTCCTTCCACGCAATCACAGCTTGGGTCGTCTTCGTCAATCCGTTGATATCCGAAGCTGTTACTATAGTGACCTAGGCTCCGAGGAGAGGTTGCTAGCCCCTCACTCAACCCACTCTACCTTCCCCAGTTTCCCATCCAGCCGGTGGGCAGATAGCACTCTTAAGTTTAGCAGATTCCGAAGGAATCAGTACCCGGGCACTAAGGCGGTGACCTAAAAAGGGCACTCGATAGTAAGACATTACACATTTGGAACATGACCCGGGCCTCCACCATGTGCAATCAGATGCTACCCTCTATAACTGCCCAATTCCTACACACAAAATACGGAGAATCACTTCAAAGGCAAATTGGTAGAGACAACTCGAGAGATGTGATCATTTTTCCTCATAGAGCCATGGCCAATCTTTGAAATGTACTTTTCTGTCCGGTGATTAACTATAGTGGTAACTACGAACAAATTCAGTCAGTAACTTGCAAGGTCATTAACCAAAACTCGTTTCTAATTCGACCAAATTTTATTCTTTTTTTAACAAAAGCAATAACTGAGAATCTTTTCACATATTTACAAATGAATTTTCAGATCCAATTTTCGGAGAATGTCTTTGGCCTCATTTAACGAAGCTGGTCCATGAGAATTGGCTGCCATTTGTTGCAGCACGGTCATATATTTGTCAATATTTTGCAGATTGCACGGTTCCGATTCACCCGGTATTGAAAATCCGGATAGGGCCGTTGCCAATTTTTTACGTAATTTGGTAATGCACGTCTGGAGCAGTTGATTGTTCTCCTTGAGAGCGCTGGTCTCATTTTCCAACATAGAGATTCCGTTGCGAATTTTCTCAAGCTGTTGCTCCAGAATGGAATTGGTATGTTCAAAGTCGGCGTTTGATTTTCTCAGTGAGCGTAATTCGGCATCGATACTTTTATTATGCTCCAAAAATTCAGCAGTAAATATTGGAATGTCATGTTCATCGTTTCGTGGTAGTTTCGGTGATGGTTCGTCGATGGATGGCTTGCCTCGACGTTTTTCTGTCATCTTTTCCTTCACCTCGGTCTCTTTGTCCGACTTCACCTTCTCCGATATCTCGTCGAGCTTTGGCGTTGCTCCGTTCGTTTTATTATTGGCTTGTGTGCTCTCTACTGTTTCGGACGATAATCGTTCGGCAGCCTAAAAATAGAAAATTATTTTACTAAAATGCTCTTGAAAAATATGCCAAATGGAAACGGGAATGTGATTCAACATCAGAACAGTCAACGTACCTTATTCGCTTCGTAAATGACTTTTGCAGTAAAATATTGGAATTCACATTTCTAGCAAATGTAAATGTTTTCTCCAAAAGTTTTTCCGCAATTTTGCTTGTGAATAGGTTAAGTATGTTATGACGACATAAGCATTCGTGTTCATTTAAGACTTTAAAAGACTTGTTTCAAAAACGCCGAAAAAGTTTGATGATCACGAAAGAGCGACTTTCGTGGTTGTTTCACAGATACTGTCTTACAACGTTGGGACTCATAAAAAACTTGTAACGAAAGAGAAAAAAGATTTTGTAAGAATTTTTTCATACGAAATGTTTTCTCTAATTCATCGGAAGGCCTCTATGCGTTGGACGGCAGTATAAGCGAAAAAGTTTCACCGATGTTCAAAAAACCACGATTCTTATTTAGATCGTAAAACGAAAAACCCACTAGCTCCCCTTAGTTCTTCGTACGAGACTAAACACAATCATAAATCCGTAAAAAATTAGCATATAGAGCCTATTGTGTGGAATTAAATTCGTGAAAATTCACTGAAATTAGCAGAAACTTACAGAATTCGTAGAAATTCGCCGAATTTACACGTGATTTTTTGCTAATTTTGTGAAGCATTTCATTCTAATCTCTTTTAGCCTACTTTCGCTACTACCTTCGAAGAAATTCGAATCGAAAAATCGTCGATCTACGACAAGTGTAAACGGAAAATAAATTTTGCGTTGTTCTTCAGGATAGATTCGTTTAAATTATTCAAATTTTGCAGGTTAAACGGTTAAACAAAAATCTTTATCTCAAAAGTTCAAAATTAATTAGAACTGAGCTCTGTCGTCGAATGAATTCGCGCTCAAATTTTGACATTAAACGTATTCGGCACAAATTTTTCATCGAATGCATCGAATACCACGCAGAATCAAATGTAGATGTCGTATACGTCAACATTGTGAGAAATTCATTTTATATACCTTTATGTGCATTGAAGAACAGAAATTAAATCGCTACGGATTTGATACGAATTCGCATAAATGGAAAGCAGCGGAAACAACAAGGGAAATTCGAAACAAAAAAGCAAAATGCCAAACGAAAAGTCTAAATTAAAAATAAAAAGATGTCGACGGAAAGAAGGTGAAAAAAAAGTGAAGAAAGACCCTAATGCGCCGAAACACCCGCTCACAGGTATTTTATTCGGTCAATTTTTATTTTATCCTTAACGACGATGCACAGCACATCACATACAATGTATGTTCACATGACCAATCTTGATGAATTTTCAATATTTTAGGCTACATTCGCTTTATGAGCGTTCGACGTGAAGAGCTGAAAAAACTTAAACCTGAATCCACTGCCATTGAGGTAAGCTAAAACATTCTCTGGGTTTGCATTCTTTCAAAGCGTATGAATTTCTACAACAAATTTCCATTTTATAGTTGACGAAAATTATTGGCGAAGAATGGAAGGCGCTGAGTGATGAACTGAAGGAACCATACCTTGACGCCGCTGAATTGGACAAGGAAAGGTGAAAATTTATTTTTCTATTCATAACATTGACTTGAGGGTTTTCTCATTTTTTTTGTAATTCATTTTATCATACCAAGTCTAAATTTCTTGTTTTAATGTTTTTTAGATACCATAACGAGTATGCCATTTACGAAGCGAATAAGGTACGTTGACTGTTCTGATGTTGAATCACATTCCCGTTTCCATTTGGCATATTTTTCAAGAGCATTTTAGTAAAATAATTTTCTATTTTTAGGCTGCCGAACGATTATCGTCCGAAACAGTAGAGAGCACACAAGCCAATAATAAAACGAACGGAGCAACGCCAAAGCTCGACGAGATATCGGAGAAGGTGAAGTCGGACAAAGAGACCGAGGTGAAGGAAAAGATGACAGAAAAACGTCGAGGCAAGCCATCCATCGACGAACCATCACCGAAACTACCACGAAACGATGAACATGACATTCCAATATTTACTGCTGAATTTTTGGAGCATAATAAAAGTATCGATGCCGAATTACGCTCACTGAGAAAATCAAACGCCGACTTTGAACATACCAATTCCATTCTGGAGCAACAGCTTGAGAAAATTCGCAACGGAATCTCTATGTTGGAAAATGAGACCAGCGCTCTCAAGGAGAACAATCAACTGCTCCAGACGTGCGTTACCAAATTACGTAAAAAATTGGCAACGGCCCTATCCGGATTTTCAATACCGGGTGAATCGGAACCGTGCAATCTGCAAAATATTGACAAATATATGACCGTGCTGCAACAAATGGCAGCCAATTCTCATGGACCAGCTTCGTTAAATGAGGCCAAAGACATTCTCAGAAAATTGGATCTGAAAATTCATTTGTAAAGATGTGTAAAGATTCTCAGTTATTGCTTTTGGTCCTTGTTGTGCTTTCAGTTCAGTTCAGCGAGAGCTAACGATCAGACGTGTTTTGCTACTCGTGTAGTGATTAGTTAGCCCATATCGTTTCTTGATTTTGTATTGTACTGACTGATCTGAACTTGTTAGCATTGGTTGATGTTTTTTATTTCTATCGATTGTTTTCATGTTAGTTTATAAACTTCTTACTTGTGCTATTTAATTCTGGATTTGACAAACATCAAATTAATAAGTTTTCTAGTGAAATAGAAGAACAAAAGAACTTATCACAGTCTTTGTTTCGTACTCGTGGCATCTTTGTTGAGATCTACCGTTATACATTATTTTTTGGAGTATACATAAAGCATTGTCGAACGTTTTTTCATTTTTATCGTGAATATGCCTCCAATTACCTGTGCTAGCTGTAACACAAACATTACCACTAAAACGAAAATCGGATTTATGTGCACGCTGTGCAATCTGAACTATCATGCTAAATGTGAAAAGATATCGAATAAGGTGATTAACGACATTGCGTCAGGTGATTTACCCAACTGGTGTTTATTAGTCGCAACGTGCAATCAAACAATGGTTCGATACGTAATGCACCCGTGGTTTCTGGTGAAACTTTTAACTTGAACTCGGCCATTCTGATGTTACAAACAGATGTCCGAGCATTATTGGCAAATCAAACGACCGCCATGCAATCTCTCAAGGAACACGATTTACTTTTGAAAACGCTGAATGACAAACTGTGTTCGTGTGAAGCATACATAAAGGATTCTCAAATCCGTTTGGATTCATTGGAGCAAGATACTCTGGTTAATAGCATTGAAATTTCTGATGTTACCTTTATGGAAAATGAAGACTTGGCATCCATTGTTGTAAAAATTGGCAATGTAATTGGATTCAAATTATCAGCATCCGAAATCGTTAGTGTGCATCGTCGTGGTAAACAAATACATCTTGGTCCTCCGCCATTGGTTGTATTTTTCAAGGACATGTGTATTAGAAACGGATTTTTCTCTGCGTTTCTTAACAATAATGGACTTACCTTGACAGACATTGGAGTTAGTGTGGGGCAGGGAAGTGTGAACAAAGTTTTTTTGAATGTAAATTTAACAGAATTAAGACGTAAACTTTTTTTTAAGGCAAAGATCTTCAAGACTCAAAATGACTTTAAGTATTTATGGACAAAGAATGGTTGTATTTATTTACGGAAAAATGATGACGTGAATGCAGTAGTTATTGATCATCATACCGATTTCGATCGGCTTCTTGGTACAAGTAATTAATTTTTCAGTTTTTGCGGGATGTATTGGTGTGTGTTCTCTCTTTCATCATTTATTACAGATTTTTATGAAATGCCGTTCCCTTTGAACGAATTTAGTAGCGACAACTTTTCTAACGATTACTTCAGGGACCTTGATGCTTATTTTGTGCCTAAATTTTTTGATAAAGACTTTAGTGGCTTGAGAATTATTCAATGCAATCTGAGAAGCATACGTTTATTGAATAGATTTGATCTTTTTCAATTTTATATTTCGCGATTTCCTCACTCATTTGATGTGATTATTTTAAGTGAAACATGGATTAAGCCCGATCAGGCTTCCTTGTATAATTTATCTGGTTATGATGGCATTTATTCATGTCGCGATGGACATGGTGGTGGACTTGCAGTTTTTATCAAGGATACGATTGCTTATCAAACATTGAGAGTCGATGCGGGCGACTTTTTCTATATAAATGTTCATGTTAAGCTGGATGAGTCTAGATACGGGCGTTTGAACCTACATGCGTATTACAGGCCCCCTTGGTGGGGAAATCAAGTTGAATTTCTGAATCATCTTAATGAGGCACTAGGTGCTAACGATGAGTTTTCTATGCTTGCGGGTGATGTCAATGTTGACTTGTTCAAGTTCTCAGCGACGAATGCTAATCATTTCTTGAATTCATATGTGAACACTCTTTAATGTTTCGGTTTTAAAGTTTCCAATGATTTGGTCACGAGGCCACAAACGCGTTCGCTCTTAGATCATGCAGGGTTTAGATGTGATTCCGCTGTTAGAATCCATAATGCTACGGTTGTTAATCATGCGAGCGACCATAATGTCGTTATTTCTCATGTTTCGTTTCCTATGAAGATGCAGAAGTATGCTAAAGTTACTAGGACGAAAACGGATTATGGTAAAGCGAACGATGAGTTGAAAGTCTTGTTTCATCCTACGAATAGGCCTGCCACTATGATGTCAACGTATTATGCTCTTATTTTTTGAATACTTTCAAGAAGGTTATGGAAGACTATACTACTACAAGAGTATATCGTCTTAAGAATTCCTATGGGTTTTGCCCATACATTAACGATCATTTGGAGTTTCTTATCGAGCAGAAGAACAAGCTTTGGAGGAAATTCAAAAAAAAAGGCAGGATGCGGTTCTTTACAATAAGTTTGTGGCTAGTAACAGTGTCTTGAATCAATTTCTAGAGCATTATAGGTATCAATACTTTGAAAGGCTGTTCTCTGAATCTTCTAGCCCTAAGAAAACCTGGCGCGAGATTAATATTTTGCTTGGTAAGCGTGACAAGAAACCAAAATCGTATGCTGTTAAGGTCAATAATTTGATTGTTGAGGAGTCATCATGTTCTGACGTGTTCAACGCGTATTATGCCAATGTCGGTCCTGACTTAGCCAAAAAGGTCCCAGTTGAAACCACTACGGTTACAAAGCGTGCTGTGTGTCCTAGTTCAATTTTTTTTAATGCAGTAACTTCGCATGACATAGAAAATATGATCCTATCATTGGATAGTAGTAAGGGGCCTGGCTTCGACGGGGTCACCTGTCAGTCTCTTAAGTGCTGCGTGAACTCTGTTTCTTCCTTGTTGTGCGATATCTACAATTGCTGCATAACTTCAGGAACCTATCCGGATCCTATTAAGATCGCTAGAGTAATTCCAATCTTTAAATCAGGGAATAGTTTTGACGTTGCTAATTATAGACCAATATCGATCCTATCTGTGGTGAATAAGGTCTTTGAAAAAATGATTTATCATCGTGTGGTGGAGTTCCTGACTATTACTGAATTTTTCTATGGTCGCCAGTATGGGTTTCGTTCGAAGTCGGGCACTCATATCGCGTTATGCGAGCTCCTTAATGATATTAGTGCGGAGGTCGACTCCGGGAAAATTGTATCTGGAATTTTTTTGGACATTACCAAGGCCTTCGATTCTGTTGATCATGGCTTGTTGCTGGCTAAGTTGACCGACGCGGGCATTAGAGGTGTGTCCAATGACTTATTCAGGAGTTATCTGACGTCACGGAAGCAGTACGTGTGTGTGAATGGGGTTGATAGTGACATGGCCGATATGACTTATGGAGTGCCTCAGGGTAGTTCGTTGGGCCCTCTGCTATTCCTGATTTTCATTAATGACCTCCACTACCTTCCCCTTAACTCTAAGCCTACATTATTCGCTGACGATACCAGCCTCTTTACTGCCTCACTCTGTATTTCTTCCAACGTTACCAATTTAAAGCGCGACTTGAATTTGATCATGACATATTTCAACGAGAATAAACTTACACTGAATATTGGCAAGTGTAAGGTGATACACTTTAGGTCTTTCGGAAACAAGAGTGTTCCGTTACCTGAGTTTGTCCTACAGTTGGCTCGGTGAAATTTCTGGGTGTGATATTAGACGAATGTCTTAATTGGAATGCTCATGTCACCAAGCTGTGTAGTACGATTTCTAGTCAAATAGGCATAATCAAGAGACTCAGTGTTATGTTGCCCATAGGAATTCTTAAACGGCTATATTTTTCACTGGTACACAATAGACTGATTTATGGTATTAGTGTATGGGGGGCGCTAATAAGTCGCTTATGGGTGGACTTGAAATGTTGCAGAAGAGGGCATTGAAGATTGTTCACAAGGTTACTCTTAGATATCCGACTCGATTATTGTATTCTAAATTGTGACCTATCATTCTGTCTCTCGGAAGTTTGTATAAATTCTCTGTTTGCAAGTTTGTACATCAATCCGTGAATGATTTATGCCATCATAACCTTGAATTTACTAGGCCCTCGCATCCTTATGATACCAGGCACTCCGACCTGCTGTTGAAGCCCAGTATAAAGACCCTGGTTGGGAAACGAATGATATCGTATGCTGGTCCCACTTTGTTTAATCAGTTGCCTCGCAACATTCGCAACGCATCATCTCATAGTTTTGATCGTTTATTACGGGAGTCGCTACTTTGAATGAACTTTGGTTATCTGTTTGAGATTGGGGACTCATACAATGCATCTTGTATTACGATTTTTTTTTCTCTTGTTACCGTCTGATGATAAATTTCTACTGCAATACACCATTCTACCTATTTATTTTGATATTTTGATTATTTGATAAATCTTTGCCTTTGATTAAGCTATTTTCTGATATAGTTTTTTTTTATTTTTATGACTGAAATTTTTCTTACTATTTTATCAATTTTTATAAGTCTTTTTTTTACATGATTAGCACCTTTGAATAGTTTTTAACTTAATGGGGCTTTTCTTTTTTACTATTCACTTAAAACTAATAATGTACTCATGATTTTTTACATTTATGTGAATGAATGCTTTTTTATATTTTGGAAATAAATGAACTGAACCAATACGGTCGTCTACATTGGCACAGCTGATACGTTTATTGTCAAGCAAATTGTATTAATTGTATTAATTGTATTGTTACGTTCTTGTTGTAAGGCTGACATCCAGCAATATAATATTGTTTGAATTCAAGAGTTCACTACATTCGTTGGATAAGGCTTGAAACCTATCGTTGGCCCTCTGGGCGGAAAGTTATTAGGATGAAATCGTCAAAAAAACGTAAAGCCGCATTGGAAGTAGCAGGAAATTCACGTGTTAACATCAATCAAAAGAAAAGTAAAAATTGAGAAAATTCTCGTTTTGGAACAATTGCACCCATAGAAGTAATATTTTACTATGGCTGCTGTACCTTCGGCAGATTAAAGTCCACCCGCTTGAATCAACATTTAAAAGCCACTCACAATTCTTCATCCTACTTCCAATTGTTCAACAAAAATCGAAAACAAACTCACAATTCTTTTACTTCTAATTTGTTCAAACGAAATGGCATGCATCCAATCGTAGGATCTGGATTTTATAAAAGGCGAGGTGACATAGTCTGAGTATCATTATATGGCCTCGTTGCTGATATACAGATGGTCTCAAGACAAGGTGTGCTGATGGGTCGTAAACGACGAAATCAGCACATTTAGTTTTTCGATTTTTGTTGAACAATTGGAAGTAGGATGAAGAATGTTTCCGTCGACATCTTTTTATTTTTAATTTAGACTTTTGGTTTGGCATTTGGCTTTTTTGTTTCGAATTTCCCTCGTTGTTTTCGCTGCTTTCCATTTATGCGAATTCGTATCAAATCCGTAGCGATTTAATTTCTGTTCTTCAATGCACATAAAGGTATATAAAATGAATTTCTCACAATGTTGACGTACATTTGATTCTGCGTGGTATTCGATGCATCCGATGAAAAAGTTGTGCCGAATACGTTTAATGTCAAAATTTGAGCGCGAATTCATTCGACGACAGAGCTCAGTTCTAATTAATTTTGAACTTTTGAGATAAAGATTTTTGTTTAGCCGTTTAACCTGAAAAATTTGAATAATTTAAACGAATCTATCCCGAAGAACAACGCAAAATTTATTTTCCGTTTACACTTGTCGTAAATCGACGATTTTTCGATTCGAATTTCTTCGAAGGTAGTAGCGAAAGTAGGCTAAAAGAGATTAGAATGAAATGCTTCACAAAATTAGCAAAAAATCACGTGTAAATTCGGCGAATTTCTACGAATTCTGTAAGTTTCTGCTAATTTCAGTGAATTTTGACCAATTTAATTCCACACAATAGGCTCTATATGCTAATTTTTGACGGACTTATGATTGTGTTTAGACTCGTTTAGAACTAAGGGGAGCTAGTGGGTTTTTCGTTTTACGATCTAAATCCGCAAAAAAACCTCTTACAGAGGAGGTGTGACGCAAGTCTTTATGCCTGCTTACAAAAGCTGTGAAATCAGAAAAGTGTGACGCATTAATCAACTAAGGTAAAACGATTTTCTTCCAGTTACAAAAGTTCTGAAATCAGAGGGGGGTGACGCATTAAGCTTCGATTCGCAACAAAAATTTTTAAACAAAATTATGTTGAGTTCAAAAAATTGCGTCACAAATGCCAGACCCACCAGCGGAATAATTTTTTAACACTCAGTTTTTAGACGCAAAAATTATAATTTACCCTAAACGATGTAATAAGAAATAAAAGTCAAATTTTCGCAGCGTAAAAACTGAAAGTACAGAAAAATTGTTTCGTCGTTGGGTCTGGCATTTGTGACGCAATTTTTTGAACTCAACATAATTTTGTTTAAAAATTTTTGTTGCGAATCGAAGCTTAATGCGTCACCCCCTCTGATTTCAGAACTTTTGTAACTGGAAGAAAATAGTTTTACCTTAGTTGATTAATGCGTCACACTTTTCTGATTTCACAGCTTTTGTAAGCAGGCATAAAGACTTGCGTCACACCTCCTCTGTAAGAGGTTTTTTTGTGGATATCAGTACTTTTGTAAGTTTGTAAACAACTTTCTAGCTGCCATAGTTCTAGAAGTATGAATCATCCCTCTGGAATCTGGAAGTGGCGTTATCCCGGGATTAGGCCACATTTTCCCAAAACCATGAAACACGTGTACGCTAAAACTTAATTCTCTACAACTTCGCCTTTGGAACAAACTTTCTAACTCTCATAGTTCTGGAGATTTGGGTCATCCTGCCTAATTATGGATGTGGCCATATACCAGGATGGGGCCATATTTCTCCAAAACCCTGAAACACGTGTTCGCTTAAATTTGATTCTCTCTAACTTCGCCTTTGGAACCAACTTTCTAAATCTCATAGTTCTGGAGATCTGGATCATCCTGCCACAAATTGCCATAAAAAAGACGAAATTCTGGAAGTGACCATATACCAGGATTGGGCCATATTTCCCCAAAACCCTGAAACACGTGTTCGCTTAAATTTAATTCTCTACAACTTCGCCTTTGGAACCAACTTTCTAACTCTCATAGTTCTAGAGATGCGGAATACATTTCATGAAACTTTGAAAACCTTAAAACGACAAAAAAAATTGCCACAAAGAAAGAAAGAAAGAAAGAAAGAAAGAAAGAAAGAAAGAAAGAAAGGAAGAAAGGTTTACCAAATGGTGCATCAGAAGCATTGATCCTTCAACTAGAGGTTAGTTATTTTTCTATGACTATCATTTTGTAACTACTGAGAATTTCATGCGTAGGAACGAAATGGTCCGTGGAATTGCCCTTTAATGGGCGTTGAGGTGTTGGTGTTGTCCTCTTTGTTGTGTTGGTCCACCTATTTCTTCGTATTAGGTATCCTCGTAATTTATCTTGGAAGTTCGACAGTATCGGAGGTTAAATAATCAATCGACGAGTTTAAATGAAATGATGTAATTAGAATTGATTTCAGAGTTATTTTGCATGAATGTGTGAACGTAACAAACAATGGAGTCATTGTTGGACGTCTACTTGCTTTTTCACAGCAACTGCTTCATCGAACAGCGAATGCTAACTGCAAGCTATTTTCATTTGATTGGACGTTTTTCTTCTCTGTAAATAAAAGTCTTAAAACTAAAACATCTCACGCTCTGAAAAGTTAACAAATCTACCACATCGCGATCGGGTATTGAGTTCGTAATTCTATTACATTTTTGACAGCCATTGAATTTCTATTTATTTCATTAAATTTTCCTAGACCGAACGTCCGGATCTGTGTAATCGCGATTCTTTTTGGTAGCTTGTAATGCCCGTCCTTTGAACATGTCCAAACTAACGCAGACGTAGTCAACTCTTTCTCTGACAAAACCCCTAAACTTTCTTACTTACTAATAGGGTTGGCCGATTTTACAGTTTTTTTTATTGCGAAGAGGACAGCCTGGATACGATTCCAGGAGTCGAAAAAATAATTTTGGTGCCTTTGGTTTATTTTTAAATTCGATTTCCAGCTTGCACACTCCAATTTTCTGAAGAAAGGTCGATTTTCTTAACATTCCTCTTTTTCAGAACATTATTTGTCGAAAAATTATTGTCAATATTTGAGATTATGGTTGGAATCCACTCTTTAAGGGCCTTTCTTCAGAAAATTTGAGTGTGCAAGCTGGAAATCGAATTTAAAAATAAACCAAAGGCACCAAAATATTTTTGTCGACTCCTGGATTCGTATCCAGGCTGTCCTCTTCGCAATAAAAAAAAGGTCTAAAATCGGCCAACCCTACTTACTAATATGATTATCCCATTGCTCCCTTCTACGACGCTTCCAACAGCCCTCATGTTGGAAGCTTTTAGAACGTGAACATGTCCACCCACCATACAAGATCGACCAGCTCTCCTCACACGCAACAGTTAGGCAAGCAATCAATCTTCACTAATCGTTGCGTTATCTGCCATTAGGATTAGGATCTACTTGTTGCCAACTTACACTGACCAAAATTTAAATACGAACTTTGTAAGGTTTGTTCTTCTGCGCAGGTCTTCGCGGTATGAAAAACATGCACAGAAGTACAACGTTTATTAAGTCCTTATTTAAATTTCGGTCAGTGTATTTCAAACGATTTTAATTTAATTTTTGTTCAGATTATAGCTGCTGTAATGACGTATTTGATGATATTGATTCAATTCGACTCATCGAACAACAAAGCCCGAGAGTTGACTACGAATTACTGTTTGCAAATGCAGAACAACACTAAACCATAAAATTTATAACAATTATAGAGATTTTTGAGCATTTTCAACACGAAAACCATAATTTCTCTGTCGATTAAAATTTTTGATTGTGTAAAATAAATGTTTCATTTATAAAAAAAACTCATTTATTGCTTTGTACTTATTTCTGAGCATTGGACCACCTACCCTACAACTAGTAATTTATTTTAATTTTTTTTTGTGTTGGTTTCGCTTTTTTAAATCACCACGTAAATAAAATATGCATTTCAATTAAATTTATAATTAAAATCAAATCAAGAGAATGTTATCGTTTAAAATGCGCAACGAAAATATGAAATTCCCGTGTGTATGATAATTCCCACATAACATTTGCATTTCGTGTTGTCGGATGGAAAATTAAAAATAAAAATAAAAATTAATATTTAAATTTTATTTGAAGTTGAATAAAATTCGTAGTTTATATAATTTACATAATAACTAGGTATTCGAAACGAGGAATCAATAAATCTCTAGGTTGGTTTCGAAGTCATCTCTAAGGATTTTCACGTTGCGAATATTCTTATTCTTTAAAGTCAAAGTCGAAGTTCATTTGTTATCCAAGTGGAGAAAATATGAAGGAACTTCGGATTTCCTATTTTTCCCCAGGGTAATACAACGTTCTATAAACAAAAACAAAGCGACAGTTCCGGAGAGGCACACAGGGGAGAACGAGAGCTGAGAAAATATACTGAACTGTTCACAATGCATCCATGAAAAATAGTTAACAAGTCTATGGACGACGTGAGTTTCAGTTCAACGTTTATGAATAGTTAGTTAGTTACGTTTATTGGTCATTAATAATACTTGGGCCTCTTTTGTATCCAATTCTTATATTACAATTCAAGGAGTTTAAAAAAGTGTAGAATACTCCTTAATTTGGTGCTTAAAATATGCTTCTCCGTTAGGACGCAGTTGCCAAAAATTCTATGTCTCTGCCAAGTAAGTGGGCATGCGGTTAACAAATGCACCGGGGTTTCCTCGTCCTCACTGCACCATCTGCATATTGCCGTATTAGAAATTTTACTATACACGTGCATGTAATGAGGCTATTACATGTATAGGCAACACCCTCTACATCACTCGCATAGTAAAACGCTATACTACAAACATGTGTTTTTAAATTTACTTGTTATGCTGTTTTCAACATTATCGACATTATCTCTTTTTTCAGTGTATTTTTTGTATGGAAAACCTTGAAAGCAGCTGAAACTTGATAACAAGTAAATTTATAAGCACACGACCGTACATTCGGGAAATAATTTGATATCTCGTATCACGATGAGTAAAAGTACCTCGGGCTGCCGCCCTCGGATACTTTTACTCATCTGGATACGAGATATCAAATTACATCCCTCACATAGTAATGTATTCATTCTATTTAGATGTTTGTTTAGACCGCAGTGACCAATAATTGCTCCGATGATTAGCCTCAGGTTGTCTCTTGATTTATTAAGAAGAAATTTGTGTTCCTTACATTTGGGCCATTTACGATGGTTCTACTGTGTCTACAATTAGTGAGATTTTGCCAGATTCTCACGTACTTTGTTTCATAAAAATTAC
Source organism: Pseudolycoriella hygida (assembly GCA_029228625.1). Taxonomy (NCBI): domain Eukaryota; kingdom Metazoa; phylum Arthropoda; class Insecta; order Diptera; family Sciaridae; genus Pseudolycoriella; species Pseudolycoriella hygida. Next base: position 118,669,920 of record CM055406.1, read on the forward strand.
ATATAACGCCCCTTTCAGTGCTGTATGCCAGTCCTACGGCTGGTTTTGCGCCCTCAAAAGGTGTTGCACTGCCTTCGCGAGCTAATTCATCGGCCATTTCATTGCCGTTAACACCTCTATGTCTTGGAACCCAGTATAAAGTAGTAGTGTTGTTCATTGATACTTCTTTCAAAAGCCTTGCACATTCATATACTAGTATAGTTTTGAGGTGAAGCAGTGATTACCGAGTAATCTCAGAGACGCTTGACTATCCGAGTATATCTTATACATACTTTATACATACGTTCTAGTAGTTTTTGATACAAGTTATGTATAAAGGTAGTTTAACGCACTAGATGTGAGATTAATGTGCGTTAAATTACCAGCATACGTAACGTGTATCAAGCAACGTTTTTGTAATTTAACGATTAAAAATGAGCTTTTCCCTGCACGTTTCCACTTGCGAAAATTTTTCTTTCAATTATTTTTTTTTACAAGTGCGTAAAAACAGCTTTGTTATAGTATATTACAGAGGAACACTGTTATGAGCAATATTACAGGTGTGCGAGTTAAAAATTTAATCGCACCAGTGCGTGAAAGCGGTTTTTACGCACATTGAAATGACGCACGAAAAAGCGAGCTTTTCCACTCAATTTACTCCATAATATATCAAAAGAAATTTTTTGGACTGTGGTCGACCTTAGGACCAACCTCTCGAGAAAACTTCATAATTTGAAGAATATGAATGAAGAGCCACATAATATCGTGCAGTATAGTAGCGTGAGTTGGACCAACAATAATGACATTACAACCAACCAATTTTCACTATTTTTTTTTTTTTTTCGTGATTTCTGGAAGTCCATATCTTTCATTCAAAGCTTTGAAGAGCGATTTCCGTGCTAATTTCGCAGAGATATAAGTGAAACCACGTTTTTGACCACTTTTTCGACTTCGAAGATTTCCGACCGGTTCTGCCCAAATTCAATCTCGTAATTAACTTTTTTATTATCTTTCAGGAAAAAAAAAAGATTTTGCAAAACGGATAAGATTCAGCCGATTTATGTAGAAAAATTACGTTGGGTCCTAGTAGAGACTCAGCTTTAGGTCCCTTTAGTCCAAAAGCTCAAAATCAAAAAAGTTTCTTCCATAAATTTTCAGATATGTCCAGACCTTACAAATAAAAAAAAATAAGGAAATCCGTAAATATTTATTCGTGTTATGTACAAAACACTAAAAGGGCAATTCCACAGTCCGTTACCGTTGGAACGGTATCTGTTGGCTAAACTAGAGGTGAGCGGGCGGACCTAATTTTCGTGCCTAAAATTGCCCACCCGCCCGAATCCCGAAATTGTTTTTATGCCTGTCCGATGCCCGCCCGAATTTAAAAACAATTTATGCCCGCCCGAGTTTTTTTACGCCCGCCCGATGCAAAACTGAATTTTCTTATATGTTTTTGTGCGCACCTCAAATTTCTATAAGAATTTCTTTAAATCATAAAATATCGATGTATAGTACTGTATTGCCGAACATTCTTTTTTCATATGATAACAACACATCTGCATTTGAGTGTTGGGATATATTACTCACCTCATATGAAGAGTTGATAGTGGTTTTACAAACTTACAATCTTTTTCATTTAGTTTTGTAGGTTTTTTGAAGGTAATAAAATTCCATTGTTCGAACAATGGAATTCTGAGAAATATGCGGATATTCTATAAACCTATAAAAATAAATGAAAGTAATTGTAATACTTGATCTTTGAAATTGAATGTTCACTACTTCTTTTCGGGTCTCTCGCTCACCTCTAGGCTAAACTAGGCAAAGATGAGAGTTGTGTTGCATTAAGAAAAGTTAGATGTAAGTTGTATCACAACAAAATCCCTTTTTAAAAGGGAAACGTGAAGCAAGTACTCGTCTCTTCTTCCAAGACAACTGATATCAATTTTGGTGGCGCTTACAGCTTCGGAACGCAAAAAATTCTTTTGAAATATTTTCATTTTCGATTAAAGAAATGCGTCACAAATGCCGGACCCAATGTTATAGTTTTTCTGTTCTTTCAGATCTGACATGAAAAAAAAATTAAGTTTTGCGTGATGTGTGGAGTACGGGTAGCCAATTTTTTGGCGTGCGAAATCTGAAAGCGCAGAAAAATTATTACGTTGGGAGGGTCCGGCATTTGTGACACACTTCTTTAATCGAAAGTGAAAATATTTCAAAAGAATTTTTTGCGTTCTCAAGCTGTAAGCGTCACCCAAATTGATGTCAGATATTTTGGAAGAAGAGACGAGGACATGCGTCACGTTTCCCTTTTAAAAAGAGTTTTTGTTGTGATATCAGTGATTTTGGAAGACAAGAAAAGACAAATATTGGAGAAAAAATTTCCGGCGAAAAAAAATTTCGCCGAAAAAAATTTCTTCGCAAAAATTTTTAGCGAAAAATTTTCCCAGGCAAAAAAAAAATTTCAGCGGCAAAAAATTTTCAAGCGAAAAAAATTTTTCAAGCAAAAAAATTCAGCGGGAAAAAAAGGTCAAAGCGAAAAAAAATTTTCAGTGAAAAAAAAATTTCAGTGAAAAAAATTTCCTGCGACGGGAAAAAAGTCAAAACTTAGCTGTATGGTTCCGAAGTCTACGAAAAAAAATTTTCTGAATTTTTTGTTCTTATGGGGACTTGCGCCACGGGCGCATCGCTACCGCGCGCCCATGATCTGCAACTACTACATTTAACTTTACATAACATTGTAGGGTAAATGCATAAGTTATCGGCCAGGTGGTAGTCTCCGGCCAACTTGACAATTTTTTTTTCAACTTGACGTTTAAATAGTACACATAGTTTCATAAGTGACCGGCCACATTTCGCATTGAAATATGGCCGGTTTTTGGTGCTGGCCGGAGACTACTATATGACCGATAAGTGGGGCATTTATCCTACAAAGGTATTAGTTTCCCATTTTTGACGATCTAACAAATATAGGAACCGTCCACTGGTTAAGAGCTTTAAGCTTTACTTAATTAACCCATTTTCCTCGTTTTATTTCCATAATAAACGACTCGATTTTTTATTGGTTTGGTATTTTTATGAGGAGGAATTTAATGGAAGATTTAAATTAGATTTTCACTTCCATAAAATGAGTCAACAATGAGGTGTTGTGTAAATTTAATTGGACGCACTATATTAGTTTTCCTTCGATAAGATTGAAAGAAAAGAAAATGTATTAGCGGTTTATCAAACACATAAAATCGTTTTTATCGCCAAAACGCGAACCAAACTGCATTGTATCTTATAAGTAAATTTATTTAAGAGAAATAAAAAGTTATCCCAAGTATAAAATAGTACAAAGTTTTCCTTTACTGCCGGTATTCGAAGAAGTTTAATCCAAATACCTACGCTGCAGAGGAGTTTAAAAATAAATTTTTTGTTTTGTTTACATGATCCGAAAAGTTTTGTGGAATAAAAAGTTTAAATTCGATACAAGTTCAAATTATTTTAAAAGAAATTCGGTGTTGAACGAAAATATGCTTCTCTACGCCATTATTCGAATAGAAAAGGAGTGTCACACCAAGACATGTTTTTTTTAATTTTAAAGACTTTTTTCAAAAAAAAAACTTATTTCGTATCCTCTTGAACTGCGGTAAATCCTATAAAAAACTTGGTGAGAAAAGAGCCAAGGAATTCTTGTGTATTGTTTATGCGGTAAGTTCTTTACATCAGAAGCCAAACCAAGAAGCATTTTTTTTCTATTATAATTATGAAACCCCAATGATGTATGTAGAACGCTAATTCTATCGGTACCGTTACCTGGGTAACGAAATTCATCTCTTTCAATCTTTCAATGTGATTTATATTCACATGACACAAAACACATTCGTTCCCTGGGTGACACGGTAGCTATAATGTATAGGTTACCGCTGGAATTAGCCATAGACTCAAAAAGGTTATACCATTTTGAAGGTTCAGGGTTAAAGAAAGATAAAAGCTAAGTTTACCACTGCATCAGGATAGAAGTTTAGCATGTTGTATAGACTAACAGTTTTCGGTTGTGGAAGAGAGTTGTTACACATGTATTTACTCTGCAGTGGTGCCAACTTATCTACGTAGTTTCTAGCTCCTCAGGCCCTATAATTGTGAGGACGTTGTCTATACAATTCCAATAGTTAGACAAATATCAGGCAAATGTTTATTATTCTGTCCATGTTTTAAAAATATTTATGCGACATCATTCGCCTCATACAATCATAGAAAAATACAGTGGCAGAAATTTGGAATATTCACGGTCTATTGAAAAAATAGAAAAAGGCCTCCACGAAACATGTTCTCCTCAATTTTCATACAAAATTTCGAAAAAAAAACATAGAAGGGACCCGTACGTATCAGAATAGATGCGGCAAACAGAGTTGATGTTACGAAAAGACTGGAACGTATTTAAGTAAATGTTGCGTTCACATTAGACTGTATTGGAAATTGCCCGTAGGGCAA
>CM055406.1:118674871-118750900 GCA_029228625.1 Pseudolycoriella hygida
TTTAGAAGTTAGGGGACTTTCTCTGGGCGAACAAACCATCTCCTTGGCGGGCGATAGGAGGGCATGGAGGACGATAGTTCACCAATCTGGGGTTGCGACAGAATGACCTCACACCGGAAGGTACTAACGGTCTATAAAGTTTGATGATGATGATGATGATTGAACCACTATGAATGTTACCCCAGTTGATTTTTGACCGTTTTCATTTTAATTACACACAACTTTTTTTTCAAACAATTATTGAAGTGTCGACACCGACACTCACCCGCTCAATCGATAAGTCCAGTCACCCTTTGCCGAGAAATTTTTTTTGCAAAGTTAATCATTTTAAAAGTTTACCGTGACAATCGTTCACCAAGTATACTGGACTGATCGCTTTTCAAAGGTTCACACAAGTCGTCTACTGTAAATAAGTATTTATAACCCTTTTTGAAAATTGGCACAGTCCACCAAAAGAACAGTGACGATATCCATGAAGCTGATTGTCTTTCATTGACTCTCAATATTCGATTCGTCGACTCCATCGATATTTTTGTTTGTGAATAAATTGATGCCACTCATTAACACTAACTAGACCAACTGAAATTAATTTTAAATTGACGCAAAGTAGCAAGCAAGTGACGATAATATCAGTCCAACAATTTTCTACTGCCATTCAAATAAAGTGCATCTGGCCTTCAAGTCATTAAAAAAAATGAGCTGCACCTCATTGCCTCTCCCAGATAACACTTTGAATTGGGTGCCCAACAATAACTAACAACAATAACAAATCAAATTTACAAAAAATGTGTCTATCATATGGTAGAAGGAACATTTTTCACAACGTGTCCATCATATGGTAGAAGGTACATTTTTCGTGTCAATAAAGTTTGAAGTTATTGTGCTACATCTGCGTCACATGAAAAATGTATAAACACAAAAACTAATGAAAACAACAAAACTTTGAACAAATTCCGCGAAAATAATCTCAAATATCGAAGAATTGATTTAGTGATTCGCACAGGGCTGACAGGACCAATGTCAATATTTTTTTACTGTATTGTGGAGTGTGAGTGTGGAAATTGCGAAGTGATTATTTGCACCCGGGTTTTAAATAACCGTTAATGCACTATTTGCACCCGGGTGCAAATAGCCGCTAATGCAATATTTGCACCCAAGCCCACATTAAGTGAGTATTGCCTTCTTTTATAAGCTCGTGTTATAAGACCCGTATGAAGAACGAAGTCGCTTTTCAAAAACTTTTTATCCCTGAAAGGTAATCGAAAAATCTTTTATGGGATCTAGGGTACTGTCGGCCCAAGGGCTGCCAAACTAGGCAGTTTAAGTGGTTTTGGTCTTTTGTACATGGGGATTGGGCAGGTAGATAGGGTAGCGTTTGACCGTATGTAGTAATGGGTCTCACAGCCTGTTACTGCATGCCAGGCGTGCAACTGTCTACGTGTCAAGTCGTACTCCCCGGGACCTCATACGTTAGTGTTTGCTAAACTTGAAAGTGCGATTGGCCTTCCGAATAGGGGTTCAGCCGAGGCTTGCGACCTGGCTGGGACACATAGTAAGCGTAGGCTACAATGTGGAAAAGTTAATGCAACGAAAGATCGAGAAAAGAGAGAAAACCCTTCTACAATCGAGCAGCCTTCGGGGAACTCGAGGTTTACGGCAACGAAAAGGAAACGTCCTAAGGACTCGAGGAGGACTAATAAAACTGACGAAAGAGCTTGCGAAAGCCAACATCGGCATTGCAACTATACGGGAGTGTGGATACAATAAATATGCCCAAATTACCCGCTATAATGGCTACACAATATTCCATAAGCAGCAATAGCCGAGACCATGTACTTGGTAACCAAAAAATACGTGCATCTGGTGCACTTCCGAAAGGTCAACGAGCGTCTATGTGTACTACGAATGAAAGGCCGCTACAAAAACTACTCCATGACTAATGTACACGCCCTTCATAATGAGTCGCCTGAAACTGACAAGGATGCTTATTATGATCTGCTCGCAAAAACCTACGACGAACTACCGGCTTACGAAATCAAAATCGTTTCGGGAGGCCTGTTAGAGATGTACACGAATCGCATGAGGAGTGCGGCCCTTGAGCAAAAATGACGGAATCGGCTTTTACTCGCCTTAACTTTTAAGAACTGACTTGTTAATATCTCAAACGCAACACAAATCCAGAACAACATAAAAAAACTTGATGAAAGAAGCTACCGCTCCAGAGTTCTATAGATGGGAACAAGATGGATCTTGAGGAGAAGCTTCTGCTTCAGGAACTAGGTCACGAATATCTGAATCACGGTCTAAGTCCACGAGAGAACCTAAAAAACGATCATATCTCAATGTTTTGAATGGTGGACCCACTAGATAAGGAGCTATAAACATTTTGTGCATCATAAGTTCAACTTCAAGTATTTTGAAACAAATTGCTTCATTCCTTCTACCTCAACATGTAGTATCTGGGTTATAAGAATGCATTTAGTTGTATAGATGTTCAAACATTCATCAACAGATGTTCAAATTCCTTATTAGCTCCTTCCCTCCACAAGACAAAAATCCGCGTCTTCTACAACTTTGTGGAGAATTGAATGAAGAACAATCTCTAGAAGAAAACTTTCTTCTAAAAATAAAAGTTTAAAAGTTTTCTGAGTTTAAAGAAGGTAAAACAAATACTTATTTCGGAAAAACAGGAAAAACTGTTAGGAAAATGGAAAATACGGAAAATCTTAGTACTGTAAAAAAAACTTCGGACTTTTGCATTTCATTAGAGCACCACATCACAAAAATCGGTTAAAGGGTCTCCGCTCAATAAATAGTCAAAGTAATGCCTGCACCGGAAACTTCTGGAAGGAGGAGGGGAGGAAGTAGCACGACGATCAACTCAAGAATTCATTACCAGTTCGGCCCTACCAGCCAGTTTCATATTAAATTAGTTCAAGCCGTAGTTTCGTGGGTGACGAAATAGGAAAATTCTACGGTCACTCTGTGTTTTTAATTGCTACAACGTTCTTCATATTGACATAACCCATACATTTGTGCCAAATCAATGGGAAGCCGGATGCAAATAGTCATCAATGCACTATTTGCACCCGGGTGCAAATGTCATCAATACACTACTTGCAGCCGGGTGCAAATAGTCGTTAATACACTATTTGCACCCGGGTGCAAATAGTCGTTAATACACTGTTTGCACCCGTGTGCAAATAGTCATCAATGCACTATTTGCAGCCGGGTGCAAATAGTCGTCAATACACTATTTGCACCCGGATGCAAATAGTCGTTAATACACTGTTTGCACCCGTGTGCAAATAGTCGTTAATACACTATTTGCACCCGGGTGCAAAAAGCATCTACCTGGACATTGTAAGAATTTCGAAATACCAGTAAATTAAATGGCAACCAGAATTCTATTTCATAAACTCATTTAATTTGCATTAGATGTACATACATGTAATCACATTTCATAGAAAATTAGATGTACCCATAGAAAAGATGTAACGCGAGGGATACATTTTAATACCGCCCAACTGGAGAGGTTCAGCACATTTTCCGATGGAACTTTATGTAACATTTCTTGTGTTAAATTGTTATCTGGGTTAAGCTACGAATGTGTCGAACATAAACCTGTTGTATGCATTAGGTGGATGTACCTGACACTGGTGTCAGTTTTTACCTATCGCGACAAAACGCTCTACAATGAGTGACACATTCAGTGGTTTTTAATTTATTCTTATTTAAGCCGTTTTCATATGGAATTTATGTCCATGTTTTTCAAGAATTCGCATTTAATAACGTTTTGTAAAAAAGTTAAGAATTGATCGCTGCAAAATATAAAAAGTGATCGCTATAGAATTTAACGATCACTTTTCTTACTTTATAGCGATCACTTCGTAGTTTTTAAAATATTTGGTAGATCGAAACATAATCACTGAATATGCTTTGCGAGTGAGTTTCTGGATGTGATTTTTAAATTTTACCTTTTGGTCAATATCTTCGCCTAGTTCTCTTATCGTTGACACTGATGTGGTAACTTCGCCATTAATTTTCTGTTCAAATTCGATCTAGGTAGGTTTTTATGTGACCGAAAGTATATTTAATCGTAGAAAGGGATTTTTGCACCAGTCGGAAAGCGAGTGTAGCACAAGTTCCCACTTTTGCCTTAAAAAATTGTCTCTTATTTTCACATTTCCTTTATCAAGTAGCGATAGCTACTTTATGTTTTCACCCTTCCTGCACGTGCGTCCGTTCGTGCACACTTCATCGGGGTATCACCGAGGATTCACCAAAGAATCACCGATGATTCACTAAAGAATCACCGATGATTCACTAAAGAATCACCGATGATTCACCAAAGAATCACAAATGATTCACTAAGGAATCACGGATTATTTCGCAGTGAATCAACAGTGATTCACCGATGATAAGCCGGTGAATCATCGATGATTCTCCGGTGAATGATCGGCGATTCCCAGGTGAATTATCGGTCATTCAGCAATGAATCACCGTTGATTTAGGTCCAAAAATAAACTTCTTTGATTACACTCTATCGCTATTTTCTCATACCCATGACAATTTATTAGTGCAAGTTATACTAGGGTGCTTTTCACAAATAATGCCACCTTGTTTTATGGAATTTCGAAGCAACAAATACACCTTCCCCATCTCTCAGTATAGTCGGCTTTTTGAAGCCTCACACATCATTCCTTCGTACTTCGTGATGTCTTCTGTGAACAACTTCTTGTGCCATACTAAGTTGCACATACTGTGTAAGAGTAGTTTTTCCACGTTTTTTAGTTAAAGACAGTCGAAAATCGATCTGCCTTACAAAAATGTGTTCCAGACCGGTGCAACACGATTAAACAGAGGAAGTTTTTGCATACCTTTACTGTATAGGGTGGCTTTAGTGTACTAGGTATCAGTTTATTCGCCGAGCCGCCAGACGACGTTGAAATTATCACCTAATTTGACAATAAACTTTTGAGTACTGAAAATTCTTTGTTTCATTGGGCCTTAAAATCCCATACAACTTGATTTGATTCTATTTTGTTTTACTCAAGTTATAACCCAAAAATCAGTTTTCTCGCCGATTGACATGCACTGAGTTAGGGAATCCATTTATCGGCCTTTTTCTGAAAACCGGTTTTCGGTAATACCGATTTTTAAAAAAGAAACCGGAAAAAATCGGTAAATTTTTTATATTGTTTCTTACATTGACGTTAAAGACTTTGAGTGAAGGTATTTTGTTTTAGTCCTCATTTCTCCTGTTTGGCTTAAAAATATGTGCACAGGCAGCAATGATGATTTATCTCGAATATCGTCGCTCATTTTACCTATAAATTTGGGACAAAGACACGAAAAACATGCACGTTGGTATTACCTTCATCGTACACGTCAAATGACGCACTCGGACCCAACTCCTTCTAATGGTCACTATTCGTGTCTCATTATCTTAGATTATCTCAACAAAGAAGATTTAAGAACACGTCGCAAAAATATGAGTTGTCAAGTTTGCGATGTTTTTTTAGAACTGCGTAAATAGCAAATTATTCAAAATTGTAGCTCATGTACTGTGAGAGGATGACTCTTATCCAAATAATAGATGAATAAGAATTCGAAAAGCTTTACTATAAGAAGGTACAAATTTGTTCTGAAATAACATCGCAAATGACCTTGGAATGCGATGATTTTTCAAAACAACTTTCGACCTTCATACTCAAACTTTTTGAATTCTGGCTCATCTATTATTCGTGTAGCAGTCATACTCTTTGCTACCTACGAAGTATTCTGTTCTAAAAAAAACATCGCAAATTTGACAGTTCACATTTTTGTAACGTGCTCTTTTAAACGTCGTTTGATCGGCTTCCATTTCCAGTTTCCCTGATGTTGTCATACTTTTTGCGAATGACGTATTTTGTTTTTCATGCTTCATAGCAGGGTCAGTATACTAGACTCTTCTAAACAAGGATTGAGTTTCAGAGCTAACTGTTATTTATTTATTTATTTATTTATAATTACTTGACTGATTATAGTTACAAATTTTGTTGCTTATTTAAGTTTCAGCGTTCGATGAACTTTTAAAGAAACATTAATTTTAAACTTTAAATTATGAATTATCTTTAGATTTTTTTTTAAAGTCTATGTTTATTTATTAATTAATTAAATCCCTAAATCCCCTTTTTTTTAACAGGAATTTCTAATTTTTAATTTTTGTATACAATTGACTAATTTGGCCGTTACTATAAATATTATGGAAAAGAAGAATGACAAAGTTTGCTCAAAAATACTTTCAAAGTTGATGTATATGCTAAGAGACTGACTAGTGCCCACAGCGTGCATGAATAGTAGGAGTGCCATCGTTCCACGGTCTCACTCCACCCATGTGCAATTTAAAGTAAAGTAAATAAGTTTTGGAAGAAGCATCTCACTGAGAATCAACTCTATCGACGACGCCAAGAAATGAAAACGGAAATGAAAATGAAAAACTCTAGCCATCGTATTGCTGTTCGGATAGCTACTCCTTTAATTTTCTCTTAAATCCGAACACACTTGCAGACTTCACACTCAAAGGCAGAGAGTTGTACATAATGCTACCGACCTTGGCCACCGCCCCTTCCCCTATTTTCGTACGTGAAGCAGAACAGTACAACAGCTTCCGATTCCTGGTATTATACCCCTGCTCTACTTTCTTAAACGTGACAGTATTATGTGCCTGACCAGCTACCGCAGCATGCACGTAAGTACAAACACTCATCTTATAGACGCTATTGATATTTAGCACTCTCGGACAGTGTACATTGAAGAGGTCATCAGTGGTGTGACGCTGACGCAGTTTACATGCATGCTTCAAGCCTCTCTTTTGCATGTTCTGTAATTGTTTAACGCACTTTTTGCTCGCTTTGCCCCAGATACCGGTTAGATAAACTAGGTGTGAGTGAGCTAGAGCAAAGTATATTTTCATAAGCACTGGTTTCGGGAGAACACGCTTGATCTTATTAAGCACACCACTCACAGATGCTAGTTTTTTGCAGAGCTTTGTAACATGCGCTTCCCAACTCAAATCCTCATCGATCAGGAGACCCAAATACTTATAAGTGGAAACCACCTCTATCACCTGACCGTTCAGCATAACCGGCTGGATGGCAGGCATGCCTCTGGCCTTTCTGCGAAAGTGCACGATCTTCGTCTTCGAGACATTAAGGGTCAGCTTGTTGACCTGAAAAAACTCATTCAACATTGACAGATCATGTTCAATATCCACCACATTGCGGTCATATGAGACATTTGAGCAGAAGTCCCCAGTGTCATCAGCAAACAATATTATTTCCCCCCTCAAGGGCAATTCATGTATATCGTTAATATACACAAGAAACAGCAGAGGGCCAAGGACGCTCCCTTGCGGCACACCTATACTCATTTCAGCTAGTGGGCTCTGATGACTGCCGACAATAACGCATTGCTTACGCTGTTTCAAGTAGCTCTTGAACAGATTCAGGGCAATTTCCCGAACTCCCGCAATTTCTAACTTTCTTATGAGTATTCCATGGTCTACACAGTCAAAAGCTTTCATCAGATCGAGAAATACTGCACTAACCACTTCACCACTATCAATATCTGTTAGTAGTTTATTCAGCAGATCGAACGTTGCAGTGTGAGTCCCTGACTTCTTTCTAAACCCGTATTGCCTCCTGTACAGATAGCCGCTGGCCAAGAGGAAGGACATCAGACGTTTATGCAGGACTTGTTCAAAAATTTTATTCAAAACTGGCAGCACATAGATTGGTCTGTAGTTAGACGGATCTGCTTTAAGGCTTTCAGGGTACGTCCCGGTGAAGATTGCAAGGTTCACAATACACGATATCTCCGACGCTATCTCACATGCACAGCTTTTAAGACTTAGAGCAGGTATCTCATCATAACCCGCACTCTTGTTTACATCCAGACTGAGCAGTAGGTTGAGAATCTTGCTAATGCCTGTCGGCTCAAGGAAGATGCCAGAGTGGAGAAAGCATTGACGCCGCGGTCATTCGTGATCTTACCAGCTATTTCATGTCCCGCCTCAGAGAAGAAAGCGTTGAAGGCAGTTGCCTTTTGAAGGTCTTCTGTTACTGGTTCTCCTCCCACAATCAGCTCAGCTTTAGCTTTACGCCTGCCAAGAACCCTATTGATGTTCCTCCAAGTACCTCTCTTACTACTAGTGTTTTGAAACATTTCCTCGTAATACTTGCTACTATAAAACTTGTGGAGCTCATCTATTTCCGAGTCAAGAGATTTCAGCTTTCCTTTGACCGCTTGGTCGTTGCTGTGCTTTTTAATCACGTCAAGGAGATGGCCATTCATGTACGGGTAGAGCTCTTCCTTGCGGTCACAGCGAACCTCCTTCGTAGTAGTGGACTCCTCGTAGGTATCTTTAAAGACCTTGACGAAGTCATTTAGGAAAGCATCCGGGTCATTATAGGACAACGTTGGAAAACCCGTTAACCTGCTCGAAAGGGTATTCCTCATCTTGTCATAGTCTGTAGTGACCTTAAAAGTTGACTTTGGTTGACTTACCGCACTGACGTTAACGTGTGTAAATATTGCAGAATGGTCACTCAGGCTATCTACAACTCTGACTGTATTGCAATACATTTCTACTTCGTCACTAAAATTACACAAAACATGGTCGAGAAAGGCTGCACTAGCTGGCTCTTCAAGAAAACCCTGTAGGTGCCTCAGAAAGGGAGTAACTATTTCAACAGAAACGGAGAAAAACTTTGAGTCAACCTTGTCTATGAACTTGTGCTGTAGGTGGGAGCTTATGTAGATGCTCAATCCACCAGCAGGTCCATTGTGACAGGCTGGGTAGTGCGTAAAGGATGGTAAATTCCGAAGTCCAACGATTTCGTACGTCAGTTTAGTTTCCCCGATCACTATAATATCTATGTTGAATTTGATGTCCGCAAGAAACGCTTTAAATTTATTGAATTTGTTTAGACTATTTATGCTCCTGGCGTTTAATTGTAAGATACTTATGCCTCGAAATGTGGAAGAATTACCAGAAAAATAAGCGCTGAGACACTCAGCGTCGTTAAAGAAGTGATTCACAGTGAAGGGGCTTAAAATTTTCTTTAAAAATGACATTATCATACGGTAGGTTGAGATGGGGAAGCACGAGACAACTTACCACTACTCAATGCCGCCCGCCGCCAGCACCATCCAGTGCCCCAGCATTTTTTGCATCGCCATCCTCCAACTTTGAAAAATTTGTATCATTAAAAATTCGAATTACATTGGTTTTTTCTCCTATCCTGAGCAAAATTTTACCATTTCTTGTCCACAGATATTTATAGTTGTTGGCCTTCTCAAAAAGTTTAGCTTTAGCAAATAATCTTCTTAAGTTTGGGACTAAATTTTCATAAATAATAATTCTTTTCTTATCTTCAGAGTTTTCAGTTTTAAATCCTATCTCATCAATGTAGACATTTTTAATTTTCCTGTATTTATCGATGAACTCGTTCATAGTATCTCGGGATTTAAATGTTGCTAGTATGGTTGGGGGTCGACTTCCAGATGTATTTGTTGCCGCTGATTCTTCGGATGGGATACACGGTACCTCTACATTCAGTTGTTTATTCCGTTCCTTGAGCCTAACGATTGACTTGAGTTGGATCGTTTTGGGGTCCAGTTCGATGACCTTGGCTATGTTGTCCATGATATTTTGCAGTTTTTCATTTTGACACACTGGCACGCCGTTGATCTGGATGGCGGGTTGATTGATTTTGCCTTCCACCTGGTCTAAACGCTCGGTCAATACTGTGTGCACTGTTGAGCCAGGTCGAACAGCAGTATTCGGCGCATGAGTATATAAGCCCCAGAGCAGATGTCCTTAGGCATGCTGCTGTCGCTCCTCACGAGGTGCCGGCTAATTTCCTCATTAAATTATTTCTTGTTCCGAGCTTTGCTTGGAGCTTTTCGGCGTGTTTTGCGTAGGTGAGCGATCGATCAAGTTTCACTCCAAGGTACACTGGGTTTTTATTGTGCGAGAGTCCGGTCCCATCGAACATTACGTCCAGTTCGGTGTTCGCTGCTTGATTTGTCAAATGGAAGCAGGATGATATAGTTTTCGTAATGCTTGGCACCAGCCGCCATTCCTCGCAGAATTTTACGAACGGTATCATGTCCTCCGACAATGTTTTGCTTAGTTGGTAGAACGATGAATGTTGGAAAAGATATGCCATTTCGTCAGCGTATAAGAATTTTCGTGATTTAGATGGAGGCAAATCATGTATGTATAGATTGAAAAGCAAGCTTGATAAAACTGATCCTTGCGGAATTCCGTTGTTGAGCTTCTTGAACTACTGGCTTTTCTGATCGTTCAAAAGTACCTGGAACAGTCTGTCGCTTAGCATATTCCCAACTAAATTGCAAATCTGAAGGCATGGAATGGCTTCGATGAGTTTATATAGTAGGCCTTGTTTCCATACTGTGTCGTATGCCGCCGTTAAATCGATAAACACCGCCCCAGTTTTCAGTTTCTTTTGAAATCCGTTTTCAATATAATTTGTGAGTGTCATTACTTGCTCCGCCCAACTTCTATTCTTCTTAAACCCGGCTTGCTCAGGTGGGGTTAGCTTCTCGATCTCCGGGACAATTCTATTTTACAATAAACGTTCAAGCAGTTTGAACGTTACTGACAACAAAGCTATGGGACGATAACTTTCCGGGAGTTTCTCGTTTTTCCCCGGTTTTAGTACAGCAATAATTTTTGTTCTTTTGAAAGCTGATGGTAGAGCGTTCGAAGTAACGACGTTGGTGAAAAAACGAGCTAACGACAATCTTGTCCTTGGGCCGCTGTATGTCAAAAATTCGGGATACACTGAATCGAAACCACTCGCCTTGCCATTTTGGCACAATGTTTAGGTCTTCGACGGTAAAAGCTCTGGATATATCACTCGCTATGGGGGAAGATTTACGGATCAGTCTGTATGCCTGAATTACCTTTTTAGTGAAAAATTTCTTTGACGGCGCTGTGGACGATTGAACTACGTGACGAGCTATTCGGTCGGCGCTCATTTCCGGTTTCTTCTTGGATAGTTTTGACGCTCCACCCAATTTACGTAATGTTGCCCATCCTTTTCTGCTAGAGTGAGACATGTTGATGTTTTCTACAGTTTCTACAGTTGCTTTGGAGCATCGTCCAACGATTTCAAGAGCTCTTTGGCGGTTTCCGGATCTTCTGTGCTATGGCCCTACGTGTTTTATGTACATAACTCGAGTAAATCTTTTCCGATTTTCATTTTTTTTTGTTTGAAAGATCTAAGCATGGCCGGCAAATTATAAAAGAAACTTTTGCCTGTGCTTAGGGCTCAAATGGACCTCATGTCGGTCGTAAGGTCGGCCCTAGCCATTAATATTTTTTTGTGCTATGTTGAAGAGCAAATTGAGGGAAATATTTTTGTCTATGGAAGTATGTGTCCGAGGCCTCTACTTAAGGCCCTAGATCAGTACTAAGGTCGGCCCTAGCCCTAGCTCAAAAAATGGTTTTTTGCTATGTTGTAGAGAAAATTGAGTGGAACATTTTTGGGGGTCAATTTTGTGCTTTCGGAAAATATTTTTACACCGTTTCTTCGGAAGGGTTTTTCAATATTGCCAATATCCAATTTTCAATACAATTTAATGTGGACGTAAGGCAATATTTACTTAAATACGTTCCAGTCTTTTCGTAATATCAACTCTGTTTGCCGCATCTATTCTGATACGTACGGGTCCCTTCATATGTTTTATTGCTGATTTGTCATCTAAGGACCATGATCGGTGCTTCCTCCCCACTCCCGGGTCGAAATTCGACTCGTTAAACGCAATATACCCCTTCGTTCTTCGTACGCGTCTAAAAACGTTTAGGCGGCACGGCGACCGTAAGTCCCAAAAATGCCCAACTCACTCAATCTCATGTTTTCGACTAGACTTTTAGGAAAAAGCAAGATTTTGACAATCGGTGTTTCTGTTTATGTTAAAATAATAACAATAATTGCAACAGCATTGTTGAGTCGGGGGCAGCATTCGTGTATTCCGAATCACTTTTCAATTGAAGGATTATTCTCTTTTCGAATTTTTTGCGTGCTGGTTACAACACCTGAACGTTAGACCTGTCCAATAGTACTTTATTGGTGGGCGAGAGAAAATCCAGGATTTCTTCTAATGTAAATATTGTACATAACGAGTGAGCGTAGCGACAATAGTAGTACAATATTTACATAAGAAGATATCCGAGATTTCTCACGCCCGCCAATACAATATTTTATTTCATTAGACGAGAGAATATCGTACGTTATTCATTCGAGCGCATGAATGTGATAGCTGCGAGAATTTATCACTGCTTCGAAGTGTCAGGGTCCCGAGTTCGAGACACGGCGGCTGCAGGTCTTTTTTTCAATTTTTTTTTTATTCTATTTATTTATGTTTTGGTCGTCATGTGAAATTACTATTTCCATATAGACATTTGAATTTTGCTCTGTGAGAAAACATTTATAACATAAATAAAAACTGATTCAAATACAAAACGAACAAAAATGTAAACAAAACCACTCAAAATACAAAAGCTTGAGTATGTATGTTGAATATGGAGAAAAACAACGCTAGTGTTTGTGAGAGACATATTTGTACATTCTACGTTACTGTATGCTTCTATTTGTCAACAAACAGTATCAGGCTAATTCCATCGGTAACCCATACATTTTCGCTACCATGTCACTTGGGGAACGAATGTGTTTTGTCTCTTGTTATTATAAATCATAATGAAAGAGTGTAAGAGATGAAATTCGTTACCCAGGTGACGGCACCGATGGAATTACGCATCGACAAAATTTGTACATAGCAAATGAGCGAATTTGTGCAGTGGTTAGCGTCGACGGTGCCACTGTTTTTTTCAGTGAATTGGCAAAGAGAAAACGAATTTTCCCTAGTGATTTAAGGGGTCATTCATAAAGGATGTCACGCTTGCTATAAACTCCACAAAGTCCATATCTCCTAACTGGTCAGAGATTTTGTTTATAGTACTCCGGCAAACGTGACATCCTTTATGAATGACCCCTAATGTATGGTTTTTCCTTTATATGCAAGAGTGAATAACGTACGCTATTCTCTCGCCGATAAAATAAGATTCTATGTTGTCGAAAAGTTAGGGGGCCCGCCCGGAAAACGGTGTCAAATGGTCCACCGAAAAATATTTTCTATGGGTCGGATGAAATCCAGAGCGATTTAATGGGTGCTCAATGGCGTTAAATGTGAAAAATGACCACAATTCGAGCATCAATATCTACATCGGCAAGTGTCCGAATATTCTTTTTAATGAGCTCGTTTTCTAGGTTTTTTCTTCCTCTAAAAATTTTTTCTAAGAAGCTAGACTGGAAATGAATCCCTTGTACGACTAAAATAGTGTATAGCATTTTTGCAAAAATTGTTTCCATTTGAAAAGCGAAAGTCATACTGGGAATTGCTTTAGAGTCTAGCTTCTTAGAAACAATTTTTAGAGAAAGAAAAACCTTAGAAGACAAGCTCATAAACAAGAATATTCGGACACTTGCCAACGAAGATATTGATGCTCGGATTTCGGTCATTTTTCTCCTTTAACGCCATTGAGCACCCATTAAATCGCTCCGGATTTCATCCGATCCATAGAAACTTTTTTTTGTGGACCATTTGACACCGTTTTCCGGGCGGGCCCCCTAACTTTTCGAAAACTTAATTTTCCCGTACATTTTTGGACAGGTCTACTGAACGTGCATCGAACCGATTCGAATCACAGCCCTAGAATTTGATCGCTACACCAAAGCAAAAAACTAATATTGAATCATTTAAGGCCCATAACTTGTATGCTAAAATATAGTCTACATTTAGGCGCTCAAATATTATATTTTTGCTGATATCAGTGGACAAAGACGCAGTTTCAAAAAAGTAAGTCAGCATTTCCCTTCCTAAATATGTTGCCTTTTAATAGCAACTAAACTTATTTTTTGGGATCCTACCTACTCTGAGAACGGCGAAAAAAATCGTCAAAATTTACACAAAAACTCGTCGTTCTGAGACAAGGTGCAATCCCAAAAGAAAGTTTATTTCCTCTTAAAAGGCAACATATTTAGGAAGGGAAATGCTGACTCACTTTTTTGAAACTGCATCTTTGTCCACGGATATCAGCGAAAATATAATATTTGAGCGCCTAAATGTAGACTATATTTTAGCACACAAGTTATGGGCCTTAATGTGGTTCTTTATCAGGCGCTTTGTGTTTTCATCGTTTTTGCTTCATTCAAGCTTTATTCCGTCGCTGTTCGCTTCGATAAAGGAAGTAGTTTACAAAGTTTTTGAATCGATTCGTTCGATTTGATGTGAATGTGTGTTTAAACACATCCGTGACCCCATGAACACGAGAAAACATTAACCTCATTTATTAACACTGCGAATGCAAATATTTCACATGATAATTTAATGTACGACAAGATACCTCAAACATTTCAAGAGAATATAGAATTGTGCGATTAAGTGCTTTATGTAAACGGGTGTCACAGAAATGTATTTGGAGATTTTGTATTTATTTCTCGCCCCTAAAAGTTGACTAATTCGGCCCTACTTTTCCCATGTTTCAAATGCAACAGAAAATTTATAGACTTTAATAGAAATAAAATACAATTCTCATTACTAATTGATTGGGACATGTATTTTTACCTCCTTAATTTATTCTTTTTAAGCAGCAAATAAAATTGCTTCCAAAAAAATAATAAATTTGCTGAGAAAGCACCATTAAATTTGCGGCGACCTGAATTATCGCCCGGGGAAATATCGCCCAGACCAAAATAAATTGGCATTTTCACCCAGGGAATTATCGCCCAGACAAAGGGGAATTATCAACCAGGGAATTATCACCCAGAAATTATCGCCCACGAGGGCACTCTGAAGGCTTTGGAGGGGTGGGTGCGAGGGCACTCGTAAGCGAGAACGTACATACAGCTGTGTTGTGATTAACAAAGTTGTTTTTTTATACCAGTCGGCTGCCGCCTGCAGCGCTTCCGTACGAAACCACAAGTCAAAATCTGTCCAAATCTCCATCAATCTAAGGTTTTTTGACGCTTCGTAAAGGTAAAAGTCCCTAGCTTCGTTATACACCTGTGTTTTAATTACATATTGTAGAAAGAAAAAGCTCCCTATTTTAATTAGCTACCCAGGGATATGTTATGCTATGCTATATTCTCAGGAAGCTGGGCAATAATTCCTTGGTTGAAACTATCCATTCCTCTGGGCGATTGTTCCTGCCAGACAGTCCACTGGGTGATAAGTCTCGAATAGCTCTGTGTTAGTTGTCTCATAGCTGGGTAACAATTCCTAGGTGATAATTCCCTTTGTGATAATTCTCATTTGCCTGGACGATAATTCCTGGGTGAGAATTACCTGGTTGATAAGTCAAATTTGTCTGGGCGATAATTCCCTGGGTGAAAATGCCAATTAATTTATCGCTACTTCATATTTTGTAGGGTTTTTCACGGCCCTTAAATGTCGAAAAAATTGACGAGGCCATTCGTGAAGTGAAAAACGGTAAAGCAGCCGGACCAGATGAAATGTTCCCGGAATTCATCACACAAAGCGGGAAAAACACAAAACTATGGCTGACCCGATTTTTCAGCGACATCATTTACACAAAGAAACTACCGCCAGAATTGAAAAAGACGAAATTGGTAGCAATACAAAAGCCCGGAAAGACTGACGAGATAGCAGCGAATTTTCGACCGATAGCTATGCTAAGTACCATGTACAAGTTCCTAGAACGCCTTCTGTACAACCGAATAAAAGCTGCAATCGACATAAAACTACCACAAGAACAAGCAGGCTTTCGAGCGAACCGTAGTTGTTGTGACCAAGTCCTGGCTCTGACGACTCATATTGAATACGGTTTTGAAAAATGCCTCAAAACAGGAGTTGTCTTCATCGACCTAACATCGGCATATGACACTGTATGGCTTCTCTACAAGCTCATCAAAGCTATACCATGCAACTCATTATTGACGCTAATCAACGAGATGCTCAGCAGGAGAGAGTTTGTGGTGTTCATCAACAGTGAGAAAAGTGCTACGTGCATACTGAATAATGGCTTGCCCCAAGGATCGGTCCTCGCTCCCATACTTTTCAACCTCTACATCAGCGATATGCCAGCCACCTGCAGTCGAAAATTTGGATATGCTGACGACAATGCGATAGCAACACAATCCAAGAGTTTCCAAGAATGTGAGAAAACGCTTAACAAGGACTTAGTGCTCGAAAAGTATTTCAAAAAATGGGGACTGAAACCGAACCCGAGCAAAACCGAATCGATAACTTTCCACCTCAACAACCAACAAGCCGGCTATAAATTGCGCCTTGCCTTCTGTGGAAACACCGTAGAGCACAACAGCCATCCAAAGTACCTCGGATACACATATGATCGATCACTCACACACCGAAAGCATTGCGAAAAGACAGCAGCCAAAATCCAGTTCAGAAATAACATCATTCACAAACTATGTGGAACGACGTGGGGTGCTGATGCCGAAACACTACGAACATCGGCTCTTGCATTAGTCTTTTCGGTGGCGGAGTATTGCTCGCCGGTCTGGTTAAACAGCGCACATACCAGCAAGATTGATGTCCTGCTTCATGACACGTTACGGACGACTACAGGCAAGGTGAAATCGACGCCTATCGAATGGCTACCGGTTCTCTCGAACATAGCCCCACCACACCTACGCAGACAGCAAGCCTTACAAAAAATATTTCGCAAAATCCAGCAACACCCGCAGCTTGGTGGATAGGTACCAAGACAGAGAGCTCGCTCGATGCCATAGGCTTGTGTCAAGAAATCCGTCCTTCAAAACAGCGATCAATCTAGACCGCACCAATTTCAGTGTCCACAAGCGATGGAATGAAGAATGGCGCACCGAGAACAGAGACTCGGATAATATTATTACCGATCCGACGGTGCGAGTACCTGGCTTTAAGCTTCCGAGGAACGAATGGGCCACACTGAACCGAATACGTACTGGTCACGGTAGGTGTGCATACCATATGCATAAATGGGGACTGAAGGACGACCCTGAATGTGACTGCGGAGCGCCCAGTCAGATGGTGAAGCACATAGCCACCGAATGTCCGTTGAGAGCCTTCTCTAACAACATCGAAGACGTGCACGAAGCGACAATGGAAGTACAACGATGGATTAGGAGCCTTGACGTGATGCTTTAAGAATTGATACCAAAAGTGATATAAAATATAAAATGTGATGTAACTCTGACGAATGTAAATTAACTGTGATATTTTTTCCTCTCATAACTCTGTAAACACAAAAACGCTAAATAAATAAAATTTTGTAAGGTATGTGGTGAACTTTCAGTTTTGTGAACTTAGACAAATGGCCCCCTGGGCTAATACCAAAAACATCTAGATAGAAAACTGACTTTTCCTATAGGATTTTCAAAAATATTCAAAGCAAAGAATTTGACATTTTATGCAACTAAAAACATATGAATGCTCTAATTACGAAGCAGGGAGCGCGCAGGGAGTGCATAGAAAAACTTTTGAAGAGCACCCAGTCGATTTTTTTAATTAAGCCAAAAACCGGTACTACACCGGTACTCTCTTTTGCGGAAAAAGAGAATGAATTTGCCAAAAAAAAAAGATTAAATTTGCTGGTAAAAAAAATTGCAGAAAAATTGAATAAATTTGCTGATGAAAAAAATAATTTTGCTGCCAAAAGTAGAAATTTGCTGCCAAAAAACAGATGCCTCAATTAGTTTCACCTGTAGTGTGTTTCCATGAATTTTATTTATTTTCTCGATCTGTTTAAGTCGCAAGAATAGTTCAGAGCCGATGCGAATACTTTCTTTCGGTTGGACCACGTCTCTGTTGAATGGAACTTCTTCTAGCAAACTGAGCACTTTCAGAGTCGTCAGGACACCTTTTTTTCGGGACAAAAGATGAGAAGTTCGGCCGTAGAACGTCCTTACTTTTGCTACATGCGTTGTTTTATACACCTACCTACCTAACTCTACTGGCTTTACGATGCCAATGTGTATAAAGTGTAACAGTAACATGTCCATAGGCGAAAATTCAGTCGACGGCTTTACATCGGATCAACTTTCACACGAAATGTCGACTTTCAAATCTTTCCCCACTAAGAGATCTCGTTGGCTTATTACAATTCTTCGGTCTCTAGCGCGTACACATCGAGTGTGTATTTGGCATTCTAAATTATACCTTATTACATACGCGCCATGACTTCCCCTTGAAATTAATGTTCTCACAGGAGAACTTGTCCCCCACATATGTTTTCTCGTTATTTCTTATGCAATCCCTGTGTCAAATAAGATCCCTCAATGATAACATGTTAAAAATCTGTGGAATTTGACGTAGAACACAGCGCCACTTTTTTACACATCAACAACGCTAGTCAAGAAACGTTTAAAATTAAGAATGTCACAAGTAATGACACGAAGAAAATTCCTTTTTTATTATTTTATGCTAAGACGGACAAAAAACGACAGATTTTCTCACAAGAGTTAGACCCAGATATAACTCAATTACGCTCAATTTTGACCATTAGAATTTCCCCACTTTATTATAAACCTGTCAATTACTTCCCTGCTTCATTTCCCATACCTGTAAATTATTTCCCTAATTTATTCCACATCTGTCAATTATTTCCCTACTTCATTTTCTACCTGTCAATTATTTCCCTACGTGTTTCGTTTAGAATCTGACTTTTTGTCATTCAGCTCTTTTGCTTTCGTCGTTTCGCTGATTTCTCTCATTTGTGTGCTTTTTAAAATGGCAAATGAGATAAATTCTATCAAAAGCGGAATACAATAAGGAAATCAGAAATTAAACCAATTGTAAGTAATGATGGTTTTTTCTATTTCTATCATATCTGATCTCCGCCGAAACGTTAACTTCTCAATGTTTATTTTCCCATTTTTTTCGATAAAGAGTATCGTAATGGCGAGAGAAATGCTTAAAAATATTAGGTTTTATTCTGTCTACAGATTTCCTTTCAGTTTTATTCGATTTGGATGCTTTCACGCTCATAAGTGTGCAAGAGGGACATTCTGTTTTTTATGCATTCATTTTAACGCCGACTTCACAAAACAGCTCTTCCACAAAAAACTTTGCTTTGCTTCTGTCAGGACCTCGATTCTCATGCCTTTTTAACTCTTAGAGTTCGTCACTTGGCAAATCTTATGGGACGTAGTGTATTACAATTGTTAAGTTACTGTTGAATTGACGTTTCTCACATTCCGGTCCAATATTTCTTGATCTATTTCAATTGTGAATTGTACTTATGAACCTTTATTGCTTCAAAAGTTAAACCTTCTCGTCACTAATCCTTCGACATTTTTTCTTTTAGTTAACAATAGCCTCAAGTTATAAGTTTATGATTGTAGAGTTACCAAGAAACGACAGATAAATTTAACTCAGTTCACTAAATTTATACTGCCCATTTTGAAAACTGAAACTGTTGAGACTAGTGAAAGCAACTTTGCTTGCCTCGAAGTGCAGAGTGAATGTTCAGAACGAGTATTCCGAAACTTTTGATGTCCTGGAAGGACTGAGACAAGGTGACAGGCGGTCAACATTGCTGTTTAATATGGCATTGGAGATTGTGATGAGAAGAGCGGGTATCCAAACGTCCAGAACACTTGCTACAAACATCGTGCAAGTTCTGGGCTTCGCCGATGATTTGAACCTAGCTAGCAGCAGGCATTCGGGAGTAGATGTTACTTATAGCCGAGAAAATGGGTTTACTAATTAACGAGACGAAAACCAAGTACATGAAAACTAACAGTACTACTATTGAGCAGCAGGAAGGAGATTGCATCAGGATTGGAAGACAACTTTTCGAAGTGGTGGATGAGTTTGTATACCTGGGAGCATTGATACGTGCAGATAATGACAAGTGCAGTATCTACAAAACGCTGATTAGGCCAGTTCTGCTTTATGGGAGCGAATCGTGGCCAACGACGAGAAAAGAGGAAAACCTACTCTTGGCCTTCGAACGAAAGGTGCTAAGAACGATCTTCTCAATGGCACTGATTAGCCGGGAGCAGCACTGTAAACTGTAAACACTGAGTAACTGCCAGCTAGTGTGGATTAACCACCCTAGGAAAACCACAATCTTAACGTGTATTCCGAACGACGCCTTCGATTGAATGATTATTTTCTTTTTCTGATTTTGTAGATCTTTGTCTGATTTTGTAGATCTGGCAACACCTAAGCGCGCATCGAAGCGATTCGAATCACAACCCTACCGGTATGGAATTCGTCATTATTAGACCCGTACGAAGTACGTAGGTCTGATGCGTTTACTACCACGTTTGTTACATTACGAATTCGAACCTGGGAGTAAGGGGAAACCTTTTTTTGTTGCCTCCAGATGACAAATCAGCGAAAAAAACAATGTCCGTCTGTCGGTCTGTCTGTCTGTCTGTCCGTCAACACGATAACTTGAGTAAATCTTGAACGATTTTCAAAAACTTTTTTTTTCTGAAAGGTAGTCAAAAAATATTTTATGGGATTGAATCTGGGCACTGTCGGCTCAAGGGCCGCCGAGCTAGGGCCGTTTAAGTGGGTTTTGGTCTTTTGCACATAGCTCGAGTAAATCTTTTCTGATTTTCATAAATTTTTTTTTGTTTGAAAGATCTGGGCATGGCTGACAATTTATGGAAGAAACTTTTTTTTAATTTGAGTCTTTGGACTTAGCTAGGGCACTAAAAACGAGTCTCTGCTAGGGCTCTATGTGCTTTTTGTACATAATTCGAGTAAATCTTTTCCTATTTTCAAAATTTTTTTTTGTTTGAAAGATCTGGGCATGACCGACAATTTGTGGAGGAAACATTTTTCGATTTGAGTCTTTGGACTTAGCTAGGGCACTAAAAAAGAGTCTTTGTTGGGCCCTACGTGTTTTTTGTACATAACTCGAGTAAATCTCTTCCGATATTCAAAAACTTTTTTTGTTTGAAAGATCTCGGCACGGCCGACAATTTATAGAAGAATTTTTGCCTGTGCTTAGGGCTCAAGTGGGCCTCATGTCGGTCCTAAGGTCGGCCCTAACATAAAAAAATGTTTTTTGCTATGTTGCAGAGCAAATTGAGGGAAACATTTTTGTCTATGGAAGTATGTATCCCAGGCCTCTACTTAAGGCCCTAGGTCAGTACTAAGGTCGGACCTAGCCCAAAAAATAGTTTTTTGCTATATTGTAGACAAAATTGAGGAGAACATTTTTCTCTATTTGGAGGTCAATTTTGTGCGTTCGAAGAATTTGTTTACACCGTTACTTCGGACGGGTTTTTCAAAATTGCCCTATGGGCAATTTCCAATACAGTCTAATGTGAACGCAATATTTACTTAAATACGTTCCAGTCTTTTCGTAACATCAACTCTGTTTGCCGCATCTATTCTGATACGTACGTTTTATGTTTTTTTTTTTGACGTTTTCACACACCTTTACGTAGCAGCTGGATAAGAAGCTACTTGTTTCGTACACAGTGCATCGAATATGGGTGACGTCATATTTCGTTGTGTACAAATCGTTGCGATATTGCTACCCCAACTACCCATTTATGAAGCTTGGGTGAGCTTAGGAACGTTATTTTCACGATAAGCGTTGAAGAAAAATCCTATACAGAATTTGTCCACACCGGGGTTCGAACCCGGGTATTCTTGGTGGAAAGCCAGTACGTAACCACTGAGCTAACCCGAGGATGGGAGGTACCGACGTAAATACAACTTTGAATTGGAACGCGACGCCGACGCCAATGTAGTGGCCACTGTTAAAGCAAACAGACTGACGTGGGCGGACATCTAATGAGAATGAACGAATCGAGAGCCCCGCTCAAGCTGTTTAATTCAGAACCAGCAGGCAGGAGAAAAGTCGAATGGCCAAAGAACAGATGGAGTGTTAACGTAACGGCGGATCGCTAGGAATACGAAACTGGCGAGCGACGGCTCAGGACCGGACAAGGTGGAATGGGACTCTTGACCAGACCAAGTCCAAAATATGGACGTAGCGCCGAAGAAGTAAGAAGTAAGTATTATAATAAATCACTCTCAACCTCGAGTAAGAGGAGTGAAATTTAAAATTCATTAAAATTTTTGTTTTTCGAGCTTCTGATTTTATGGAAAGATAAAGATAGTAGTTAGTTGCTTAATTCGGCTTTTAATTATCGAGAAAAAAGGAAAAGTGGGAGGATTTTGGAGGATTTAGTAAGAATAGGGAACGGGTTAGCTCATTGGTAACGTACTGGCCTTCCACCAAGAATACCCGGGTTCAATCCTGGTGGGGACAAATTATGTATAGGATTTTTCTCCAATGTATAGCATGAAAGTAACGTTCCTAGGCACACCATGGCTTCATAATTTGGGTAGTTGTGAATTTGGTGCCACAACGCATCGTACATAGAAGAATGACAAATATGACGTCACTCACATTCGATAAATTCTGTGTACCAAAATCTGAGTCTGACTTTGGACGGAGATATAATTAGCACCAGAAGAAATCCAAATCGTAAAATACAACCGTTAGGCGTGGCGCGGAATTCACGTTCAGCATGTGGCCCAAAAAATGCCTGCCGGTAAAACACATTGATGGGTAAAAACCGGCATTCTAAGCCCTACTAGTTTCCGCCCTAGTACATCATAGATGTGTGTAATTTACCACCGACACAGTAATAAAACGTCGGTAACGAAAGGATCTCTAAGAGAATCCATGTGAGGGAAAACTCGCAACAAAATTGCGGAACTAGTAAATAATATAAGATTACTTATACATTTTGGAAAACGAGTAATAACCGTTCAAGTGTATATTACACACAACGCGCGAGCGATAGCGAGCAAGTGTGTGTAATATACACGCGAACGGTTATTCGAGTGTCCACAATGTGTAAGTATATTATTTTACTTTATATGCGATGATAAGCCTTACATTAAATGCCAATTTTTGAGACGGAAAATGAGAATTTATTGCATTATTCTCAGTATTTATCCGTCTAGAGGGATAAATTCCACTGTCTAGGGCGATAAATAACCAGCTAGACTAAAAATATTAAATTTCAAAGATTCAATTCAATTTCAATTTCAAGATTCAATTAAATTTCAAAGATTGGCATTTAATGTGAGACGTATCGTCGCATATAAAGTAAAATGATCTAGCCTCTGACCCGGACGGGTTGTAACGGCGGATTGTTATTATTAGTAAGAATAATGAAAATAAAGAGGAGGCCTCAGTTATGGAAGAAAGTATAAAAACATACAGTCCCATTTCTGTTATGCGTACACTTTGATGACTTGAGACTAAATACTAAATGAAGAACTCATTCATAAATCAATGAAGCGAGAAAGGAATGGAAAAACTAGCAGTTACATTTTCATAACTCTCTGTAGCGGATCAAGTGGTTTCCCCTTGTGAAAGTATGAAAGATTTTGTCAAGTTTTTAAAAATTGAGAACCGTTTCTGCATTCCCTACAGCACATTCCCACCTTCTTCAGTAAAAAAACCTACAAAAAACCGGACTGAAAAACTCGTTTTGTGCAAACACTCATGTACGCACACAAAACTCGTATGACTGGAAATGCAACCGTCGAATGTCTTCATAATTTTACATTCGAAAATAATGAACCTTCGACGGAGATTATTCGTTTTTTGTCTAGATACGAATAAGTGACACCCGCTTTTCCATAAAAACATGATTTAGAGGATGTGTATATGAAATCGTATTACAAAATTATAACAAAATAATGTCACATAGCATGCAGATTTGAAACGAAAAGCGCTTTCTGATATAGCGCAGAATAGCAATTTCCTTTTCTCGTTCGTTACATTTGTGCTGAAGAAAATGTAAACAAGACTCATTTAAGATAAATAGAAGTGAAATACAACGAATCAAATTTGAAAGGAAAAACATTTAGCAAAATATAATATTTATGCACACACGTTACATAATGCAGACATAATCTGTAACTGAAAAAATTTAATTTTATTACCAACGAAAGCAAAGAAATGAGTAGAGCAAATAATCTTTGAAATTAACTTTTGCACGAAAAGCTACATCAACGTTTATTACATTTTGTTAAACAGATGAAAGTAACGAGGGTTAACGTAACGAAAAAAATGAATAGAATTTGATTAGGAATTTCTTTTCGAGCAGATATTACTTAAATAATTATCGGTACCGAGCAATGAAGCGTTTAGGCTGAATATTATGTGCGAAATCGATCATATTTTTTATTGAACTACTAGAATTGCTTTACGAAAGGCATATGGGACTAAAACACCAGGCTCATGCGGCTAATGATAAAAATACGAATAGCACAAAATCTGGACAAATTTGAACAGGGTATTTGTCCAAATTTTGTGACATACGGTCATCCATATGTAACTCCACAGCCTGCTATAGTTGTCTCTTTCTGACACACCTCCGATGAGCGAGAGAAAAGTACCGACTGTGGAATTACATTTGGATGTAATACCGTTGTTATGTTACATGATGTAGGCATCCACATTACGTTCTGCTGGCATGCATGAAGCTCCTTCCCAGACCCCGCTATACCACCTTATCTTCCGCCCCTCTATGTTCCTAAATAATGACGTAATTGTTTTTATTTTATATCGACGATAAGTCTCCCATTAAATGCCTATTTTTAGACCCGTATGAACGAAGTTCTTCAAAAAGGGGTTTTATGCGTTTACCACGACGTTTGTAACCTGTCGAATTTCGACCCGGGAGTAGGGGGGGGAGCACCGATCATGGTCCTTAGATGACGAATCAGCAATAAAAAAAATGTCCGTCCGTCTGTCAACACGATAACTCGAATAAAACTCAACCGATTTTCAAAAACTTTTTTTCCCTAAAAGGTAATCGAAAAATCTTTTATGGGATTGAATCTGGGCAATGTTGGCACAAGGGCCACCCAGCTAGGACCGTTTAAGTGATTTTTGGTCTTTTGTACATAACTCGAGTAAATCTTTTCTGATTTTCAAATTTTTTTTTGTTTGAAAGACCTGGGCACAGTCGACAATTTATGGAAGAAACTTTTTTGAATTTGAGTCCTTGGACTTAGCTAGGGCACTAAAATCGAGTCTGCTAGGGCTATATGTGTTTTTTGTACATAACTCGAGTAAATTTTTTCCGATTTTCAACTTTTTTTTTTGTTTGAAAGATCTAGGCATGACCGACAATTTATGGAAGAAACTTTTGCCTGTGCTTAGGACTCAAGTGGGCCATGTCGGTCCTAAGGTCGGCCCTAACCAAAAAAATTTTTTTTGCTATGTTGCAGAGGAAATCGAGGGAAACATTTTTAGCTATGTAATTTTGTGTCCGAGGCCTCTACTTAGGGCCCTAGGTCGGTACTAAGGTCGACCCTAGCCTGAAAAATGGTTTTGGCTAAATTTTACTTTAGGTCACAGTAGCTGGCAGATGTGTGTGATATATCGTTGGATGCAGGACCTCACCCTCTTTCAAAATCAAGCATAAAATCTTGGCGGTCGGCACTGTGTAGAGTGGATGGTTGGTGAAAAACTGAAAAATTAATTTTCGGTTTTTTGCATCTCATTGCTCTAGGTTTTGGTCCATATGATCAATATGGGTATCGTTAAAAAGCTGCTTTCATTACCTATCCGACGGTACCAATATCGACTTTATATCTTGTCATCCGCAAGAGTGTTTTAGTGTTTTTCAACTTTAACTTCTTCTTCTAAGAGAACCATTGGTCGGACGTGGCTGATAGGGGTATCGTTCGATTGGTACGGTCGTCAGCTTTCCAACGACACCCTTGTCGCTTCAGTACAAGCAAAGTTTTGGTAAAATTCAAGTTTAGGGGGTAGTGTATGAGGGAAGTGGTAGGTGGTGTGTGTAGTAGAGTTCGACCCCCTGATCATTTATCTGATATCAGTAGGTGGCGCTCGTGTCGGTTTTGGGCATAGCATCTGTTTGAAGTTGTGCAAATTTCAATTTTCGTATGATTGAAATATGACATCCTTTTGGAAAATGTACAGTTTAGTGGGTGGAAATGACTTGGAACCAGTCCCCCATCAATAATGAGTTGTCAATTGGTGGTGGTCACCCAAGGGGAGGTGGCGGGAAAGGGAAAGTATAGGGAAGAGGAGTAGAAGTATATTCGGAGCTTTAAAGAGCCCATACGACGCAAAATGAGCGCTTTAAAGAGCCCGTATGAAACAAGATGAGCGCTTTAAAGAGCCCACACTAAACGAAATGAGGGCTTTAAAGAGCCCAAACGAAACGAAATGAGCGCTTTAAAGAACCCATATGAAACGAAATAGAACGTTTTATTTACAAACAACGTTAAGACTTTATTCGCTCTGGATTCTGGAAAAAATCTAGAATCTCAATTGTTCACCTTGTACACTTTATTATAAATTTTTAGAACGCTCATTTGGTTTCGTATGGGCATTTTAAAGCGCTCATTTTACGAAATGCTACGAATACGAATTATGTAGCGCTTTAAAAATGTTAGGTAACCGACCGATGATCCCTTTTACTAAATGTTAGGCAAGCGACTGATGCTCCCTTTTACGAAATGCTACGAAAGCGAAATTATGTTGCGCTTTAAAAAATGTTAGGTAACCGACTGATGATCCCTTTTACAAAATTTTACGTAAGCGTCTGATGATACCTTTTACGAAATGCTACGAAAGCGAATTATGTTGCGCTTTAAAAAATGTTAGGTTACCGACTGATGATCCCTTCTACGAAATGTTACGTAAGCGACTGATGATCCCTTTTAAGAAATGCTACGAATACGAATTATGTTGCGCTTTAAACAATGTTAGGTAACCGACTGATGATCCCTTTTACGAAATGTTACGTAAGCGATTTCCCCTTTCACGAAATACTACGGAAGCGACAACGGTGTCGTTGGAAAGCTGACCGTACCAATCGAAAGATACCCCTATCACCCGCGTCCGACTAATGGTTCTCTTGGAAGAAGAAGTTAAAGTTGAAAAACACTAAAGCTGGCATAACTCTTGCGGATGACAAGATATGAAGTCGATATTAGTACCGTCGGATAGGTAATGACAGCAGCTTTCCAACAATACCCATATCGACCAAAACCTAGAGCACTTTCTTCAATCTCAATGCAATAATTTGATAATTTGAATATTTTGTGCGAGAAAGAAACATAAAAACATATGCAGTTGATGTTACGAAGAGACTTGAACGTATTTAAGTAAATATTGCCTTAACTCTTAAGCGTATGAAATTGCGTCCACATTAAGTTGTATTGGAAATTGCCGATAGGGCAATATTGAAAAACCCGTCCGAATAAACGGTGTAAAAAAACCTTTCCGAAAGGACAAAATTGACCCCCAAATATAGAAAAATGTTCTACTCAATTTTCTCTACAACATAGAAAAAACCATTTTTCGGGCTAGGGACGACCTTAGTACCGACCTAAGGCCCTAAGTAGAGGCCTCGGACACAAAATTACATAGCTAAAAATGTTTCCCTCAATTTCCTCTGCAACATTGCAAAAAAATTTTTTTTGGTTAGGGCCGACCTTAGGACCGACATGGCCCATTTGAGCCCTAAGCACAAATCATAAAAAAGCCAGGAGTCAAATGGTGAATTATATGCCCAAATGATATAAACTACCGTATTAACCAAGTGATATAATTGCGCGATTATAGTCGAGGTGAAGTGAATGTTCGAGGGGCCTGCCCCGAGGAATATTCACGTACCATTATATCCATTGGTTGATAACATACTAGTATTTGCCTTTGTAAACGTAGGCATAAGCCAGACAGACCCTTACGATGCCTAAATAATACATTGCGCAACTAGTACTGGAATGTTGGTTTTTTCAGCATTAGCACTATATTTACGACGTTTGCTGAAAAATAACATTCCAATACGTGTTGCACACAGTGCTTTCTGCAAAACAAACAACGCGAAAATCACTGTTAACATTAAAGCGATCACATTGCATTGCTTATGAATAAATTCTAAATGAGTGTGGACATAAGTCATACGAATTTCATTTCCTAACTGGGAGTTGCGGGAATGGTTAATTATTTTCATAGTAGCCATCGCAAATTTGTATTTTACACTCTTGTAGACTTTATTAATTTAGAACTGAAAGTTCTGAAATAAATAGTGAAATGAAATTTAGAAATATATAAATCGCTAGGGAAATTTCCGAACAAATTAACCGATTTTTGAGTTTTACACTAATTTTTCCCATAAACTCGGCTGTGTGATGCTGCGGCGGGATCAATTTTTCAGTTGGAACAAATTTAAATTGGTAGCACGACTGAGTAAAGCCATGAAACATGACGATCAGAACAAATGAAAAGAAGATCTCTAAACATTTGTGTATGAATTATTGATTTTTCAAGCTTTTGACCCAGTTTTTAAATTTTTCTTAAATGTGTCACATTTGCCACATTTCTGTGATGGAAATACTTTTGATGAGTGTCACAACAAAATAATCCATGAAATTTGAAAATGTGAAACACTACACTGAAAATTTTTGGAATTTTAAACGTGCGCCGATTTGCGCCGCCGCCGAATATTAAAAAATTGACACGCCGCAGCCGCCGCCAAAGATTTTTATCGGTGCGGTAAAAGTACATTGAAATTTTTACAGTTAATATATTGAAGAAAAATATAAACATTGACCGAAAACAGTCAATTACTTGCATTGTGTTTCTATTTCTCAATTTTAGAGTATTGCAATTGCAGAAGTTATAAACCCGAAAAAAATTAAAAATGTCGTCCATTTCTAAAGACACGCACATTTAAACTCGTTAGGAAATACTCAGTGAAAAAATTTCACGAGACTTACGATTCTCCGAGAAATATGTTCCTGAGAATGCTGATTTTTGAGACAAAATTTTTCACACGTGAATATTGTTTACATACAAACTTTATAGGCTGAAGAAGAAAGTACTTCTAATTCTTACATTAATCTGAGTGAAATAAATCAAAATCTTTGATGAAAACTTTCACGGGTGTCGATTTTCTCTGGAATATTTGCTTTACAGAAAGCGTTTATAAATTCGTTCAAGCTATGGCTCATTACAATACTTGACTTAAGAAAAAATGCTTGAAAAAAGAGTGAAAATTCCTAATACTCGAGAGCGTCAGATTGCAATCACTTAATTCAACAAAAACGCTAAACACTAACGGTAAAAGCAAATGTCCAGATTTGACAGAAATGAATGAAATGAACCGAACATTCAGGTTTATTCTGTTGATTCGCAAAATTTTGTAACAATTTAGTGCTTATTAATCCTGTAGTAGCGTTGGATATATATTTTTTTGTTGAAGCTCGTAAACATGATGTTTACAAAGCTAGCGGCAGCGAGCCAGGCAATTTTTTTTCTCTCAATAGTGCATTATTGAATGATGAACACGTGATTCGTCTAACTTAACCTACAATTGCAAGAGTCACTGAGTTGTCTATTAATTGTCCAGCTAACTGCCGCTAGCTTGGTTAATATCAGATTTACAAATTTCATAAATAAAATATAGGTTCAACGCTACTACAGGATTAGTAATCAGCAAATATTTACAAAATTGTGTGAACTGACAGACGAAACGAACGGATTCATTTCTGTCAAATCTTGAAATTTGAATTTATCGTTAGTGTTTAGCGTTTTTGTTGGATTTAGTGATTGCAATCTGACGCTCTCTACTTTCGACGTTGGAAGTTCACTGGAAGGTCAAGGACATAAACATAGGAACCTGAAATACTTTTGTAAAATCCGGCGTGAAAATTAGAATTTTTGTTATGATTAAGGTAACTAATTGGCAACAAGTCGTTTGGAGATGGGATCAGCACTCAGCTCCATTTTGATCGAACGGGTCATTGAACAAGTAATCGACAAAACAATGGAAAAAATTGGACTTTGTCCCACAGTTCTGGAAAATTTATGGTGATGACCACATAACGGCGGTTCCGGAAAACGAAATAGCAAAGGTTAAAGAAGCGCTAAACCAATACATGCCAGGACTCATCAAGTTCACAGAAGAAATTGAGGAGAACCAACGCATTAATTTTCTAGACTTAACGCTACATACGAATGAAACGGGAAAGATAAAAACGAATTGGTATTGCAAGCCAATTGCATCCAATAGGTTAATCAATTTTTATCCGGCTCATCCTGAGCACATGAAATTCAACGTAGCCAAATCATTCATCCGAAAAGTCCTCACAGTCAGCCACATCGACTTCCATCCCGACAACAAAGTGAAAATACGTGAAATCCTGCGCAAAAACAACTTTCCGGAGAATCATATTGAAAAATTGTACAA
The DNA here is from genome assembly GCA_029228625.1 of Pseudolycoriella hygida. Taxonomy (NCBI): domain Eukaryota; kingdom Metazoa; phylum Arthropoda; class Insecta; order Diptera; family Sciaridae; genus Pseudolycoriella; species Pseudolycoriella hygida. Next base: position 118,705,198 of record CM055406.1, read on the forward strand.
AACGGCGAGTTACAAAAAACAAGGTAGCCCAACAGTTCAAGCCAACAACGAAATTGGAGTACCAACCAATCGTAAAAGCTACCCCTTCTTACCCGAGGAATCGATGAACGATAAATCGCTTAATGCACCAAGCAGCAAGAAATTTGTCTCGATATCATACATGCCGAAACTAACTGAGGAAATCACTAAAAAGTTAAAATATTTTGTCCCGGAGGTTAAAGTTGCTCCAAGGCCCCCCCAAAAAATGGGTCAATTCTATTCGAAGTTAAAAGACCCCGTTAAGAAAGCTGACTTAAGTGGGGTGGTCTTTTGGATCTCATTTCACCATTAAGACACCAATTACGTCGGCGAGACAGTCCAGAGGCTGGGAAAACGCGTAGGCCAACATAAGAATGATTGCACGGAGACCAGTTTGGGCAAAAGGAACAAAAAACTAACGGCCCTTGCACAACACGTAAAGGATAATGGACACCAATTCGCCCTGGACATAGAGAATGTTGACGTCTTAAAACGCGAGCACAACAAAACTAAACTGCAAATTCAAGAGGTCAACCAAATAGTTATGCACGAGGAGAATGTCTGCAATTTCAAGTCCGACACCAAAACCATTGGACCCACGTATGAATGGTTATTGAAACAATTCAGCAATCGTAAACCCAAAGTTAAGCGCACCACAACGGGTACACCTCCAACACGGGTTTAGCCCAACTTCACGTCATATAACTCCCACGGACAATTAAGTACAAAGCAAAAAATTTTGATTAATCATTCGCAACCACAAAATCACATACAAAAAGTTTTTGGTCAATTTTATTACTTACTTACTTAACCGGCCCTACAACCCATTAAGGGTCTTGGCCTTCTCCAACATGCTTCTCCAACCGGACCTATCCTCAGCTATCGTCTTCCAGCTGGTTACTCCCGCAGTTCTCAGGTTGGCAAAAGCTGCATCGCACCATCTGGATTTCGGTCTGCCTGCACTTCTTTTGCCTTCCGGTTTGGTGATAAAAAGTTTCTTCGGGATACGATTGTCGTCCATACGCTGCACATGACCAAGCCATCGTAGTCTGTTAATTTTTGTTGTTCTAACTATGTCTGGCTCTCCATAAAGCTGCATAAGCTCATGATTAAATCGTCTGCGCCATCTGTTCATATTTTCGTCATATACTGGTCCGAAAATTGTCCGCAGTACCTTTCTTTCGAACGTGAGCAGCGATTGTTCGCCTTTCTGAGTCATGCACCACGACTCCGACCCATACGTAACTGTTGGTCTTATCACAGATTTGTACAGCGCGCATTTAGAGTTTCTACTTACTAATTTGGACTTTAAAATTTTTATCAGGCTGTAATAACTCCGGTTGCCAAGAGTTATCCGTCTTTTGATTTCGTCCATGACCATGTTGTCAGAATTAAGCAGAGATTCAAGATATACGAACTTGTCTACCTCCTTAAATGTGTGTGTGTCAATTGTTACGCTTTGGTCGTGTTGTCGATTCGATGGGGAGATAATCATGTATTCGGTCTTTGTGTCATTAACATTTAACCCGAGGTCGGTACCTTTTCTGTCCAAAGCCGTGAACTTTTCCTTAACAGCTTCCATGTTTCGGCCCAAGATATCCAAGTCATGAGCGAAGCCCAGCAATTGACTGGATTTGGTGAAAATGGTGCTGCTAGTGTCGATGTCCATGGTTCTCACTGCTGCTTCAAGGGTCAAATTAAAAAGCAGCGTCGCGAGCGGATCACCTTGACGTAGTCCTTCCTCAATGTCGAAAGCGTCTGACAATTTGCTTCGAATTCTTACGCGGCTGTTAGCTCCATATATTGTCAACTTTGTTAGCGAGATTAGTTTTTTGGGAACCCCTAATTCCTCCATCACTCTCCATAACTTCCTCCTGTTGACACTGTCGTATGCTGCTTTGAAGCAAGGCTGCCGCGCTATAGCGAAATAGCGCAAAAATGCGCAATCGCTGTCGCTGTTCGCTATAGCGATAGCGCTGCGCTATTTTTTTTCAAATAGCGACAGCGATAGCGCAACTTTTTCAAAATTCTGCGCTATCGCTGCGCTATTTTATTTGATATCATATTTTAAGATTCATCTCACTACTACTACTATTCTAAATAGGGTGTTAAATACTTTCGGTTACCTGAAGAGTGCCGAAAATAAGTGTAACCATCTACCAGAGGTCTATGTCTTAAATTCTTCTAATATAGACTAATTGCCGTTGTTATTGACGTAAGAAATAAATGGTTGTGTTCCTCAATAAATTCAATGTTCAATAGCATCTCAAACACTACCCGGGCAAAGCCCAGGACACGGCGCTAGTCGTAATATAAACTCAACCCACAGTTATCTTTTTCATTTAAAATCCAGCTAATTCACACATACACATACAGTATAATTCTATTGCTTTTGTGTAAAATTGGTAGCCTATTCTTTGCATTTCGTTCTGGCTTCTTCTGTATGTTGTGACAGTTTCAATTTCAAATTTAAAGTGCAAACTGAAAGTGAGAGTCGAGTAATCGAGTGAATATTTTTTTTGAAAATGAATAATTTTATCGATAATGTTGATGATGAGGATAGTGAAAAATCATAATCGATAATAGCGATGACGCACCCATACCATCCACAACCAGTATTAGTTGTAAAATTGTTGATCTGTGGCCTGGATTCAACAAGTATTTCAAATTAGTAGACCAAAACAACACTCATTTCTTTGTAAAATGTTTAATGTGTAAAGATTCGTCAAAAAGATTAACAACGACGAAGCGATCTTCCTTCAATATTAAAAACCATATCAAGGTGAATTAGAGGTTGTCCATTTGTTTCATCGAGCATCGTCATTAAACAATTTTTTTATTGTCTTCTAGACGGTACATAAAAATGTATTCGAATCGTTCACAATCGATATCGACGAAGCATAACAGTTGCAATCTAAAAAACGATCTGCCAGTGAAAATGTGTCTGTTGTTGCAAAGACTAAACAACCAAAATTGATAGATGTTTTGGAAAACCGAAAGCCGATAACGAAAGATCGGTTTGAGAATTTTGTCGTGGACGCTAAGATTTCTGAAAATCCCAAAAAAATCTCCTGATCAAACTCTATAACTTTCCCGAAGAAACCAACTCTCTAAGTATTGTCATTCCGAAGCTAAAATTCGAAAACCCAAAAAAACCTAATTTATTGCTTGGGAAAATTCAAGATGGCGCCGGTTTGACTGCTGGCAGCCATTTTCTTAAGAGCCCAAAAAATTCTCCTGACCAAACTCTATAACTTTCCCAAAGAAGCCAACTCTCTAGCTATTGTCACTCCGGAGCTAAAATTCGAAAACTCCGAGCATTACCGAAAAACCCTCAAAATTGACCACTTTTTCCCATGCCACGGCTTTTCCAGAATTTTCCCGGAAAAGCGGCATATCAAAATTTTCATTTGGGGCCGAGACTGACGTTCCCTGAAAATTTTAAGGAAATCGCTCGAGCGGTTCTCGAGAAAAAAAAGTAGATAGATAGATACATAGATACATAGATAATAGATCGTTGACACACCACACAGGAATAAAATTGTTATTAATTACGAAGGTAATTTGACCACTTTTCCTTAGGAATTGGTCATCTTTGATTGGCGATATCTCAGCCAATTTTCAACCGATTTTGATGAGTGAGGGCTTGTTGGAAAGCTGCTGCGACGTAGTTTTTTTTAATAATTTGGAGGGGAAGGGGGCGAGGGGAAAAAACTCAAAACTTCGCCTATATATGGCTCCTTGTCCCAAAGGTTTTTGTATGGAGGTTTTTGGGTTTGTAGACGTTTTTTTTTGGGTGTGGGGACTGCGTCACGCTCTCCGCTACCGCTCCGAGCATGATTCCATTCTGGAAAACAAGCTAATTCTAGGCTTTGAAACGGTCTAAATGATCAACTTTCAGATGAATTGCAAGAAAGCGACGCATACAAGAAGTATGTATCGGACTGCAATATTTCAAAGTTCACCACAGCCGCTGCAGCGGATAATAATAAAATCTTGAGTGATTTTTTTTTTAAAGACAAAGGCGATGAATTGCCTGCATCAAAATCAAGTTCAGAATCTAAGGCGATTTTACCTCCTAAGCAAATAATTACTTCAAATTTAATGTCAAATGACGTTACAGTGGATAGCTTAAAATCATACCCTTTAATACAAAAGTTATTTATAAAATACAATACTGCTATTCCATCTAGTGCTCCTTGTGAGCGGTTATTCAGTACTGCTAAACATATCTTAACGCCTTATACATGTTCCTTAACCGATTCGAATTTCGAAAGTCGATTGTTGTTGAAAACTAATTGCTTTAATATGAACAAATAAAGATGTTTTGGCAGTGTAAATGTAATCGTTTTTGATCCTCTTTTCAAATAGCGAATAGCGCGAAAAATAGCGGCGCTATGCGCTATTGGGTTGATAGCGATAGCGATAGCGTCGCTATTCATTATAGATAGCGCATAGCGATAGCGACGCTATTTTTTTCAATAGCGCGGCAGCCTTGCTTTGAAGTCTACGAACAAATGGTGTATTTCCACATTGTACTCCTTACACTTCTCCAAGATCTGTCTAATGCTAAACAGCTGGTCGTTGTTGAACGACCTACACGAAAGCCACCTTGATATTCACCAACAGTAGATTCCATGTATGGAAGAAGGCGTTTGTATAGAATATTCGCAAATATCTTGTAGGCGATATTCAAAAGCGAAATTCCTCGATAGTTGCCACACTCCAATTTGTCGCCTTTCTTGTACAAAGGGCAGATGATGCTAGTCTTCCACTCTCCCGGCAATTCCTCGACATTCCAGATGCGCTTGATGAGCTTGTGCATCTCCATACATAATGCGTCACCACCGTGCTTGAAAAGTTCTCCAGGTATGTTGTCGGTTCCTGTGGCTTTGAAATTTTTGAGCTTTAAAATTTCATGCTCCACTTCCTGTAGCGTTGGTTCTGCAATATGTGGCTGCGCGGTCTGAAATGGTAAGTTGTTGTTGGTGTCGTTTCGGTTCGGTGGTCTGTTCGGGTTCAGCAGTTCCTTAAAGTACTCCGCCCATCGTCTGATGCACCTTTCCTCATCTGCTAAGACCAACCCATCCTTGTCCTTGCACAATAAAGGTTGTTGACTGTAACCTTTCCTCGATTCGTTTACTTTCCGGTAAAAATTTCGCGTCTCTTTTCGATTACCAAACCTTTCAATTTCGATTAAAACTTCCTTGTCCAGTGCTTTTCTGCATTCGTCATCGAACCAGTCATTTCTTTTCTTTCCCGTTCTCGTTCCTATCGTCTCTGCTGCGGCTTGCTCTACGTTTCGTCTAATTTGATTCCATGCATCGTCTACGTTTCGTTGTTCGCTTTCCATTCCGTCAATAATTTTCTTCTCCAAACTATCCACATATTGTCGTTTAATATTTTCGTCCTGCAGTTTCTCGACGTTCCACTTTTCCAATGCCGGCTGTCGATTGTGTGAAATCGAAACTCGAGCCCTAACAACCACCTTTACCAAGTAGTGATCTGAATCGATGTTCGGTCCCCTACAACTTTTGACATCCAAAACATTTGAACAGTGACGCCCATCTATGAACACGTGGTCAATCTGGTTTTTGGTTCGTCCATCAGGTGATTCCCATGTCGCTTTGTGGATGTCTTTATGTTCGAAATAGGTACTGCAGACGCTGCGAAATCAATTGCCAACGTTCCATTTTCGCTTGTCCTTTCGTGGAGACTATATTTACCAATAGTGGGACGGTAGTAGACTTCGCGACCTATCTTGGCATTCAAATCCCCAAGTATGATTTTGATGTCTCGATTCGGTGCTCCATCATACACTTTCACCAGTTTCTCGTAAAATAGCTCCTTCGCTTCATTATCTTTTTCCTCCGTTGGAGCATAGACGTTAATAAGAGTATAATTGAAAAATTTTCCTCTTATCCGTAGAGTGCATATTCGTTCGTTGACAGGAGTGAAAGCAATCACCGCGTTTCTGGCTCTACCGAAGACCATGAAGCCTGTTCCGTATCCTCTTGGACTGTCGTTGCTCTTGCCGCTGTAATAAAATGTAAAGTCTCTACTGATCATAGAATCCTTCCCAGGCCATCTAGTTTCCTGTACTGCTGCAAAATCAAGTTTAGTCGCCCTTAGCGCACTAGTGAGTGATCTCAACCCTCCTGGCCGTAACAGAGATCTAACATTCCATGTTCCTAATTGTAAATCGTTGTCCTTTTTCCGTTGCCTAAGTCGTTGCCGTTGATCCTGTCCAATCCGAGGCTCTGTTGTTGAATTCATAACCATATCGCTTTGGTATCGTGTGGTATGGTGGCTAGCCACACGCACTACCCACTAATCCGTTTACCCGATGACCCGTCGGCAAGTCATCAGGTAGCACTCTTAAGTTTAGCACAAAACTCCGAAGAGAATTGAGGTCCCGGGGACTACGAAGTGGACGTAAAAAGAGCACTTGATAGTTAGACAGTTGCACGCCTGGTACATGACACGGACTACCACACTCCGCTCATATGCAATCAGGCGCTACCCTATCTAACTACCCAATCCCCAATGGTAAATTGTTAATTAATCTTTATAAAGTATGATTACGAAAAAATCCGGACGACTCAAGTTGGATGTTTTTATTAACCGGATTCATTTCAATGAAAACTTTTGTCATCCTTCGAAAGCATATATATTTACTTTGTACTTCCACATAAAGTCATAGAGCAAGCTCGCCAGTACGGATGAAATCCCGCACCTTTCCTTTGATACCACTCATCATACGGCGCACAGTCGTTCCTTTGATTAGACTGACCGACTTATCCCAATAAAATTTCATTGAATTGGTGTCCTTGATGGCTGCTCGTGTCTTCTTCATATTTCTTTTGCCAATTGCCCAAAATTGCTCAATGGGACGAAATTCGGGACAGTTCGCTGGATTCATCTCCTTCGGTTTAATTTGTACATGGTTGGTCTTGTACCAATTCAACGTAGCGTTGGAGTAATGACAAGAAGCCAGATCGGGCCAAAACATTTCTTTGCCTTTATGCCCTTTGATAAAGGGGAGCAATCGTTTTTGGAGACATTCCGTGATGTAAGAATCTGACTTCAAAGTAGACGATGTAACGAAAGACTTGCTCTTACGACCACATCCACAAATCGCCTGCCAAACCAGTAGCTTCTTGCCGTACTTGTCAACATTGACGAATTTATATTTGTTGGCCACACCTAAACGCTTCTCTGCTACATAAAATTTCTGGCCTGGGATTTGTTTGGCATCAACTTTCACATAAGTTTCATCATCCATGATGAGACAACCTTTGAATTTTGTCAATATCGTCTCATACAACTTTCGGGCTCGCGTTTTTGATCTCAAATTCTGCTGATCGTTCCGGTTCGGTCGTTTTATAGCATGGTATGACCGTGTGCCAGTCCGCAATCGTGTGTTATGTATCATTTTCGCTGAAGTTCCATATCTCTTTGCCCGATCTCTGTCAGAGAGCACTGGATTTTGTTTGAAAGAACGAACAATGTTTGCATGGAGCTTTTTGTCATGTGGTCCTTTCTTTCTGCCGGATCCCTTGGCTCGTTCGACGGATAAGGTTTCCTTATAACGTTTAAGGACATCTCCAACCGTTGATTTTGGCACATTGAGTGACTTTGAAATATTTTTTAGAGACCACGATGGATTTTGCAAATATTTGTGCAAAATATTTTTTCTTCTTTCCAACTCCATTACTATTTACTATTGGCAGACAGTCTTGAATTAAATTTGTCTGGCATACTAAGGATGGCACGTTCTTGACGACTACGAGGTATTAATATGCATTATTCTGTGTGTTATATTAGGCTCAGCAGAGGAACAAAGTCGTCCGGATTTTTTCGTAATCATACTTTAATTTAGTGCATTGTTTTGCATCACTGTTGTTTATTCTTTTCATTCCTTCTAAATAATGGAATTAACTCAAAAATTACTTTCAGCCCTCATCAATCATATATCCGAAATATTGGCAAATAAAGAAATGCGAATTAAATAACAGCAAAATTGTTTAAAATGCCCAAGCAATTACAACTCCTCTAGTAATTTATATTGGAAACAGCACTACAACAAAGAAAACAAAAAAAAAACTATTTTTTTGATTGTTTCTGCCAAAACTATTCAGTCTTTTCAACATCTTCTCAAGTTCCATTAAAATTTAAATCATTTTACAGAAACAACGTAAAAATTAAATTTTTATTATTAAACTTTCTTGCACTTTGTCTTTTTTTAAAGCAATTTTTTCCTAAGTCAAGTATTGTGAGGTCTTTCAAATGAGCCATAGCCTGAAAGTATTATTTTTCTGTTAAGCGACGGTTTTTCATACCAAAATTTCAAAGATCCCCGTGAAATTTTCTATCATAAATTTTGATTTATTTCGGGAAGTTGGAAATTTTGCGCCGCCAGCCGAATAAGTGGGTAAAAAGTGCGCCGCCACCGCCGAACTTTGTTCTGACGTACGCTGATTTACGTCGCCGCTTAGACCCCGATTTTCACCGCCGCCGAGGAAATTGAAAAATCGATTTCGCCGCCGCCGATTTTTTTTGACCGGCGCACGACTCTAATACTATTTGCATCCATTAGAGTGCAAATAGCATCTGGCCCATGGCAAACCGTGACGCCTGTAATGTAAGGAACGGAAATACTGCCTTAACCTTAGGATATAGCGAAATCATACGTTCAGCAAAAAATTAGATATTACAGTTGTGAACACAGGCCCGTATCTAGGGGGGGGCAAGGGGGTCTTCAGAGCCCCCCCTGGCGAAACTGAAATGTTGCGAATTTTGCGAAAAAATATAAATCTTGACGTCATGATGGGTTTCAATACTTGAAATTTCAATGTTTCCATTTTGTTTTTGAAATAGATTTTCGGTTCTACATTGCAAGAAAAAACTTTTGTGAGCTAAACGAACCAAGAAGAAGATAATTTCACGTGAAAATGAAAACGCCATGAATAATACTAAAATTTTCAAAACTTTGTGAAGAAATTTTTTCACTCGCTTCGCTCGCGATTTCTGACGTCGGTTCTGTTTCAAATACGAAGCAGAGTCGTATGTGCGTCCTAAAAAGCTGGGAAATAAACAAAAGTTCTGTGTGTTAGGCACGGCAAATAATTTAGGGAGGAGGGGGGGACGCCGGTCAAACACAAAAAACCCTCTGTGGGCGACCCTGTTTAACGAAAACCCTATACCAAAAATACAACTGTATTAATGTGAAATGCGCGAAATAAAGAGAATTTTCTCAAAATTTCATATAATATTACCAATTCGGTGGGGGGGGGGCTCGAGCCCCCCTGGCAGTCGACCCTGGCTTCGGGCCTGTGTGAACAATTTTTTCATTGAACACAACATTTGGACTCTTGGACGACTCAGGAGAAATTTTCGTTCCTTTCATTACATACATTTGGAATGGCCCATCTACTAATTTTTTACAGATTCAACATTTCTGATCGATGCCCTCTCGTCCAAATTCGACAGGTTACAAATGCCGTAGTAAAATCATAGGCCCCGCCCACTTCATACCGGCATAAAATGGACAAAAAAGCATGAATTCTTCATAAAAATACTTCTTGATTCTAGGAATTCCATTTCTTTTACAGACTTGTGGCAAAAATACTCTCTATTTTCTGGAAGATATATGCCAATCATTACACACTTTGGGCGATTTTATTTTGCTGTAAGACAATGGGAAGGAGTTGGTCGTGAATTTTTGGAAAAAAGGTTTTTTTCAGACTTAGAACCTAATTAGGAGTATTCCCGTACAAGTAACGTCAACGTTCAAAATTTTGTAATATCGTTTCCTTTTAGCTACATAAAATAAATCAATTTTGACATGATTTTCCAAATTATATAATAAGATTCACGACATCCTTATCCTATTATATGTTTCTACCTTTCTTTCTTTGCTGCCTACTTAACATATGTTGTATGAAAGCACGTATTCTAAGTCTACAAATGTATAAGATACAGATTATTGTGTTTAATGATTCGTGAAAAGTTTTCATAATATGATTAGATGGGATTTTGGCTTAGCGAATTCTTATACCCTACGTGAATATATTTTAAACCATCTGTAATCAGTGTCAGTGGCGCGATGAGAGATCACCTTCAAATTACATGTTTACGTAATTTATGGAGTTACCGTTTAACCGATATGTGTTTTCGCATTTGTTTATAAATAACAATCAATAACATTTCAGGTAGCCACTCTGAGGATGTCTCTGTAATGTAGTCGGCTGAAACTCAGTTGAATTGTCGGTTGCGGAAATGTTATCCATTTTCCTTAAACAAATCTCATACTCATTTTATATTTGAGTACAGCGTTTTAAAAATAGCAATCGACTTTCTGCGGATGAACAATAGTATTTAATATCGTTGTTATTTTGAAGAATGTCGTTTGCTATTTTTGAAATACTATATGCAGCAGTAATGACAAAATTACCGATTGTCATGTTGGAAATTTGAAATCTCTGAAAATACGTCGAAAATACAATTTTATACGCAGGCGGACAAAAAATGTCAGATTTCCTCACACAATTGAGGGCGGACTCTCGTGCAATAGAACGAAGGGTAGGTACCCGCGACATGCCGAAATTAACAACATTTTCTCGATGGCATTTAGCTCCGCCGGATTTCCTACCAAGCTCGAACCCCCCGGTATTTCACGGTGGGATGGAAAACGACTAGATGGTGCAAGCAGTTACCCATTTTTTTTTTTTTAGATTTATCAGGTTGGGATGGCTTTTGGCCGCGAAACACAGATCTATCGATCCTTTGTTCCATCTCCCGTTCATCACGTAAATCATTAGAACCTACCCGTGCTCACTAGGAACTTGTCTAAGACAATTGGCCCTAGCTTCGGCACATCGAGCGATCTGATTACATGACCACCCAGAATCCTATGTCTCAGTAGAGAAAATTTCGGACATTCACAAATAATGTGGTGTCCTGTTTCTCTACCCAGGCCACAGGTGCAATTGGGATCATTGATGATGCCCATTTTGGCTAAGTGACTGTTTAAACCACAGTGACCGGTGATCGCTCCCACAACTCTCCTTATTCGTTCCCGGTCCATGTGCAACAGTTCCTTCGCCCAACCACGATCGGCCACTGGGAAGAACCCTTTTGTGTGTAAACCTCCCTTATAAGTTTGCCAATGCTTGTTAGCCTCTGACCATGTCCAATGCTTCACCGCCTTATCACACAGTGACTGTGGTATGGGAATGAACGGTTCCGGTCCGTGGCTAGCCGATTTAGAGCCCAGCTTCGCAAGCTCATCTGCCCTCTCACTTCCATCTATCCCAGAGTGTCCAGGCACCCAAGCGACCTTAACCTGATTTGTCAGACCCAGTTCGTTCAGGGTCTCCTTGAACACTTTTATTATTTTGGATGTTGTAACGGGCGACATTATCGCCTTGATAACAGCTTCCCTATCAGAAAGTACAGTGATTCTTTCGTTTTCCATTTCTGGTCTTAAAGAGCACCGTAGTCCTTTCATTGCTGCAAACGTCTCTGCCTGAAAAACACTGGAGTATTTTCCTAGGTAAATACTCTCTTCCGTTCTGGGTTCCAGAGTGAAAATCCCAGCCCCCGTTCCTTCAGATTTTTTCGAACCGTCAGTGAAGCTTATGAGTCCATCTACGGGTATGCAATCTGGCCAATTGTTTAGCCATTCTTGTCTACTCGGTATGATAGCCTCATAGCGCCTCTCAAAGTTGATCTCCGCATTTATGCGGTCTCTGGGCATGTGAAAAATAGGATCAGCTATTGCATTCCCTATCTTTCCATGTCCTAGAGAGAAGTTCCTCATCCACAGACCGTTGAGCCGTAGTCTATCTGCTCAAATGCTCTGGCCTTGACAATCGTATGGATCGGTGGTATAGCTAACAGCGCTTCTATAGCTGCCGTCGCTGTCGTCTCCATTAATACATATACATACCAACCTCTGAACCTCGCTCATCTCCTTCTTGGCGCATCCTTTTCCAGCCTAGGCCACCACACAACACTACCATGGCAGATCATAGGCCTCACTACTGCTTCATAAATCCACAGTATTGCCTTTGATGGTAGGCCCCAATTCTTAACGAAAGCGTTACTACATATCCAAAAGGCCGTCAGAGCTTTCCTCGCTCTGTTTGTTACGTGCTCTGTCCAGTTCAATTTACTGTCCAGTATGACACCCAAGTATTTCACTTGGCTTCCAGGCTCGACATCTTTGCCAAACAGCCTAAATTTTCCAACCAATTCCTGACCCGTGCGTCTCCTGCTAAAGAGAATTATGTCAGTTTTATCTGGATTAACTCTGAGACCCATTTTTCGACACCAGTTCTCTACCACTCTGATAGCGAACCTGATGCGATCCCCAAGCGTACTTTCAAACTTCCCTCTGATTGGTATCGTTAGGTCATCTGAATACCCTTGAGCGAAGATCCCTTTGTCATTTAACTCTGTAATTAGAGAATCCACCACTATACACCATAGTAGCGGTGAGAGTATCCCTTTCGCAGCCCATAGACTTACCTTGTGACCACATATGTTGGCCTCTACAGCTCTGTTACTGAGCATGCTGCATATCCACCTCACGACGACTGAATTTACACCTCTGTCTTCAAGGGCCAGACGAATGATCTCGAAGTTCGTGTTGTCAAATGCACCTTGAATGTCCATAAAACATCCAATTGCTATTTCACTCACCCCTAACGATCTTTCTATTCTAGCCACTAGACTGTGCAGTGCTGAGTCAGTGGACTTACCTACTTGATATGCATGCTGATTTGCATGCAATGGGTACTTTGGCAGAATTTCATCTCTAATGTAAAAATCTATCAGTCTTTCTAACGTTTTTAACAAGAATGACGTCAGACTAATCGGTCGAAAGTCTTTAGCCTCCACATGTGATGGCTTACCTGGCTTCGGTATGAAAGTTACTTTCACTGTTTCCCAGGACGATGGTATGTGTCCTAGAATGAGCGAGCTACGCAGCACCTTACACAACGGTTCTAATAGAATTTCTCCACTCTCTTTAAGGAGAGCGGGAAATATTCTATCATCGCCAGCTGACTTGAAGGGCTTGAACTTTCCAATAGCCCATTTTATCCTTTCCACCGCCACCGTGACGATTCGGCTTACCAGAACCCAGACCTCTTCACTTGGTGGAGGTGGATCCGGTGCTCTATCCTTTGCTTTCTCGCCACTACAACCGGGAAAATGAGTTCCGAGAAGATGCTCGGTTGTTTCCTTGCCTGAATTTGTGAAACTGCCATCCGGTCTTCGCAATGAACCTGGCAGCAGTTTCGAGTCTTTGGCTAGGATTTTATGAATTCTGGCATTTGTTCCATTTCTGCGCAGAAATTCCTCCACGTCTCTTTCGCTTTCCATTTAACCGCCTTTCGAAATATCTTTTGAGACTTCCTATAAGCATCCCAGTCTACTTCAAATGAAGTTCTATTCGCTCTGTTCCAAGCGCTTCTCGCTTTACCTCTTAACTCGTTTATTTCCCTGCTCCAAAACTTACCATCCTTCTTTTCGGATGACTTTAATTCTGGCAAGAGAATTCGTATGCTTTAGTTATTAATGAGGTTATACAATTCACGGCACTATTCAACTCTTCCGACGACTTAGGATTTGCCGCTGCAAGTTTGTCTTCAACATGCTGCCGAAGAAAATTCCTGTACTGTTCCCAGTTGGTTCTCCTGGGATCTCTGTATCTCACCACCTTTGGTACTTGGCCTTTCAGACTAAATTCGATGCACCTGTGGTCTGAAAAACTAGGCGTCAGTGATACTTTCCAGGAGCTTACCTGATCTGCTATACAATTCGAAGCTAGAGTGACATCCAGCACTTCGCTCCTACTTTTGGTAACAATGCCCACCTTTGTTGTTATCTCTATTTAATATGCTGAGATCAGTGTCCGCTACAAATTGAAGAAGTAGCGTTCCTCTCGGATTTATGTCCCTGCTGCCCCAAATTGTGTGATGTGCATTCGCATCACATCCTAGAACAATCGGTACATAATTTACCATTGAAAATTCCATTGCCTTGATTAGCAAGTCCGTGTATTGAGCCGTATCCGGCATGTAACAGGAAGCCACGAGCAGGTCACCGCCTTCAGCCGCCAGCAGTTACCCATGTAGTTAAGGTAAGTCATTAATTTGGTATGCCACGGTGGTTAATACAGTAGCGACTTCATACCGGAGCTTATTAATCGGAATTTTGTTTTCTCAAAATTCTTAAAAAATTCTTAGAATTTCTAAAAAAAATCTCAAATCGTTCAGTTCAATTTGTTTTATTTCAAAAAGTAAAAATTAAGGAAAAAAATTCATTTTATTTCGTGATCGCTGGCTGTATTGTCTCAGTTGGACGGGCAACAATTTTCTTTTCGTAGTACCACTCTTTGGTACACGAATTGTGTTTACTTTTTCGGTTTGAATGTCTGGTTGACTCTGGGTTTCATCTTCTTCATTCAGAAGGTCAATAAGTAAAGGTTTATTAACAGCTGTAGTTTGGGTTTCAGCGTTCAGAACTTCTATATCGCCTAACTGACTTGTCGTCACTGGCAGGACCGGACTGGCTACCCAACGGCCGGTTGGGCGATCCCTCAATCGGCATGTAAAATTAATTTCTGGCGGCCCGATCATGTAATTTGCATTAAGAAAGCAAACTATGGCCAGCTAGGGCCTGGTCACTGGGTCACGTGTAAAATTAAACTCATTTGCTAAAGATGAATCATTCGTTGCTGTTTGATCATCGATGCCGTTTGTGGTTGTAGTTGTCTGTCTCAACCAACAATGTGTTGGTATCGGAGTGCGCACTTAACAAATAATTCTGCATTCGCGATAAATACCATTTATTCGTGGCAAGTTTTTGAGGTTTTCCAGGAGGTGCATGTCGTCAGCCCCCCCCCCCCCCCGCATTCGTGCTGGAAGGGGCAGACGGTCTATAATTAAGGCCTGAATTTGTGCTGTCGAATGCCACCGGTCCCAGAATTTGTGCTGATCTGGGAGCCGAGAACGAGTCAAAAGAAACTTGAAATTTTCATGTTTTGCTCATTTTGAATGGAAAGTGTCTTAAATTCTTCTTTCGTCTCTTTCAACTTAATACCCTCAATTAGTGCTCAATTTGTGCTGGCAAATGGTACCGGTCCCACAATTTTGGCTAGTCGGGGAGCCGAGCACAAATTGATTGATTAACAAAAATTTTTATATTCGTTCACTTTGCATGAAAAGTGTCTTAAATTCTTCCGTTAGCCAGCACAAATTGAGCACTAATTGAGGGTGTTAAGTTGAATTAGACGAAAAAAGAATTTAAGACACTTTCCATGCAAAATGAACAAAACATGAAAATTTCAAGTTTCTTTTGACTCGTTCTCGACTCCCAGATCAGCACAAATTCTGGGACCGGTGGCATTCGACAGCACAAATTCAGGCCTTAATTATAGACTGTCGACCCCTTCCAGCACGAATGCGGGGGGGCTGACGACATGCACCTGAATTATGGGTCAAGAAAGGGTGAAAACTGAAAATCAGCCAAAAGTCAGTCAAGATGTCGTTTTAGAGATTTGGTCGGGGAAGTGTCAGAGTAGAATACGTAGTAAGTGCAACGCTGAATACGGGGAACTTGAAATACGGGGTACGTTGAATACGGGGTAAGTGGAATACGGTGAACGTTGAATATGGAGGAAGTGGAATACGTGGGAAGTAGAATACGGGGGAAGTGGAATACGGGGAACGTTGCATACGGTGAACGTGGAATACGGTGAACGTTGAATACGGGGGAAGTGGAATACGAGGGAAGTGGAATACGGGGGAAGTGGAATACGGGGGAAGTGGAAAACGGTGAACGTTGCATACGGTGAACGTGGAATACAGGGAAAGTGGTGTACGGGGAACTTGGAATACGGGGAAAGTTGAATACGGGGAACGTTGCATACGGTGAACATGGAACAGGGGGGGGGGAGGGGGAAGTGGAATACGGGGAATTTGGAATACGGGGAAAGTTGAATACGGTGAACTTTGCATACGGTGAACGTGGAATACGGGGGAAGTGGAATACGGTGGAAGTGGAAAACGGTGAACGTAGAATACGGGGGAAGTGGAATACGGGGGAAGTGGAATACGGGTGAAGTGGAATACGTGGGAAGTGGAATACGGGGGAAGTGGAATACGAGGGACTGGAATACGGGGGAGTGGAATACGGGGGAGTGGAATACGGGGGAGTGGAATACGGGGGAGTGGAATACGGGGGAGTGGAATACGGGGGAGTGGAATACGGGGGAGTGGAATACGGGGGAGTGTAATTCGGGGAAAGTTGAATACGGCGAACTTGGAATGCTGTGAACGTTGAATATGAGGTAAGTGGAATACGGGGTAAGTGAATACGGGTGAAATGGAACACGGGGAACGTTGCATACGTTCCACGGAGGAAGTGAAATATGGGGGAAGTGGAATATGGTAGAAGTGGCGTAATTTTGCGGCAAAGAAAGTATTTTGATTTATAGTGCCTTTCTACCCGTTAATGTTAAAGCGAAAATGATAAAGCCTGCGTAGCCCCTAGGGGCGGGGGCTCGACTAGTCAATTATAAGTGTCCAACTCAGCAATTCTGTGACAGAGAAATCAACGAATTCTCGTTAAAAATCAACAATCGAGTTCAATCATCAACAATCATCAAAATCACCGATTGTCAACACAAAATTGCTGCAGAATTAGAAATTCTTCTAATTATCGAAAATTAACTTTCACAATTACTGATTTCATCAAAATACAACGAAATTGCTGAGATCGACAACGCATAATTGCTAGTGTGTTTCCACAATAACGTCAAAATTGATGAATTTTCAATGTATTTTTAATGTGTCTACACATAGCAGGGTGAGAGTGACAGATGTAGCAACACCAAATTTCATTCACAACTTTCGATTTGCATTGCTATGTAAAACTACAGTTATGATTTGGCTATAAAATACCGTAATCTCAGATTTCTCATTATATTTGAGACATTATCCTTAGTGAATCGTACGGGTATGTGTAACCTTACGTTTATAACAGGTGTTCAACCAAGAGGAAGGTTTATTGACTCAATTAAATCAGATTTAGAAATTAGAACTTCCATAAGACGATAAGACTATCTTTTGGATGGGTTATAGGCTGGCGTGAGGGGATGGTTCGTCATTAAGTTATTACAACTCGAAGACCTTACACCGAAAGGTATGCGTTGGCATATAAAGTAAGATGCTGATGATAATGATGAAGACGAAATGCACCGAAATATTGTTTGTTAGAAACGGTGAGTAAAATTGGATTTTCTCATCACATTTGCATGGAGAAAAATATAAACTTTCGCAACGGAAAGATGACAAATTTATTCAGCAGAAACATAAAGTTGAAAATATTTTCTGTAATCCAATTGGAGCGAATAAAGCATGGATGACAAAAGACTTGAAACTTCTAAAGGGGGTGAAAGAACTAAGACAATTGCTAAGTGTTTGGAATTTCCAACAAATGGAGTTAGGAATTGAAAATGTTTCCACTTAAAGACAAAACGAGAATATTCAGTTGGTAATAATGTTCTGTATAAAAGTATTATTTAAGTAAATCAACATTTAAAAACCATTTCATCTACAGTTTGGTGCAAAGCAAAATTTAACAACAAAACTACCATACTTTGTTCGAATAATGGAACAAAAGCAAAAAGCCGGGTCGAATGATTCTACGACAAATAAATTTAAGCTCATGGGATAAACGATAGAGAGGATACCATAAAACCTAAGTAACCGAATAGTTATATTTAATCCCTTTTTCGTTGATAAGACTTGATTAAATGTTTTTGTGTTGGAACATTAAACTTTTGTGGATTTTGGAATAACGACAGTGTACACTCGAATTGATATAGACAAAGTTTATTAAGCAAACAAACTTGAACGGTAACAATTGTTATGTTGGCAATAACTGGTATAATGTACCTAATAACACATAGAGAAAACTTTAGGAAATGAAATAATTACACTAAAGAAAGACAAAACGAAGAATGCCATTTATAGAACTATATGAATAAAAAAACATTCTCACAGAAGCCTCAAGGTTAATATCTAATAAATATTCGCTCGTTTTGA
Organism: Pseudolycoriella hygida; assembly: GCA_029228625.1. Lineage (NCBI taxonomy): Eukaryota > Metazoa > Arthropoda > Insecta > Diptera > Sciaridae > Pseudolycoriella > Pseudolycoriella hygida. Next base: position 118,723,338 of record CM055406.1, read on the forward strand.
ATTGTTTTGGTTCGGATGTTGGAAATGATGATAATTACCAGCAATTTATCCATTTCGGTATCCGGAGAAAATTTGCATTTGGATTTGCTGTTGTAGAAGCAAGTTATCGCACGATCTCATGCCAAGAAATGCTTCAAGCAATATGGCATTAGTTATAGACAGGAATTACGAAAACCGTATGACGCATAAGTTAAATTGCGTAATAGACCGATTAACCGAAGAGGACTGGAGCTTAGAAACATTCACGAAATTGTAATTTGTACCCTTTGTACCTGTTGGAGTGAGGTCCTTATGCCACAACGTTAGGTTTGATGGACCATCCTCGGGGACGGTTAGTTTGGCACACTATGCAAATCTGTGGTGTGACAGATTCTACCGCCTGTGGAATTTGGCACAGTGCCAAATTCACCCAATAGGGGGGAATTTGGCACACGGAGTTAAAAGCTATAAGATAATTTCAAAAATTAGAATTCGTGTGCCAAAAATATAACGCATGTGCCTGTGCCAACACGAAAAATTGGATTTCGTGTGCCAAAAACAGAATGCGTGTGCCAACTACCTAAAATTTATAATTATAAAAGTCAAAAGTTTGTCTGTTTGTCTGTCTGTATGTAAATTGTCGGGCACAAATTTCCAGCGTGAACCAACATACGTCCGACCTGCTTGAAGAGTTCCGAGGAACTAAAGCAAAAAGTCGTTTTGCATTGCCTTATAATTCAAAAAAAGGCAATGCAAAAGAAGGTTCCCATGTGAACCAACATACGTCCGACCTGCTTGACGGGTCCAAAGGGACTGAATTAAAATGCGGTTTTGCATTGCCTTTTATAGCAAAAAAACCATTATGCTACCTAGATTTCGATTGAAATTTTTTCTTGATGTAATTTTAAAATTTTTTTTTGTTTCTTTGGTTGGTTTCTTCGGGAAAGTTGTTGATATTGATGACTAGAATCTTTATGAATCCTAAGAAAATGGCTAAGAAAAAGTATTTGGGAAGGTATGGGAGGCAGATCATTGGTTTCTTTGGCAAAGTCTCAGAGTTTTGTTAGTAAAAGTCACCAGTATTGGTGAAAATGTCGGGCAGTTGGGCATTGGGTCAATTTTTATGCTTTTGAAAGTATCTGAAGTATGAAGTTCCTTCGTAATAAGATTGCTCTGAACGATGGCTCGAGAGTATTGCGTAAATATTCCATGATTCGGATATCCGGCAAAAACTGTGATTATTCACAATTCTCACCGTTTAACTTCGCAAGTCGGTTATTCAACCTTGCTGCTGCTCACGTAGATCCGACGCTACCATCTCTTACATTCAGGAATGAAGTTCGTGGGCTTGACGACTCGATTTTTGGCGCATTTGGTATGGTTGGATAGTGTTTGCTTGGTGCTTTCTTTTCACTTTTATTTCAACTAAAACCGGAAGCACTATTTTTCGAAAGTTTAAAAAAAACTAAAATACAATTTCTTTTCATGTGGCCAATTTTTTGCTGTACTTTTCCTCATTTCATCTTGACGACGCCTGTGGCTTTTTTTGAAGTTTGGCCTTCACCTATTTGACGACGCGTTGCGATGCCCGACGATGATTATTTACTTGACGATGCTTTGGCAAATTTTTTTTATTTATATACCTTCTTCATTATTGACCTTTTGTCGATTTATTTAATTATTCACTTTGACGATGCTGCTTTGGCAAATTTTTATTTATTACCTTTTTTATCGACTTTTCTCTATTTCTTCTTTATCCATATCGATCATCGTTCTTTGTTTATATTGTATTTTCCTTTTATTTTGTATAATTTTCACGTGTTTTCCTACATGTAAATGTTTTATATTTATTTATAAGTATTATGACGTTTTTCATGGTTTTTTAACGAGGGCTATGACAGCAGTCATAGTCACTCTTTTTCCATGTCAGCTAGTGTATAGTTAGACAGTAAAATTATTATCATCATCATCATCTGGAAAGGTATGAGAGACAGACCATTGGTTTTTTTGGCAAAGTCTCAGAGTTTTGTGAGTAGAAGTCAGTATTGGTGAAAATGTCGGGCAGTTGGACATTGGGTCAATTTTTATGCTTTTAAAATTATTTTCGAATATATGGGAGTTAGACGATAGGTTTCTTTTGCAAAGTCTCAGAGTTTTGTGAGCAGAAGTCACCAGTATTGGTGAAAATGCTGGGGAGCTCGGGAGAAGAAGGAGTAAGGGGGTAACCGGTTGTATGGGGAAATGGTAGTACGGGGAAAACAGTAATGAAGAGAAAATGGTAGTACGGGAGAAACGGTTGTACGGGAAACAGTAGTACGGTGGAAACGATTTTACGGGGAAAACGGTAGTGCGGAGGAAACGGTTGTGCGGGGAAATGGTATTAGGGGAATATGTTAGTACGGTGAAATGGATTACGGGGAAAACAGAAGTGAGGAGAAAATTGTAGGACGGGAGAAACGGTTGTACGGGGAAGTAGTAGAACGGTGATAACGTTTTTACGGGGAAATGGTAGTACGGGGGAAATGTTAGTACGGGGAAATGGTAGAACGGCGAAATGGTAGTACGGGAAAACAGTAGGAGGAGAAAATTGTAGGACGGGAGAAACGGTTGTACGGGGAAATAGTAGAACGGTGATAATGTTTGTACGGGGAAATGTAGTACGGGGGAAATGTTAGTACGGGGAAATGGTAGAACGGTGAAATGGTAGTACGGGGAAAACAGTAGTGAGGAGGACGGGAGAAACGGTTGTACGGGGAAATAGTAGTACGATGATAACGTTTGTACGGGGAAATGGTAGTACGGGAGAAATGATAGTACGGGGAAATGGTAGAACGGTGAAATGGTAGTACGCAGAAAACAGTAGTGAGGAGGAAATTGTAGGACGGGAGAAACGGTTCTACGGGGAAATAGTAGCACGATGATAACGTTTGTACGTGGAAACGATAGTACGGAGAAAATTGTAGTACGGGGAAAAGTGTTGTATGGTGGAAATGGTAGTAAGGGTGAAACGGTAGCACGGGGAAAACGGTAGTACAGACGTATTTCTAGTATACAGCAAACGGTAGTTCGGCAAAACGGTTTTGCGGGAAAATGGTAGTACGGGGGAAAACCAGATTTGCGTAAGCTTATGGTAACTACTAAAATACTACTAAATCCATTTCTTATTCATCTAAATCTAACTTTGCACACCCTTGCGTACATTTTAGTATTAATGTCGCAAATCTCCGACCTAGCGGACAAGAATGCTTAATGTCCGCGTAGCCCCTACGGGTGGGGGTATTTACTAGTTGTTTACAAAGGGGTTAGGACCAAATGTCCAAAAAATATCCCCAACCCAAATATCCCCGTGGACAAAATATCCCCAGACAGAATAACCGGACATAATAACCACAATTTTTCCATTAAAAAAAGAGACAAAATATCACCTCAGACAAAATATCCACACTCAAAAATTAAGAATATTCAGGCCTGAAAAAAACAACCAAAAACAAAAAGGGGGTCGAGGGGCGGCAGCCACCGAAAAGGGGGTCAAGGGGGAATATCACCCTTGCAGGGTCTAAGGGGCGGAGCCCCTAGCGGGGTTTGGGGCAGCGCCGTACTTACGTAAGGCCGCCTGCAAGGGTTACAAAAGCCCACCGCAGGCGCGGGGGTGAGGGGGCAGAGCCCCCCAACATACTATATAATATCTAATTAATAACACCTACCTATATTCACCATTTCTGAGTAGACATTACATCTGGGGATATTTTGTCCGTTTTTTTGTATGATTTTTGTCTAGGGACATTTTGTCCGGGAATATTTCGTCCGGGGATATTTTGACTGGGGATAATCGGTCCTAGAGCCGTTTACAAAGTATCAGAAAGTGTGCAACAGTCTACTTTAGGAGTCTAGGAACACGAAAAATTAGATTTCGTGTGCCAAAAATAGAATGCGTGTGACAACTACCAAAAATTGTTGACAAAGTATCAGAAAGTGTGCAGCAGTCTTAGGGGTCTGGGAACACGAAATATAAGAATTCGTATGTCGAAAGAGCAATGCGTGGGTCTAGAGAATAAACAAATTTATAAATGTTTGTTTCAATTCAATTTCCAACAGAGAGGGTGTATTACAAATCAATGTATTGGTCAACAATTTTGCCGGATCGTTTTCGGTAGTTAAGTCATCTATAAAAAAAGTTGACATTAACTTATGATAGTATAGTTCGCTCTGCATAACTAAATGAATTTACTCCAGAAAAATTAATTAAAATCGTCTTGGTCGGCGTAAATTAAAAAAAAAATTACCTCGAAGTCACTCTGTTGCATGTCTGACTATTGAACAATTATTTCGGATATAAAAACTATTTTCTTTTCGAGTAATTTCTTTACATTTAGGGGGCTCTGCCACCTCACCCCCGAGCCTGCGGCGAGCTATTTTTTTCACCCTGCATGCGGACTTACGTGCATGGGGCTCTGCTCCTTAGACCCCGAAAGGGGGGTTACTACTCTCTTGACCCCCTTGCCAGGGGTTGCCGCCCCTCAACACTGCTTTTTTATTGGCGCATTATTATCATGGGTTGCGACACTAACTTTTCGATCATCGTTTGATTGAATATTCAAATAACTTCAATACATTTAGGGGGCTCTGCCCCATCACCCCCGCGACTGCGGTGAGCTTTATTTTTCACTTTGCAGGCGGCCTTACATGCATAGGGCTCTGCCTCAAACCCCGCTAGGGGCTCTGCCCCTTAGACCTCGTAAGGGGGATACTCCCCCTTGATCCCGCTTGGCGGGGGCTGCCGCCCCTCGACCCCGCTTTTTTATTGGCGCATTATTTGCATGGCCTGCGACACTGACTTTTAGATCAACGTTTATTTTGAATTTTCAAATAACTTCAATACATTTAGGTGGGCTCTGCCCCCTCACCCCCGCGCCTGCGGCGGGATTTAATTTTTACCCTGCAGGCGGCCTTACGTGCATGGGGCTCACGAATTCCAATTTGTCATATTACCAGACCCCCAAAGTATACCAAACTCACTTCCCACACCTGGCACACAAATTTTAGTGATTGGCACACGGATTCCAATTTTTCATATTCCCAGACCCCCAAACTATACCAAACGCACTTTCCCACGCTTGGCACACAATTTTTAGTGATTGCCACACGGATTCTACTTTTGGCACACGGATTCTACTTTTGGCACACGAATTCCAATATTGGCACATAAAATCTCGCACACAACTTTTCATTTCAACAAATTGGCACACACATCTCGGACTTACATTATATTATGTGCCAAATTCCCTTACGACCACGGAAAAAAGGTAATCTCGCAAATGTGCGAAACTACCCTCCATTGAGAGAATCTCGAACACGCTGACGCGTGTGCGAGATTCCCCAACCTTCCATCCTCCTCTATGCCCTCCCATGACCCGTCAAGGAGATAGTTTGTTCGCCCAGTGAAAATCCGTTAACTTTTGGCTCTGATTTAATTGAATCCTATAAACCTCCTCCTTGTTTTAAGAACGAAACGTTTCTCTATTGGCGTTTATAATGAAAACAATTAAACGTAACCTCATACAGACGTTATGTGGTCATAACATTACAAACTTTCATGAATAAAACAAATTATTATATGCGAGAAAGTTGTTATCGACGTTAATAGTTGTTACTCACCGAAATAAAACACACCATTGCTCAAGCATATTTCCCAGATTTCGAGAGTTGGTAGCGCTCTCACTTCAGTGTTTTGCTTCAATTTTTTTTTCGGATAGTATTACATGGTCTGAAACATATAGACAACATTGTCCGTAGTGATATATTGTTCCAAGATAAGAAAGTTATGGGTCGAAAGTGAAAATCGCCCAAAAGTCACCTAAGGAGCGATTCCAGAGCTTTGGTTGGGGAAGAAAAGTCTTAGAGTTTTTGATAGACTACAACAATGCGTGACAAAATTTTTCCATCCCACTTCATCAGGAGGAGGTGGGCAGCGGAAGCTGTTAAATGTTTGGGGAGTTGTTAACTTTTCGGTGTTTGTGCTGTGCGTAATCATCAATTTCTGGATCTGTCGAAAGGCTTTTGGAAGGGAGTGGGGAATACCGTCTAGAGCCATATTGTGGATCTATGAGACGGTAGTCAGACCCATGTTGAGCCATGGCTGCGTAGTTTGGTGGCCTAGGCTCAACGTGGAGTGCGCGAGGAAGGAGTTGAATGAAGTTCAGAGGCTTGTCTGCATTCGTGTCACGGGAGCTATGAAGACTACGGCTACAGCAGCCATGGAAGCGCTCATTGCGCTATCGCCTATCCATACGATCGTCAAAGCAAGAGCCTTTGCCTCGGTAGACAAGCTGAAGCAAAATGGTCTCTGGATGAGGAATTCTGAATCTGGCCATGGAAGAATCCTGAAAGTGATCAACGACAGGATCTTTGATATACCCAGAGATCGCATGATTCCACAGGTCGACTTTGTGAGGCGATACCAGATCGTTATACCGGACAGAGCGAATTGGCTAGGAAACTGGCCGACCTGCCTACCGGCTGATGGGTCGAAAACTGAGGAAGGAGCGGGAGCCGGGATCTATTCTGCGACCGCCTCAATTTGGGAAAGTTACCGAGCGTCCTCCAAGCGGAGACGTGTGCGACGTTCATGGGAGTGATGAATTTAGTTCCAGAAGAAAAGACTGGTGGCAGAGCGACCATCTGCTCAGACAGTGAATCGATGATGAAGGCGCTCGCGTCGCCTGTGACAACGTCAAAACAGGTTAAAGAGCTGAAAGGGACCCTAAACCGATTGGGACTGAGAAATCAGATCACGATCGCCTGGGTATCTGGACACACTGGTGTAGACGGTAATGAGAGAGCAGACGAGCTAGCCAGACAGGGTTCAGCATCTGCGATCGAGGGCCCAGAGCCCCACATCCCGATCCCACACTCTCTGTGTGAAAGGGCAGTGGAACGCTGGGTGCGGGCTGAGTCCGCAAAGAGTTGGCGCGCGTACGGCGGAGGAAACCACACAAAGCTCTTCTTCCCGGCACCTGACGAGAAGTGGGCCAAGGAGCTTCTCAGAATGGACCGTAGTGGGAGCCATTACGGGTTACTGTGGATTGAACAAGCACTTGGCCTAAATGACCATTTTGGCTGATCCAAGATGTGACTGCGGCTTGAAGGAGGAAGCCAGCGTCCACGTAACATGCAAATGCCCGAAGTTACACTTGCTAAGGAGCATGACATCAGGTGGTTATGTGACCCTCCGATATCTTAGACCTAGGACCTATCACCCTAGATAGGCTCTTGGTGAGAACCGGAAGGTTTTTAATGATTTACATGATGAACGGGAAGAAAACAAAGGATCAAATGGATCCGTGTTTTAAGAGCCAGAAATGCCCCATCCCACCCTGGTAAATCTAATCTAGGGCCGACCTCAGTACTGACTTAGGGCTCTAAGTAGAGGCCTCGGACACATACTTCCACAGACAAAAATGTTTCCATCAATTTGCTCTGCAACATAGCAAAAAAAATTTTTTTTAGCTAGGGCTGACCTTAGGACCGATATGAGGCCCACTTGAGCCCTAAGCACAGGCGAAAGTTTCTTTTATAAATTGTCGGTCATGCCTAGATCTTTCAAACAACTCGAGTTATGTAAAAAAACCAAAAACCACCTAAACGGCCCTAGCTCGGTGGTCCTTGGGCCGACAGTGCCTAGATTCAAAAGATTTTTTGATTACCTTTTAGGGAAAAAAAAGTTTTGAAAATCGGACGGACGGACAGACATTTTTTTTTATTGTTGATTCGTCATCTAAGGACTATGATTGATGCTCCCCCCCCCTTCCTACTCCCGGGTTGAAATTCGACTGGTTACAAACGTCGTGGTAAACGCAATAGACCCTTTTCGAAGCACTGCGTTCTTCGTATGGGTCATTTAATTGCCAGATCTTGGTCGTTGAGGTATCGAATGTAAGATTTCGATGTCACTGAGCGAACTGTATCAGGTTTGTGGAAAACGGTTACAAAAGCTGGCATCCGAAGTCGGTCAAAGCGGTCCAGAATGAGCTCCGCTGCAGGAGAATGACTGAAAAGAATTTTTAATTTGGGATAGCGTACGGAGTTCATTTATGGCGCGAACGCATTTGCTCTATTCCCAAGCTTCGTTCATTGGAAAATAGTAACTTTGCTTCCAGTTTAAACATGCAATTCCCTCATAAAATATTTGCTGTAGACTGTGACACATTTGGAAATATCTCATGAGAGTATAATAATCCGTTGATGTACGATTGAAATGCGTGTAAGGAGTCCAGGATCTTAAATTACTCATTTTGCATAAGCAAACATTCATGTTACTTGCTGCAACCAACAACGAATGTTAAACGATGCATGTCTACTGACTGATTAATTAAATTTAAAGTCTTCAAAATGTTCAAATAATTTAATCCTCGCTTAAAAGCTGTCCATCACTTTCGTTACACATAAAATGAGTGTTGTCTAAGTTCATGCACACAAAACGTGTACAATAACCTAATTCCATTAATGTTCTCGCCTACAAATTTGCCTATCTAAACAATCTATAATCTTATTTTCCTTTCTCTGTTGCCATTATGGTTTCTTGTACGCTTGATCACAACACACATTATGGCCATGTAACAATGCACACCATCGTCACACAGCAATCAACGTTACCAATCTACACTCTACGAACCAAAAGGCAATGGTACTATTTTGGGGTTTCAACAAAGTTTTGTGTAAACCAAGTCCATCTATTTCTTCATGTTCCACTTCACTTGAAAGCTGGAAAATGTTTTGTAATTGAATAAATTTGCATAGAAACCGTGTTTTGGAAGACGAGAAGCAGATAAAAACAGAGTTTTATAACTTCATTAGATATTTGGGAAGTGATTTTCTGAATATTTGCAATTTTTTTTTGGTAATTGAAAACTAATTATTGTTTGTCTTATACCACCGAATGTACGAATTTGACGATAGAAGTCGCAACTTTTCACTTAATTTTAAATCAATTTGTGAAAACTTTGGCCCCAACAGAAGAAAAGTAAACATGTTCGGTGGTTGTGGAAGAATAATGAACACACGATTGTGATTCATTTCGAATTCTTTGTTAATTATTTCGAGTTGAGTTTGTGTAACACCTCTAAATTATGAAACGTACATTCGGAAGCGCTGAACGGATTTTCTGTCGCTGAATTTATTGAATTATTGATATTGGATTCGTGTCGCGCAAAAGTTTTGTTAAGCCAATGACTAAAATATAAAATTGAAATTGTAATCAAAAGAAAATTAAGGTGAACGTGATAATAGTAATTTTTGATACAAGTTACGTATGAAGGTAGTTTAACGCACTAGATATGAGATTGCCGATACGAGCCGAAGGCGAGTGTGTTTCGTTTCCACCTACAATTTGAATTATTTATCAGAGTAGCCTGATAAACTGCTTCATGTGGTCGACTTCCGACAATCAAATTTAGTATTTTTTAATTAAATAGAATGTTGTTTCGCAAAGGCCGACACTATTCTATCTCTTGGAGACTAATCGCACACACTGCGAATAGCATCTCTTGGAGACTATTCGCACACACTGCGAATAGTTTCTCTTGGAGACTATTCGCACACACTGCGAATAGTCTCCAAGAGAAACTATTCGCACTCGGATTGAGGCCAGACGTTGATTTAATATTATTTCGCCGCGCGGCGAAATAATATTAAATTAACGTCTGGCCTCAATTCGAGTACGAATAGTCTATATTGGACAATAAATTCATATTCAGAACGTTTAATACGTCGTCGGTCGTATTTGAACGAATTCTAAAACAAAAATTGATCGCGGAAAAAGGATAAATGATAGCCGGAAAATTAGAAATGATACCTGAGAGACCTTGCAAAAATTAGGACAAAATCAAATAGAACGGGTTTCGATAGGGCTGAGGGATGTCTATCATCGCTCGAAACTCCCAAAAAATCCCACTGTAGGGTTTTGAGAAAATCGGGGAAAACCCAAAAAATTGAGGTTATTTGCAAGCTTTTTGTTGTTGTTAAAGGAAAATCGGAGTTTTCCAAAATATTTTCCGATTACTATTTTTCCTAAATCTAAGATAGTTCAAAGTTTCTAAAACACTTTACCTCATCAATTTCAGTCATTTTTTGGCTGAGATACGATTTTTCAAAGTCAAAATTTCATCGAAAAATGACCTCCGCGAAAATTTCTTTCGACTTTATACCGGTATATTACCCGTCATCGTACTAGTGCGGCAAAATGACTTCATGCGACACCGAAATGACGCACGAAAAAGCGAGTTTTTGTCGGTGAATTACAAAAATAACTGTAAATTCATCGAAAATCTTATACATTCACTCACTTCGTTGCTCTTATCTCGTCTGCAGCTAACTTTGTTATAAATTAATAATTATAAAAGTGTACAGTTTGTTGGTTTGTCGCTTTGTCACTTTGTCGGTCATGAATTATCGTTGAACGTTGTACGTGCTAACTGCTTGAAGAGTTCCGAGGAAATTCCCGTGAAGTAACGCCAAAGTCAAATCGCCAAAAAAATAAAAATCGCCAAGGTGTGAAGAAACGCCAAAAAAGAGAAGAAAGACCAAATTAATTTTTTTAAGCTCTTGGCTTTTCTTCACATTTTGGCGATTTTTTCTGATGACTTAACAAATAATTACAAAATGCTAAATCACCAGAAATAATCGCCAAAATGTGAAGAAACGCCAAAAAAATCGCCAAGCTGTAAAGCAACGCCAAAAAAATCGCCAGTGTGAAGAAACGCCAAGAGCTGAAAAAAATTAATTTGGCGTTTCTTATCTTTTTTGGCGCTTTTTTGGCGTTTCTTCACACTTTGGTGTTTTTTTTTTTGCGTTTCTTCACACTTTTGCGGTTTTTTCTGGTGATTTACCATTTTGTAATTATTTGTTACACTTACAGAAATATATTTTTGCATCAAATAGAATTTTGTACTTCTGCGCAAGTTTTTGCAGTGTTGAAAAGCTGCGCAGAAGTACAAAATTCTATTTTATGCAAAAATATATTTCCGTAAGTGTAAATCATCAGAAAAAATCGCCAACATGTGAAGAAACGCCAAAATTATTTTTCTTTCAGCTCTCGCCATTTTTTCACACTTTGGCGATTTTTTCTGATGATTTAACAAATAATTACAAAACTATACCGCCAAACCACGAAATTTTTCTTTTTTGTTTGGATGAAAACATTTTTAATTCTGAATTTCTGTTTCTTAGTTAGTTAGATACGTTCATGGATAGACTAGTTGTTAGTGCGCCTGCTCAGCAATTATTTTCTTCCTTCACGTGTTGCGCGTTCGAGACTTAGTTCAGCCATTTTTTTCGTCAGAAGATCAATTGTTTCATTGTGATTTGTTTCATTAAAACAAATTTTTTTTTATCTCAATACTTTACGAATACAAACAAAGAATGTCAACATGAAAGTCCAAAGGTCGAAACGCTTTACACGTTTTTGCTATTAAGGCACGACCGAGTAACGAGGTGAAAGATCTCTAGAATGAGAAGCTATTGATCGGCCTTGATTCTCCCTGGGTAAAGAAATTTATATTTAAAACCGTTGCGAAACTTGAAGATCATTCAGGGGGAATCAAGTGGACATCGTCTCACTGCAAGAGTTATCACATTCAAGACCGCTGACATTGTGCACAGGCACCCACTCGTATGTGGAAGGCCAAGGTCAAGGCCAAAATTATCGTTGCACAGCAAGGCTGCAGAAACTCTTTCGGTAGAAATTGCGGCCTGTCGTCAAAGTCTATTCTGTGGTTGTATGAGGCAGTAATTAGACATAGATCGAATCACACCGGCGATTTAACACTATATTTTTGAGTAGGGAAGACTGACTAGATAGCTTTCCAGCTGATCTACCAGGAATATCATAGTCATATACTTATACTTATACACGGACGGCTCCAAAGCCTCCAATGGAGCAGGGGCTGGAGGGTATGCTTCCAACACAGAAGAAGGTGAGAGCTTTCATCTGGGTAACCTCGCCATTGTCTTTCAAGCAGAAGTCTTCGCGGCGCTCACTGGAGCGCGTGGAGAACTTCAAAGGGGAACACATGGGAAAAATATTGTCATTTGCTCAGACAATGCGGAGATGATTAGGGCGCTTGTACCTCCTGTCGCGACTTTCAAGCTGGTGAGAGATTACAACTTGACCCTGAACTTGATGGGTCTGAGCATCAGATAACTCTCGTCTGGGTATCTGATCATTCGGGCGTGGAAGAAAATGAGAAGGCAGATGAGCTAGTTAAGGCGGGTTCTGCTGCCCCAACAGTCTGTGGGAAAGCATTAAAGGATTGGGTGGCGGTAAGGCATGGAGAACGCTGGAAAGCGTACGATGGAGGTGCTCATACGAAGCGCTTTCTACCGAAACCAGACTCCAAAAGGGATAAAAGTTGCAAATGCATTTTGGCGATTTGACTTTGGCGTTACTTCACGGGCATTCCGAGGAACTAGAGTAAAAGTCTTTTTGCATTGCATTTGTAACCCATAAAGGATGCGTAAACCTAAATTCGAATGACAAGGGAAAGATACAAAGGAAACCTAGAGACGCAGCGAATACATTTGCTAAATACTCGAAGCGCAATGAAGCATTTGAAGGGGCGAACATATGCAAGTGACCCGTACGTATCAGAATAGATGTTGCAAAAATACTCGAACTAAATCTTAATGAAAATTGCTTTGACTCTTGAGCATTTGAAATTACGTTGGCATTAAATTGTATTAAAAATTGCCCAGGGCGAAATATTGAAAAACCCGTCCGAAGCAACCACGCAAAAAACCTCTCCAAATCCCTAAAAAAGCCTAAAATTTAAAAAGAAATTTCCAAAAGAAGTTTGAAAAAAATATCAAAAACAAATTTTTTCCTTCAAAAAAATTTTTTTTTGTATTAGGGACAATCTTAGAACTTATTTAGAGAACTTAGGAGAGGCCTCTAATCCACACTTCCATACAAAAAAGTTCGCCTCTTTTCTCTCTACAACACTGCACAAAAAATCTCATCATTAAAGAAATTTTCAAAAACGACCAAATACCGAGGGGCTATCCACTGGTCAAAAATTTGTGCCAAAAATTCCAATTCGCGTGGTGCTTGGGTGGTGAGTTTGACCCACACTAAGGACATTACAGCCCGAACGACCCAACAGATTTTCTATAATTAAATTTTTGTGATTTTCTGATTGATCTGTGATTTCTGTTCTAATTTCGCGGAGATATAAGTGAAAAGTTCCACAAACCTTCAAAAAACCAGGTTTTTGACCACTTTTTCGACCGTAACTTCGAAAGTTTTCAACCGATTTTGCCCAAATTCAATCCCTTAATCAATTTTTAGAACCGTAGTGCGTAGTACGTAGTGCTTCGAAAAGGGTACTATTGTAACCAGTCGAATTTCGACCCGGGAGTAGGGGGAGCATCGATCATGGCCCTTAGATGACGAATCAACAATAAAAAAAATGTCCGTCCGTCCGTCAACACGATAACTCGAGTCAAACACAACCGATTTTCAAAAACTTTTCCCTGAAAGGTAATCAAAATATCTTTTATGCGATTGAATCTGGGCACTGTCGGCCTGAGGGCCGCTGAGCTAGGGTCGTTTAAGTGGTTTTTGGTCTTTTGTACATAACTCAAGTAAATCTATTCCGATTTTCATAATTTTTACTTGTTTGAAAGATCTGGGCATGGCCGACAATTTGTGCAAGGAACTTTTTTGGATTTGAGTCCTTGGACTTGGCTAGGGCGCTAGGAACGATTCTATGCTAGAGTCATACGTGTTTTTTGTACATAACTCGAGTAAATCTCTTCCGTTTTTCAAATTTTTTTCTTGATCGAAAGGTCTAGGATTGTCTTCCGTTTTATGGAAGAAAACTTTTTGATTAGAGACACTTGGACTCAGTCAGGACCCTATAAAACTGAGTTTCTACTAAGGCCCAACGTGTTTGCGTTTGGATCAATCCTAACTAATTTCGTTGATTCTTTTTCTATTTGAGACCGAGTACCGAGTACCGAATATATTCAAAAACAAATTTTTACCTGGTGTCTGTGCTTAGTGCTGAAGTGCGCCTCAGGTTTGTCCTAAGGTCGGCCCTAACCAAAAAAAATTTTTTTTGCTATGTTGCAGAGCAAATTGAGGGAAACATTTTTGTCTATGGAATTATGTGTCCATGCATTTCCTCATGGCCCTAGGTCGGTCCTAAGGTTTGCCCTAGACAAAAAATAGTTTTCCACTTTGTTGTAGATTAAATTGAGAGAAATATTTTTGTCTATGTAAGTATTTGTCCGAGGCCTCTACTGAGGACCCTAGGTCAGTCCTAAGGTCGACCCTAGACAAAAAAATGGTTTTTTCCTATGTTGTAAAAAAAATTGTGATGAACATTTTTGTTTGTTTGGAGGTCAATTTTGTACTCTCGGAAGGCCTTTCTTACACCGTTTCTTCGGACGGGTTTTTCAATATTGCCCTCTTGGCAATTTCCGATACAATTTAATGTGGACGTAACTTCATACACTTAAGAGTTAAGCCAATACTGACTGTCATCTGAACGTTTCAAGTGTGACTTCAAAGATCGACAAGTTGAGGTACCTGTTCAGTGATTCTAATGCGCATGTAGTATCGTTTAGTGAAACTTGGCTGAAGACACACAATTCAAACAAATCAGTTCATATTCTTCTTCTTCTTCTTCCTTAGCCTTTTATATCCACTGCTGGATGTAGGCCTCCCCCATAGATCGCCACTTTTTCCGGTCCATTGCCACTTGCTGCCACGTCGTGCCTGCCGTTCTTTTGATATCGTTGGTCCATCTTTCCGGGGGACGTCCCATCGGTCGTTTCGTTGGTGGCCGCCATTGCATTATAGTTTTCGTCCATCGATCGTCGGTCATTCTGGCAATATGACCAGCCCAATTCCACTTGAGCGACGCTATTCGTGTCATGACATCGATGACTCTGGTTTGTCGCCGGATCCACTCATTTGTCATTTTGTCCCTGAGTGTGATTCCTCGCATTGCCCTTTCCATTGCCCTCTGTGCAACTCTCAATTTGTTCGCTGATGCTTTGGTGATCGTGAGAGTCTCGGCTCCGTATGTCAGGACCGGCAGCACACACATATCGAACACTTTCCTCTTCAGACTGTTGCTCATGTTGCTCATGTTGCTCTTGAAGATGTACCGTAACTTGCCGAACGCCGCCCAACCGAGACCGATCCTTCTCTTTATTTCAGCCGTTTGGTTGTCGAGACCGAGCTTCATGACGTGGCCGAGATACTTGTACGAATTCACGATTTCAATTTCCTCGTCTCCGATCTTGATTGGTGTAGCACCATCGTTGTTTGTCATCACTTTCGTTTTCGACATGTTCATCTTCAAACCGATTTTTTGGGCTTCCTCGTTGAGCTGCAACAGCATCGCTTCAATCTGTTCCAGAGTCGTTGATGTCAGGGCAATGTCGTCGGCGAATCGAAGGTTGTTCAGAAACTTCCCATTTATGTTGATTCCCAGTTCACCCCAATCAAGCTTTTTAAAAACCGTTTCCAGAGCTGACGTGAACAATTTCGGTGAAATGGTATCTCCTTGACGGACTCCTCTTCCAATTCGAAATTTATCGGTGGTTTTATGCAGTTTGACGCACGACGTTGCGTGCTCGTAGATATGTTTTATCATCCGGATATATCTCGAGTCAATCCGACAATCGTCCAAGGAGTCTAAAATCGACCATAATTCGACCGAATCGAACGCTTTTTCGAAGTCTATGAAGCATATCGCGATGATGATTTTGTATTCGTTGCATTTTTCTATTCGACTTCTCATCACTTGCAAGTGGTCATTTGTGCTGAATCCGGAACGAAACCCTGCTTGTTCGATCGGCTGGTAGAAGTCTAGCTTCTTTGTGATCCGTTTCGTTATCACCTTCATAAACAGTTTGTAGAGGTGCGAGATCAAACTGATGGGCCTGTAGTTTTCCAGTTTCGTGATGTCTCCTTTCTTGTGCCGCAAAGTGATGACTGCGTTTTCCCATGATTCTGGTATTTTCTCTTGTTCGAGACACTTGTTGAACAGATCCGTTGTCATTTTGAGCAGTGTGGGTCCGCCTTCTTTGATTGCTTCGATCGGAATGTCGTCGTCACCTGGAGCTTTTCTGTTCTTCATTTCGTCTAACGAAGCCTGTACTTCGTTAATCGTTATGTCCGGCAAATCTTCGGAACCAACGGTCAGTTCATATACACGGCTTTAACTTGCTCAGATCTGATAGGAAAAAGAAGAAGAGTGGTGAGGTAGTGGTGTATAAATAATAATAATATAATAATCTGCCCTACAACCCATGAAGGGTTAAAGGCTAGATCATTATTTACTAGTTTCGCTGTTTGTGGTTCTACTTTTTGAGATCCTTTCATTACCGGAAAGTTTTACTGTGCCAGTGGTAAGCTGTGCGACAAACCTAGTGCCATCTATGAGATGTAACGAGGAGCGAAACTAGTAGGAGTAGAATACCGGTTCTCCCAACAATGCCTTTTCCGGTAAGCCGTACGATGGCACTACACTCAACTTCACTTGACTTGAACGATTCAATCAGATTTGTTTTGTTTCAATTTGATTTTGTTTTACAAATCTAACAATCGGTACAAATCCGTCTGCGGTTGAGTTTCGAACCAACGCACTGGCAACTCAATCTCGTAGTAGCAAGCAGACGTGTTAACCACTACGCTATCGAGGTAGTGGTGTATATACGCGATAATATTGCATTTAAAATTGTAGCATCGTCAGCGGTCGATAAAAAAGAAATCCCCTATGCAGAACAATTTTTGGCTGATTACCTACTTGTTGAACTTATTTGTGCTGATACTAAGCTTCTTTTCGGAGTGTTTTATAAGGACTTAAGACGAAAGAGTTTGATGTTGCGGAAAAAGTTCTCGCTTCACACATTCAAAACTACGACCACGTTGTTATCGTAGGTGATTTCAATGAAAATTTATTAGAACCTAAATTAACAAGTAGGATTCAGAAATTTTTAAACATTTTTCAACGCCTAGGATTATGTTTGCTGTCCCAGCTCCCAACGAATTTTCATGCTCATGGGGCCTTACTACTTGCCCTTTCATTTGTGCGTGCTAGGGAAAGAGTATACAGATCTTCTCAGTTCAGTACGGGCATGTCGGCACACGATTCATTAGTACTCTTCTATAGGATGCCCTCAAATATTTCGAAGAAACGGGATAAATATGTTCGCAAAATAAATAGCATTGATGCTGATAAATTTGTATTTGACTGTTCAAAATTAGACTGGTGTTCTATAAAAAGCATGACTGACCCTAAAAAGATGTTGCAACATTTGAATACGAATTTGAGAACTCTTTTAGATCAGCATGCGCCTCTGGTGAAGCTTAAAGATAGACCACCTGACGATGTTCCTTGGATTTCGGACGAAATTATACGTGCGATAATAGAAAGAGATGTTGCTAGACAGTGGAAGGTGGTCCGATCGGCAGCTGCAAGAAAGCATTATAGCGAGCTAAGGAACAAGGCGACCGGGCTCATTAGAAAGGTGAAAAGAAAATATTATTGCAATATCTTTAGTGGAGCGAGTGACTAGAAATCGTTTTTGAAAATCATTAAGCTCATTAAGATAAACGGAACTCAAACCCTTCGTTCACAGCTGACGAGTTTGCACAGTGTCAGTCACACTATAGGCTCTGAGTTAGAAGATTCTTCTCTGAGTGTGTCGGAAAGGCCGCAGGCAGGGCGTGTTCTGCCTGGGACATCCTTTGCCTTCAGGAACGTTACGCAGTGTGAAGTATGGAGTGCTATCCGGATGATTAGATCCAAGGCGGTCGGTATAGATGGCATACCAATTGCAGTTATAAAAGCGATGCCTGTAATTCTTCCCTTTGTTACGCATTTTTTTAATTACGTGCTGACGACCTCTGTATATCCGACTTCGTTCAAGATTTCTAAAGTTTTCCACGAACATAAAGACTCACCTACATATGAAATGAAAGACCATAGGATTATCAATGTGTTGCCATCACTGTCCAAGGCTCTGGAAAGGGTTATGAAATGGCAGATTGCAGATTTCAGTACTGAACATGATTTATTATTTGACCTTCAATCTGGTTTTAGGGAGAAACATGGTACGATTACTTCGTTGCTAAAAGTCATTCATGACATCTATAGTGCCCAAAATGTCAAAAGGGGAGATGATAAAATTAGTTCGTTTCTTTTACTGCTGGATTTCACCAAAGCCAAAGATTTAGTTAACCACGTCTTGATGATTGAGAAACTAAAAGTGAATTTTGCGTTCAGTGACAGGGAGTTGCGGGAATTGTGAAAAGTTAACACAGCGCTGTGTCTGCAATCCGTATAAGGGATCAATGCAGAAATATTACGAATAATAATGTCTACGATGTTTAATAGTATGAAACTGTATTATTCAGTGTATGTCAGCGTATTCGTCGTATGTCCTGTAAATTTATGCAAGTCGCTGTAACTGAACCCAACCTCTCACATACATTTCCAAATTTATGTTTCGTGTATTTTACTTGAGACCGTTTAGGACGCGTGTAGGCTCAAAAAAAATTTCGTCGACGGATCAAGTGATCCGTATTTTTTTGCGTTTTTTTTTCAAATTTACGTACGTTTTTATATATTTTTTTAAGTACTGAGCTGTATTTTTTGCACATTTGCCACATTTGTTGTGCCAGTCTGCTTTTTTTATCGAAAAATTTGTTCTGATTCGAGAAATGTGGACATGTGTTTTCACATTTCCACATTTGTTTTCACAAATTTTATTTTTTTCAAGTGGCAGATTTGTCGTTTCCGTCGCACATTTGCCATGGGTCAATGCACATCTGAAAACTTTCACAGTAAATGTGCTGAGATGCGCTCGAAAACGCCACATACATGTTAGGCAAGTGGTCACATTTCGGCGAATTTGCCGATTTTGGCAAATTTGCCTGTTTTTAACACTCAAATGTGACTACTTAACCAACCTGTATCTGGCGTTCTCGAGCACATCTCAACACATTTATTATCAAAGTTTTCAGATGTGCATTGACCCATGGCAAATGTGCGACGGGAACGACAAATGTGTCACTTGAAAAAAAAAAAATTTCAAACACATGTCCACATTTCTTGACTCAGAACAAATTTTTCGATGAAAAAAGCAGACTGGCACAACAAATGTGGCAAATGTGCAAAAAGTACAGCTCAGTACTTGAAAAAAAAGAAAAAAAAGTACGTTTATTTGAAAAAAAAAACTTAAAAAATACGGATCACTTAATACGTCGACGAAATTCTTTTTGAGCCTAAACGGCCGTACGTAAAATTCACGAAACATAAATTTGGAAATGTATGTGAAAGGTTGGAATCGACATAGAGCTAAAATTTTCAAAATTTCGCAGATTGTTTGTGAAATAATGAGTTCAGACAAACATATCCGCTGAAAAGAGAACGTTTCCACACATTTGTATTTTCGAAAAACTTTTTCAAATATAGACGATATTAATGAACTGACAAAGTTCAGTAGTATTTTTCATTGAAAAGTAGCATTTCCCGCAACTCCCAGTGCTTTGCAGCTGGTTTCATCCTATCTAACAGGGAGGAAACAATGTGTTGAAATTGATGGCTACATGTCGGGTCTTTTGCCCATTGGTTGTGGTTTGCCTCAGGGAACGGTTCTTTCTCCGCTTCTCTTCTCTATGTTTATAAATGACTTGCCTGATCTACTACAACGGTGTAGCTGTCACATGTTTGCAGACGATTTCCAAATGTATTTCAGTTATCCAGCTGAAGCAGTAGCTGAAGCGGTTAATATTGTGAATGATGACTTGCGACGCATTTCTGATTGGGCAAATGAAAATCGTCTCATGATAAATGCTGACAAGTCAAAAGTACTCGTGATCTCTGCACAGAGTGTTCAGAATATATGCTTTGAGATGGCAGGTGGGATCATACCGGTAGTGGAAAAGGCCAAAGTGCTGGGGATTTGGATAAATAGATTTCTGACCTGGGATGACCACTGTTGGGAAGTGAGAAAGAAGGTATATCGGGAACTTTGGGCGCTCAACAACGCTAGGACATCACTCCCATGGCAGGCTAGGAAGAAGTTGATCAGATCATGTCTGGTTCCTCACTTTACATATGGTGATGTTATCATGCCCGTTCTCGATGCGGCTAGTGAGAACATGCTGCAGGTGGTATTTAATGACTGCACCAGATTCGTTTTTTCGATCAAGAGAAATGAGAGTGTATCGCGGTATGAGAGGTCAATTTTGGGTTGTACCTTGTCGGGTTATAAGCGCTTCAATAAATGCAAATTCCTCTATGGATTGATCTCCAGTAAGCTCCCTAAATATCTGTTTGAATTGATGAGTCCAGCAAGTTCAGCGCGTACCTACAATTATGTTGTTCCTGTTTGCCACACAGAATCTTTCCATCGGTCTTTCTTCGCTCATGCTATTTCAGTTTGGAATTCTCTTCCAAAAAAAAAGCACACTCGCCACTTTCACGAAGGCATGTTTCGAACACTTCTCTGAACGTTAAATTGAATAAGTAATTGAATATCGTTGTGTCAAATGCACGGAAAGACACGCCTCAGGTGATTGCCCACTGGAAGAAAACCAACCAGCCACTTGCGTTAATTGCAACGGAAGTCATCCAGCCAGTTATAAAAAAATGTGCTGTCTACACCAAATATGCAGAAAGTCTTTCAAAATTTCAAAGGAAGTCAGGTCATACAGTCAAGCACTAAAACAGAGCAGTCAACCTAATACTAGAGTTACTCCTAACGATAATCTCAATTTTCTAAGAAATGAAATTAATAGCTTATTTAATTGTAGTATTTCTGATTTGCTACAAAAGATTCAAGCATTTGTACCCGAGTACAAAAAAGCAAGCGATTCAACGCTGAAGAAAATGTTGATTTTAGACTTTTTATCCCAATTCACATAAGCATAAACCTCACTTGCTACTAATTAGCGAGACCAAGCTTCTCGATACGAGCAAAGTACAATTTCCTAATTATAAAATGTATAGAAATGATCGACTGACTGATCTGCCGTAATTTGCATAAAAAACACCTCAGCGAAATAGAACAAAAGAATTGTTTTGTTCTATAACAATAGAAATGTTTTTTATGCAAATTACGGTAGTGATGGTGGAGGGGGTACGGCCATTCTGGTCAAAGAAAATATGAGGCATGAAGTGTTGAACACGCCCTCACTGAAGTCATGCGAATCAACATGTTTGAATGTATCATTGGGTGGAGTTAAAACCTTGACTGTAGTCTCTTTCTATTGTCCAAAAGTGTTACTGAGAAATGATCTGCGGAAGCTCACAGCTCTGAATTCAAGTGTATTTATTGTAGGTGACTTTAATGCAAAGCATCGCTTTTGGCATAATTCAGATAACAATGCTAACGGAAATAATTTATACAATTATGTTGTTGACGAGTGTCCTGCGGAATTGATTTATCCCGATGAATACACCTGTTACAGGAGTAAAACAAATCCGAGCACCATTGGTCTAGCACTGGTCAAGTGAATGGGTGTGACAAGTACGGATGTATTAGAAATGAATCCAGACCATTGTCCTGTAGAGTACATCTTGAAATTGAATTCTGAATATGTCCTTGTGCCACCCAAGCAGCAATTTCACTATAAGGAAGCCAATTGGGATTTGTTCAGGACGATCACAGCATTGAACCCGTTCTCTGTCGCAGAGTCTATAGACTCAAGTGTTGATCGTCTCACGAAAGTAATAAGTCATGCCATGACTGAGGCCATTCCCATGAAGCACACTAGAGATAAGGGCAATTCCACGGTCCGCTTCGTTCCCACGCTTGAAATTCTCAGTAGTTACAAAATGAAAGCAATAGAAAAGTTACTAATCTCTAGTTAAGGGATCAATACGTCTGATGCTCCA
Organism: Pseudolycoriella hygida; assembly: GCA_029228625.1. Lineage (NCBI taxonomy): Eukaryota > Metazoa > Arthropoda > Insecta > Diptera > Sciaridae > Pseudolycoriella > Pseudolycoriella hygida. The sequence continues at coordinate 118,745,231 of CM055406.1, forward strand.
TTTTCTATGAATATTTTTTCGTAACAATTGAGCATTTCAAGCGTGGGAACGGAGTTTTCGTGGAATGGCCCATAAAAATATTCTCTCCTCGAAGTTGAAAAAATGCATTGCGCTGAAGAAAAAACTGAGGAGGGCATACTTTCGAAATAAAATTAAGCGAGTCCAACTATGGGATGAAATTAGACGACTTGATGACGATATATCTAGGGAATTGAATTATGCTGATTCCAAGATGTTCCTAAACAGACTGAAACGCATAGTACCGAATCATCAGATGTACAAAAATATTAATAAACTATTGAGATCTGACCACTCCGTTATACCAGCACTCAAATTGCATGACGGTTCTGTAGTTATCAATCCTGTAGACAAAGCAAATGCCATAGCGAGCGAGCATGATAAAATCCATAAGCAAAACCATGACATGGGTGACCCAGAATTCGATATGAAAGTGGAATCTGAAATATGTTCCTTTCTGACGATGCCAAGCGGCCTCTACAATACTACTGATCCACATTTGACCAACTCTGAGGAAATTAGTCACTTTCTTAGAACCCTCAAAAATAAAAAATCAAATGGGCCCGACTCAATACCAAATATTGCTCTAAAAAAGCTTCCCTGCTTAGCGCATGACTTTTTGACGCAACTGATAAATCACATTTTCTTGAAGGGCTACTTTCCAAAAGTATGGAAAATGGCTCCTGTTATACCAATACCCAAACCTGGTAAACCTGCGAACCAAGCTAGAAATTTGCGACCTATCAGCCTCCTTAACAACCTGAGTAAGATTCTAGAAAAGGTCCTTCATGCTAGAATACTAGATTACTGCATGAAGATGAATTTACTGCCTGATAATCAGTTCGGATTCAGAAATAAACACTCTACGGTACATGCTCTCATGAGACTATGTGAGGAATGCCTCCTGGGTTTCAGGGATAATAAAGTCACGGTGGCTGCTTTCCTAGACATAGAGAAAGCATTCGATACAATGTGGGTTGAAGGTTTGATCTACAAAATGATACGAATGAAATTCCCTGACTATCTCATAAGGATTACACTGTCCTATCTCCAGCACAGAGAATATAGAGTGAAATTGGAAAACCATCTGTCAAATCCTATCACAGTTAATGATGGAGTCCCACAAGGCTCTATTCTTGGACCTCTTCTGTTTATCATATTTATAGCTGATTTACCGATGCACACTAACACGACACTATCCGTATTTGCTGATGACACGAACGCCTTTTCTACTAGACTGTCGCCGAGTAGAGCTAAATCTAACGTTCAGAGCCATCTCTACAAGCTTCAAAACTACTATCATAAGTGGAAAATCAAAGTCAATGTGGGAAAATCTGAGGCACTTTACATTAGGAAATCTAATGTTGGGGGCCGTGGAAATAAAAGTCTGCCTGACTTAGAGATAAATAGCGAGAAAATCCAATACAAGGAAAGCGTCCGGTACCTCGGTTACCATGTGCAATCAAATATGAAGCACAATGAGCATATCAAAAGAATGCTTCTTAAGGCACACTCTGGATTGCATAGACTCTATCCTATTATGAGGGTGAATAACGGTATATCACATGAGGTTAAAGTTAAAGCCTATGTAACTATTTTGAGACCAGTACTCACCTATGCCGTGGCTATATGGCACGCTCTGCCCAAGTATCTAATCAGAAAAATGAAGGTTTTTGAAAACAAATGCCTTCGCATGGCAATTAACTTCAAAAGGACAAGAAGTAACTTCAAGTATGTATCTACTGATTCATTACATGAACTGACCAAAACTCCTAGATTGAATAAACATTTATATGACCTAGCAAAAAGGATGCTCAGCAGAACTTATACGCATGAAAATGTGTTGATTAGTGGGCTGGGTAGCCGCGCAAATGAATCGATTTACAATGGTATATACAAATCTCCACACTCCTTACTGTGGAGTCGCGAATCCAAGCTATTATCTTTATAGACAGAGGCATTGCTTGACTTATCTGAATTAATTTGATGTTGATGATTGCGCCATGACGGCATTCTCTAATTCTTAGCCGATCTACCTAGCACGCTATGAATCGTGTTGCGTCTCCTTAGGTTAATTTAGTTTAAGTTTTATTAGGTTTAAGTTTTAATTTTAAGTAAAAAATTATGAATATTGATTGCTTTTTAAAAATTTTTTACAATCTAAAGGGAAATTAGCACCTCCAATGAAATTCCAAATTCGACAAATAAATGATAACAACTCTGAGTTATCAGGCGACTGCGCTTGACATAAAGAAATTTCGTCATATAAATTTGATAAAGTCTTTATAGGCTGTAAATTTATCTCAACATTTACAATATTTAATAATTTGTAACAAATTTTTAATATTTTGAAATAAACGCATTTAATCAAAAAAAAAAAATAAGTAATTGATGAAGACTGAATGAAGAAAAACTTTAGTTATGGTACATTTCGTTAGTCCTGAGTTGATTTACTAATGACATCCGTTGTAATTGATATTGTTTTGTTCAAACCTTTGTTTTTGAAAATTGGTTTAGATTCTTGAAATTAGTTTAAATTTGTAGAAAATTATTTAAAAACGACATTGTACAATTATTATAAGGCATTTAGCCTTGTGTACATTAATAAAGATAGATACATACATACATAAATAGACAAAAATGTTCATCTCAATTTTTTCTACAACATAGCAAAAAACCATTTTTTTGTCTAGGTCCGACCTTAGGACCGACCTAGGGTCCTCAGGAGAGGCCTCGGACAAATACTTACATAGACAAAAATATTTCTCTTAATTTTTTCTACAACAAAGTGAAAACCTATTTTTTTGTCTAGGGCAGACCTTAGGACGGACCTAGGGCTATAAGGAAATGCCTCGGAAAACATACTTTCATAGATAAAAATGCTTCCCTCAATTTCTTCTGTAAAGTAGCAAAAAAATGTTGTTTGGTTAGGGCCTATCTTAGGACAGACCTGAGGCCCACCTCAGCCCTAAACACAGGCACCGGGTCCAAATTTGTTTTTGTATTTATTTCCGTACTCGATTACCTCTCAAACAGAAATACAATCGATCTAAATGAAAAGGTATGCAAAACTTGCGATTTGTAGGTTCTACGAGTTCTTTGAGATCTAAAACCCACATACTGAATACAATTAGTTTTGGTGTTGCCGCTTTTGGTTTTTGCCAAAAATGTATGTCGATATGCAGTTTCATTTAGTTCGTTAATTGGCGCATTTTTTTTTGTAAAATTCAAACGTTTCTGTTTTAAATTTTTTGCACATTTGTTTTATGACGTTTTTGTTAAGAAATTTCGGAATAGATCGACGTTTGTTTCTTCGCATTAGTTTTTATTTAATTTTGGATATATTTTGGACGTATTTTTTTCGTAAAGGCTGTTTTATTATCTTTCCAACGATGCAATGTGATGGAGAAACTATTTTATACAATCGGTTTTGTACAAGGATGTAATGTGAAATTTTCAACTTCAAATAGTCCCAGAAGAAAATTCATGCCTGCAACCTTGTGGAAAATTTTTAGTATAAAACTCGTTTACCAATCAAATTCATTGTAGCAGGTATCGTTGAAAAGGAAATAAAACAGCCTATTGAGAAAAAAATCTGAAAGCTATGGACAAAGTAGGTGGCGCTAGCAACGCCTCAAAGCACAAAATTTCTATCGAAAAATCTGAAAAAAATTTTTTGGCGTTTTTGAGGTCTAACAATATTTTGAGGGTAGTGAAGAAATCTATTTGAAAAAAAACTTTTCTTTTTCTGCCATGCCTACACCAGCTTTTCACAGCCATTTGTAGTATTCGAAAATGTAAAAATAGTAATTTTTGATACAAGTTACGTATGAAGATGTGAGATTGCCGATACGAACCGAGGGCGAGTTCGGCAACACATCGTGTGCGTTAAACTACCAGCATACGAAACGTGTATCAAACAACGTTTTTTGCAATTCACCGACAAAAACGAGATTTTCTTTTAATATAAAAATTCAATTCCAGTAGTGCGTATAAAACCTTGATTGCACTAGTGCGTAAAAAACCGTCACCGCACTAGTGGGGCAAAATGACTTCATGTGACACCGAAATGACGTACGAAAAAGCGAGTTTTTGTCGGTGAATTGCAAAAGAAAAACATATTTTAACTTTTAGCCCCTACTCCTCTGCCCCAAAGGGGGGCTCCAATTTTTCCGCATACGATTTTGTCTGAACCCGTCTCGAGCATTAGAAGCGTGTGTACTTTTCGAATGTGCAAGGCTCTTGTTGAGAATCAAGAGCATACAGAGGGTACTTCAGCTAGTTTTACATTATTGCGATTCTCTCACTCTCTAAAGAAACTCCAGTGTTTCCCTTTTCATTCGTCTGTAACGCCGTGAATAATTTATGATTATTTAATATAAAATTAGTTCAGCCATCAATTAAGACGTTACGATAGACTAATGATTTCCCTGACCTAAATAGCCTGAAAATATGCGAAATATTTCAACTCATTTACGCGAAAAAAGTCATCATCGAAATACTACATGGGGTGAAAAGTCCGCGGCCTTGCAATGAAAGAACTAACTTTTACATATGAAATTAATTTTATTCTTCAACGTATTTTCCCTGAAGGGAAATGCACTTAGTCCAACGGTCCTGCAACATTTGGATACCTTTGGTATAATAGGATTTCTCCAACCCTGCAAAATAGGCCTCTGTTTCGGATATCACCTCATCATTAGAGTAAAATCTTTTTCCCTGTAGCCATCTTTTTAAGTTTGGGAACAAATAGTAGTCGCTGGGCCAGATCTGGAGAGTAAGGTGGGTGGTGGAGTAATTCATAGCCCAAAGAGTCCAGTTTCACAGTTGCTTTTATGGATGAATGCGCTGGTGCATTGTCATGATGAAACAGGACCTTTTTCTTCTGCATATGCGGTCGTTTTCTCTTGATCTCGTTGTCGAGCTGTTTCAATAATGTGACATAGTACTCGCCAGTTATTGTTTTTCCTTTCTCCAAATAGTCGATAAATATTATGCCATGCGCATCCCAAAAAATCGTGGCCATAACCTTGCCTGCAGAACGCTGTGCCTTTGGGCGCTTCGGTCGGCTTTGACCAAATTCTAACCACTCTGCAGACTGTCTATTGGACTCTGGTGTATAGTAATGAATCCACGTTTCATAAATCGTGACAAATCTACGCAAAAACTCCGTTGGATTACGCTCGAACAAAGCTAAATTACGCTCTGAATCGTCAAGATGGTGCTGCTTTTGATCAATTGTTAGAAAACGCGGCACCCATCGCGCAGAAAGCTTTTTCATGTCCAAATACTCGTGTAAAATGTGTCGCACCCGTTCTGTTGATATTTTGAGGATGTCAGCTATTTCACTAACTTTAACTTTCCGCTCAGCCAAAACAATACGATGGATTCTTTTGATGTTTTCTTCAGTAACTGCTTCACTTGGACGTCCTGAACGTGGGGCATCATCGGTGCTTGTATTACCTCGTTTAAATTCAGCATGCCACTTCTTGACCGTTGTATACGACGGAGAAGATGTGCCATAACACTTATCCAGCCATTCTTTGCTTTGCATCGTATTTTTTCCCATTAAGAAACAATGTTTAATCAACACATGGAATTCATTATTTTCCATTTTTACGAACAACAAAAACCTGCGTCACTCTATTGACA